>VWZS01001740.1:590599-733555 GCA_013397075.1 Rhabdornis inornatus
CGGGGAGCGGCGGCGGGTCGCGGGGGGCGGCGCGGGGGGCGGCGCGGTGCAGCCGCGGACGCCGGGCCTTGCCCACCATGGCGGTGCGCGGCGGAAGAGGCCGCGCCGGGCGGGGCCTTCCGGCTGCGGCCACACCGCGCCCACCGCCCCGGCAGCCACATTTGCCTTCGTGCCTGCCATGGGCGGGGCTGAGAGCCGCCTTGTGGGCTGCCCAAGCGCTCTAGAGCGCGTTGGTGACAGGTGTAATGGCAGCAGTGTGTGTAATTGCCCTCAGGTCTGTTGCAGCCCGCCCACGTTGGTTCGTGTGAACGGCCTGAGGGCGTGCAGCGTGCTTAAGTTAAACACAAACACTCCACAACACAGTTTTAAGTCACGACTTCTCTAAGAGCTTGAGCTCTTGGTAGCGTTGGAAATGTTATAAATGAGAGACAAAAGTCTCGATATTCAACAAAATTTAGATTGCTTTATTTGATATAGACGCATCAAGCAGCGCTGGGGAACGTGAGGGATCACCGCCCACTCCACACTCCATTGAACCTTGGTTTGCCGCCTTTTCTTATAGTATTGTTTCTCGTTGTAATCAATGATTTTTGGTTTTTTGCTGTCATAATTTTGCCAGGTAAGGAGTGGTAATAAGCATCCTTATACAAATTCACAAAGTCTCCGGCTATAGTCAGTCTCACAGATAACCATCTGGTCTTTGTAAATAGCCACCAGCGAAGTTCTGAGAGTCTGGTCCTTGAGTTAGGCAGCATTGATCAGACAAAGGCAGGAAAGACTATCGGGAAGTCTGATTTTGCAAGGTGGTAGTAGATACAAATTATTTGGAAAACATAATATTCATAACAATTTGATTTAAAACAGAATGATTTAATAATATATTTTCCTTTATCTAGTGTCCATGCTTCACTTCAGACCTTAGTATTCTGGTTTATACAAACCCCAATACTTTTGTGATTAACACAAATCTTTTATCAATTATCACATAAATGATACAGCTTTGCTAAACTCATTTTAACTAGTTGATCAATTACTTGTAAGCAGCACCTACTTTGTCAGTTTCTCCATAGACTCTTAATGTTACTTCGATCGTTAAACCACTGAAACCTTTAGTTGGTTAACCCTGACAAGCTTCAACGAGCAGAGCCAAAGTGAGTTGAAGATTGGACATCTAGGATCTTGAATTTATGGCCTTTTAAGGGCATTAGAGTAACCAGAAGGTAGGAGAGGAGACAAAAGCCTGGAAAGTTGGAAACTCCATGTCTGAGACACAGATGATAAGAGGAATGTGGACCAAATTAGCATAAAGGGCAAGAAATCAATAAGCAATGCAGGATGGAATACTAATTTATGAAGATAATTATGTTATTTACATCAATTTCTATAATGTATTTTATATATGTATTGTATAAATAAGTGAAGAAAGTTTTGTACTGGGGTCAGTGTGGAGGCTGAAACGTTTTTAGCCACACACACACACACACACCCCCTCCTGGCCAGGAATAAAGCCTTACTCACTAACACTAAAAAGAGAGTCTTTTAGAGAGAGTCTTATTTATCCCAAGATTTTGGAGGTTTCTTGATAACAGGATCACCAGCCAGCAACCAGGCTGCCACAGTAGGGCAAAAAACAACTGTAAAACTTCATGCCAGGAGTTATTTCTACGGTTAAACCAGCAGAAAATACCCAGCAAGCCCCTAGGGAATGCAAACACCTGCGAGACCGCAGTCATGGGCCCAGGTGCGCACCACAACAAAGCAACCCAAGCCTCAGCTGCATCTTTCCACACACAGGAGGAGGTGAAATACAAAGCTGCTTCTCCTTGCTCTGAGATGAGTAAAAAGCTCCAAGCCTGGAGCACAATATGTTTGATCTTAACAAGCCCTGACAGGTGCTCCCTGGTTAATGCATCTTTGTTTGCCACATCCTCTGCCCTCCCCATTTTCCCCCCGCAGGCTGTGTTTCCCAGGGCATGATAATTGGGCCATAGAAGTGCACAGCTATAAGTGCAGTTCTTATGGATACCAAGGAAATTCAGGGAGAGGCCTCTGGGAAGGTACTTGAAAAGATCATAGAATCATGGAATATGCTGAGCTGGAAGGAACCCATCAGGATCATTGAGTTCAACTCCTGGCTTGCACAGGACACCCCAACAATCTCACTCTGTGACTCAGAGTGGCATCCAAACTCTCCTGGAGCTCTTGCAGCCTTGGGACTGTGACCATTCCCTGGGGAGCCTCTAAGTGCCTGACCACCCTCTGGGGGAAGAACCTTGGAAGATCCCACCTAAATCTCCCCGATGCAGGTCCCTGTCATTTCCTCAAGTCCTGTCACTGGTCACAAGAGTGAAGACATCAGTGTCTGGCCCTCTGCTTCCCCTTGAGATGATGTTGAAGATGTGGAATCACATAATGGGTTGAAAGGAACCTTAAAGATCTTCTTGTTCCACTCCTCTGCCTCTAGGTCAGGTTGCTCCAAGTCTAGTCCAGCCTGACACGGCACACTTCCAGAAATGGGGCATCCACAAGATTTGATGTTCATCAGAAATAGATAATAACAACAGGAGAACATCCCTTACCCTGCTGTAGGCTGGGTGAGCATCATTTAGGAGCAAAGACCCAAAATGACAACTCTGATCATCAAAATCAATGACTTTGGGAAGAAAACACTCTGACAGTGCCCAGGTGGATGCCCAGCTCCCTACCCAAGCTGCTCAAGTGCATCTTGCATAAACCACAGCAATCCTGCAGTTAGTGGTAGGGGGAAACATAATCCTAGTAAAAATAAATGATGGACTAATAAAAATAGAGGCAGTTAAAATAGGAAAGGGAATGTTTAGCAGCTTAAAATGCTTACAAAACAGATATGTGCTGTGACCAAGCATATCCCCAAAGGTTGCCCACCCCCTTCACCTGCAGCACTGAAGGCCAAAGCTGCAGAAGATCCTGAGGAACAGCTGGAAGGGACTGGAATATGCTACCAAGCTTCAGCTTTGGCTGCAAGGACCCATTGTACATCCTTATCATTCTTTTTTCATCTGCCTTCAGTCAGAGTCAGGATTGAAGGCACAAGAGACGGATTCTTGTGTTCGTACTCAGTTGTTTATTAATTCTTATCTATGGTACAGTGAGCGTTACAGCACTTCTAGCTAACAGGCTAAAAGGGAAAAAATGTCAGTGGATCTTGCTAGTTGCAAGGTCTTTTAAGGCCTAACTATCCAATTAAAAGCTAACATCTATATTATTTATTTATTATATTTATAATTATTTATATTATTATTAACTTTTGACCCAATGACCAAACCTGTGACCTGCACTGTGGTACTTTCTATCCAACCAAAACTACTGCCTGAAATCATGAAGAAGAAGGAACAAGAAGGAAGAAAAAGACAACACCCAAGAACCTTCATCTTGTTCCATACCTATTACTATATTCTAAAACCCCAAATTCCAAACCCTTCACCATATGATATTACACCCTTCTATTCAAACTACATAGCAGTGATTCTAACTCAATCACTCAAATTTGGAAGCCTTCTCCAAGGCCTCGAGTCAAAAGCAGTGTTCTTTTGAGGGTTTCTTTTGAGAAAGCACAGAAAATTCAAAACTCCCAGGCTTCAGGATTCCAACACATCCTCTCTGCTCCCACTGTTCTACTCCAGGGGCTCACAGCTCTCCCACCCCCTTCCTGCAGCCTTGACTCAGTGAAGCGAAGTGGTTGGACAAACCCCATGAAATAAGTGAGGAGGAAAGACCAGCACATGAAGGATCTCATGCATACAAAAGGCAAATTACGGCAGCTCATCTCATCAACCACACTTCCTTCCCCCAGACCCGCGGCCCCCACTGCTGGCAGGAAGCTCCACCGACCTTCCCAGCTTCATGTACCACAGCTCAACCATTCCAGGCCTGGGCAGTGCTCTGCAGCAGCCAGGCTGGGTGAGCATCCCAGCTCCAGCTGGCTCTCTCTTAGGGACCATCCCCACCATATCCTGAATCAGGTGCTCCAATGCTCCTGTCCCACTGCCAGGACTACTGTGATACTTTACTGCTGCACCTGGCTGTGATGAAAACAAGCCGGGACAATGATGTCTTTTTTAATAAAAGCACCAATCCAGCAGAGCATCCATCCGGGCTTGGAAATTTTCTGCTGGTACTGCAATCTCTTTTCTTGCTTCAAAAATAAACCCATAACTATAACACATCAGCAGGTAAACAGCATCAGGGTCTTAAAATGTCTCAGGCTGCCCTGACCGTGGCAGAGAATTGGAACAAGATGGTCTGTAATGGCCTTTCCAACACAAACTCTTCTGGGATTCCACAATAATGAAAAACAGTTACTCAACATCAGCTTGCTTGGAAGGAGAACCTACAAAGCCATTAATAAAGACTCACATTAATTAGCTTAAAAAAAAACCTTACAATCCTGTATGTTTTCTAAATTACTTTATTTTTTTTTACTGTAGTGCCCTGACGAGGTTAAGAGAAAATTGCCAGGAGCTGGTTCCTCTCTGCTCAGGGAAATGCTGCTGCTGGGAGGAGTCATTGAAGCCAGCACAAAAACGCTAGAAGGCTGCTTAAAAATAATTCCGCACACCGCACTGAGCTTTGTCAGAGGACAGCACCTGCATCCTCTGTCATGTGAGGAGGCCTGGCTACCCTGACACAAACATTTCAGAGCCCAGCCCACAGTCTGAGAGGAGCCAGCTCCCCATCTTCTCTACACCCAAGGGCTACCGATATGAACTATTGTGGAGTTTCCCCCACTCCCAGCTTTGTTTGCCCACTGAGCTCAGTGGTGATCCCCACAGAGATGTGAAAAGTGAAAAGTTCTCATAAAGCACGGGGTTTTGGGTGGGTCCTATTCCTAGGTGCAGTGGGAGGGCTGCAAGCCCCTGGGTGTCCCAGGGAGACCAGTCCCAGTCCCACAAGGCAGGATGCTGTGAGTTTGGCCAGGTTGAGTGGGGCTGTCTGGGGTTTTGGGGAAACACGCCCTCCTACAGGCACTACTCTTGACTTCCTCTTTCCGTACAACTGCGAGACAGAAATAGGAAGGAAAGATTGGGGTACATCACGGAGCTCCTGATTCCCAGCTGCTTCCCACAGCCAAACTCGAGAAGCTGAGATCATCCTCATCCCAGAGGACAAGACGAGGGCTGGAGGCCAGGCGAGTACAGCATCTCAATTTTTATGTTTCTCTTCCTCCTTTCTTGGGGGGAGGTAAGCAGGCAACAGAGGGGTTTTGTAGCTCTGGTGTTTCAATTACATATTTGTATTATTCCTGATCTAACGTGTCGCCACTCTCCTGGAGCTCAGGGAGCTTCAGGGAGCTTGGCACGGTGTCCCCCCCACAGGCAGGTCAGTTTGTGCAGCCTTTGCAAAGGCAGCTTGCCTGGTCTGTAACCAGTTTTGCCTTTGGAGGTAGCTTTGAGCCTGGAAATGCAGGTGGTTATTGTGGGCAGGATGCTAGACCTCCAAAACTCCCTTTCCTCACCACCCTGTGGGCTCAGAAAGCAGAGGAGGGAGGGGGCAGTGTACTTTTCCCACGCCCTCTCACGTGGCACTGGGCAGGGTGGCATGGGCTGTGCTCACCTGCAGCACCAGGGCCGTGGCTGCCACATTCCCCTCCCATGACCCTCTCTCTTCCTAAGGGGATCTCTGCCACTGCCAGCCGTAGGTTACAGTGGGAAAGAGAGAAGTGGCATGGCAACATGGCATAAGGATGGCAGGGATGGCTGGCCCGAGGGCTCAGCGCAGTGTCACCATCTGGAATGCTTGTGCACAGACCTTCCTGGGTGTCCCCGCACCCCTGAGAGCCTAGGGGAATGGCTGGGAGAGGGAGCGAGACCCTCGCTCTTCTCCTCCAGCTCTCTGTGTGCTGCACACATTAAGTACTCTGCAGGCATGTGACCCCGGGGAGAGCAGGTCCTTCCCGACATGTCAGTGGCTCTTGGATGCAAATAGAATGTGGGGCACACTCCAGGTGTCAGGGAAAGCAGCCTGGTCCCCTGTTCTTGATGCTTTTTCCAATGTCACAGTGACAGCTCCCAGCCTCCTGGCAGGTGAGAAGCAAAGATGTGAACACATGCAGTGACATCGTGTCCCGGGGCCAGCACGCACACTGGAATGGGGCTGCTGCGAGTTGTGGGCAGTCTCCACATGGTGCATTTTTCTACCCTAGCTGTCTAAGCTGTTATATCCTGTTTCACAGTGGTTTTGCACTTTTTTCATGCTGCTCTGAGTGATCTCAGGCAGGCTGGAGGGTGTGGTGTCCCCGGACTACCCAGGGCAGGACTCTGACCCTGGCAGACCCAGCAGAACAAATCCCCTCCTTCCCTACGTCCCAGGGCAGGGCAAGGGTCCCACAGGCACCCAGGGACCTTGGTGCTCATAGCCAAGGGATGCCACTAACTAGGCAGGGACTTGGTGCACATGGCAGAGCTCACCCCACAGATCTGTCCTCTGCAGGCACTGGAGGCTGCTGGAGGGAAATATATATAAAATGTATTCATATTTCCTATAACAGGACATGGGAATACATATATGTGTGTGCGTGTGTGTATGTATGTATGCATATATATACTTTTTATTTATTTAATTGTATTTATTCTTTATATATTAAAATATGTCTTCATATATTTTTATATATTTTTCCTGTGATTTATATGTACAAAATATATACAAAAAAATATGTACACACACACTGAGAGTGATATTCTGCGTGGACTGGGAAAGACCTGTGTATGACCACCTGTGTGGGATCTATTTGCATCACACAGCTGAGTGACAAAAGAATCAGCCCCAAATCAACTGACATCCTCTCTCCCATCCTCACTCTTCTGATTTCCTTTCTGTCTTTGGGGTCTGGAGCTGCCCAGATTGCAGGGGTGGGAAGGAGCAGCTCTGCTGGGTGCAATACCTGGCATCTCTGTCACCCCGCTCCCCACCACGGGATGAAGGTGGTTGTAAAGCTCTGCAATTCTCCTCCTTCACACCAGGGCAGGAGGATGGACTATGTGCACCCCTCTGCTTGCATTAATTTATCAGAAAGAAGAGGGGAAAAAACAATTTCACAGGCAGAACACATGCAGGAGATGAGACCCGGGATTGGTGGTGACTGCAAGTCTGGGATGAGCTGAAGGGATCAAGGGGGTTGGAGGAAATGCTGCTGAGGCCTATGTCAGTGCCCTGCTCATGCAGAGTCAGGCTGAAAACCTGCTTTGCCCTCCTCTGAAGGCTGTAAGGAGGCAGACAAAGGCAGAAGCCCAATCAGTTCTCTTTGAAAGCCCTGCTCTCACCCACCCACACACCACAGTGTAATTTCCCTCCGTGGCTGAAGAGAAGTGTTGAACTTCCTGCTTGCGATAAGGGCAAGAAGCCATTGTGGGGGTGAAAAAGGCATCCAAATGCAGCTCACAACATGAACCCTACTTTACAATAGCAGCTAGCACTGGGGGTGTGTTGAGAGTATTTCTGTATTTCTGGAGTTTGAGAGCTTTTTTTAATCCAGTTTTAGGGTTGCTCTATTTTACGAGATGAGCCTCTAAGCAGGAAACTCCAACCTCCAGCAAGAACAAGGAGCTCACAGAGCTGTAGCCCAGCACCACTGCACACTTTGGCATGACAGCAGGAGCTAAATGCTTGGAAACACTGGCAGGTGGAATAGCAGGAGCTCATTGAGCCCATGGGTTTGGTCCTCACAGCATGTGTGGAAACTTCTGGTTTGTAGCAGAACTGGAATTTAATTAGGTACATTTGGTGTGTCAGTCACTGAGTTCTACAGGAAACAAAGTCAGGACCCACTTTTCTTTCCTGCAAGCTCAAACTCTGCTGGCACAATCTGGAGGTGACAGGAATGTGTCTGGCCAGCTAAGCACGGGGCATGCATGACACACAGACAGGGACATTGCAGCTGTGACAATAACTTATGCCCTTAAAATCTTACCATGGGGGACTGTGGTAATGGAGAGGAACTTTCAGGGTTCTTTGTCCAGAAGGGCTCTGGCCACCCACCATAGGATGGTCTTGTGCAGATGTGGCAGAGTAAACTCCCAGGCCACATCACCCTGAGGGTTTGGCTGGGTGACCACAGCAGTGCCTCTTGTTGGCTATGGAGCTCTGCCAGGGGGACTGGATCCAGGGCAGGGTGGGCTTCCAGATGGCCCCAGCCATAATCAGTGATGGCCACTACCCTTAGAGTCCTGCCACATCTCAAAATCTATACCACAGCTGGGCACCAAACTTCACTGTGCAAGCATTACCCACTGACATACCTAGACCTTCTCTCTGCCCTTGGGAGGAGACCAGACATCCTTTCAAGGCTGACCAGTGTCATCCTGAGCTGGTGTGGTGTCTTGCAGAGGTTGATAAGCTGGGAGGGCACACCCTGATGCCTTAGAAGGGGATCTGAGCAGCCCTAATGTACTAGCGTGCCTCAGTGTCTTTTGATGGTTTCTCATTTTTCTCATTTCCACATCACTCTGAGCTGTTGTTTTGGCAAGTTCACAGGAAGGGGTGATGTCAGGAGCCAAGGAGTGGTTCTTTTCTTACTCAGGGCAGCTATCAGAGCTATTTTGAAACTGATGACCTGCTTCCCATACCCTGTGTCTAATGTTGCTAAAAAGGCCAATGTCTGTTGTTCCTTTGTAATTTCTTATTCCTGTTTCTTCTTTTAACAAATTCCTCTTTTTGGACTTCCCCATGTTCATCTGTGTTGCAAGGCCATTAGACTGTCAGGGTTTGCTCCAAGGCTTTGCTGGGGAAAGGTGCGACACATGACAGTGTTAACAAATGTCATGTCAGCACAGGTTGCCCAGAGAAACTGTGGTTGCCCCATCCCTGGGCCACATCCTAGGTGGTCACAAGAATGTTTTTTGTCCTGCAGAAAATGCCTCGTGCCTGCTGCCTGCAGCTGCCAGCAGTGACCTGGGTGCTGCTGCTAGTGACAACAGGTGAGCCCAGCCTGCCTTCCCAGGGCAGAGAAAGAGTGGGGGGATCCAAAATGCTGCCCAACAGCAGTGGGAACACAGCACTGAGAGATGTGCAAAAGCCATGTCCTTAACTTCCTGGGATCTGAAGTTAACAGAAGCCAGCCCAGCTGCAGGACAGCAAGGCAGCAGAAAACCCTTCCAGGGTCCCCAGCATTGGTTTGAGAGACAGGGCAGGCTTAGGCCAGCATGGGTGCCTGGTGTTGAGTGTCTGAACACTCCCAACTGCCCCCCCACACCAACTCTGTCTTTTTGCCTTTCCAGCCTTTGCCATGGAGTGCCCCAAGATCAAGGTGGGGACGTGCAAGGACTGCATTCAGTCTGGTCCTGGCTGTGCCTGGTGCAAGAAGCTGGTAGGTTCCATGTAGCCTGTCTAGTTGTCAGCCCCCAGAAGTCAGCTAACAGGCATCAAGACAGTCACCCTGCCTGCCTGGCTCTGCCTGACCTCATTGTGGGAGTGTTTCATGTCCTGCATGGAGGATGGGGCCAGAAAGGATCCAACAGCCATGACCTTTCTCCATCAATACCCATCAAAGTTTTCTTTTCTCCATCAATGCCCTGGTGACCTGGTTTGGGGGCCAGGTTATCTTGTAAGGTGCCTGTTCACCTCCTACTCCTCTGATTTTTTTCCTGCTGGTGTTGTCACACACAGAATTTCACCAAAGCTGGCGAGCCAGACTCCATCCGCTGTGACACCATTGAACAGCTGAAGCAGAGAGGATGCCCAGACAGTGAGATTGTGTTCCCAGGCAATAAAATCAAAAGAATACAGGACCGCCCCTTAAGCAACAAGATACAGCTGACTCCACAAGAGGTGCACCTGAAGCTGAGGATAGGTATGTTCTGCCTGGCATTCCCAAAACCCTTCTTCTTGTGGCCTGCCAACAATGCCCTTCCACTCATCCCCAGACTCACCTGAGACTCAGCAACACATTGCAGGCTGCATTTCCACCCCTTTCCTTCCAAGAGAGAAGAGGGGTGGGTGATGGCACAAGCTGGCACAATGTGGCAGCTGATCCCGCCATCCCTGTCCCTCAGGCCAGCCTGCTGTGTTTGAGGTGAAGTTTAGCCGTGCCATGGGGTATCCCATCGATCTCTACTACCTCATGGACCTCTCCTACTCCATGCTGGATGACCTGGAGAACGTGAAGAAGCTGGGAGGGGAGCTGCTCAGGGCGCTGGAGAGCACCACCCCTTCTCGGCGCATTGGTGAGCCCGTCTTTGGCCTGGCACGTCTGGTTGCTGCTGGGAAGAGCTGCAGGGCTGGAGGGGGATGCAGGAAGGGGACAGCAGGTGTCCTCTGCCAGACTGAAGAGTGTGGCAGGGCAAGGGCCTTGGGCATGTGCACCGGGGCCAGCAGATTGCCCTGTGCCCTGTGCCCTGCCCCTTTGTCTGTAGTCTGGCTGCCCTAGGGTTTGGCTCCTTTGTGGACAAGACAGTGCTGCCCTTCGTGAACACGCACCCCGAGAAGCTGCAGAACCCCTGCCCCAACAAGGACACGAAGTGCCAGCCTCCCTTCGCCTTCAAGCACATCCTGTCGCTGACTGACAACGCCAAGCAGTTTGAGAACGAAGTGGGGAAGCAGTTCATCTCGGGGAACCTGGATGCCCCAGAGGGGGGGCTGGATGCCATGATGCAGGCAGCAGTGTGTGGGGTGAGTCCTGCACCTGCCCTGCTGCCAGGAGCTGTGCTCAGGCAGCAGGGCTGCTGCTCATGCACACAGGTGGCTCTGCCCCTCTCCAGGTGGGCTCTGCAAGCCCATCCTGCCTGAGTTCTGATGTGGCAGCAGGGCAGGTCACTCTGGGGAGTACAAGAGAGCATCTAACCCCAGAGCCTCCTAACCCTGATCTCCCTTAACCCACGTTCCTGGTGCCCTCTGCCCCATGCTGTGGCTGACACAAGGCTTTGGAAGGGGCCATGCCCACTACCCTGTCCTGCCAGCCCTGCTCAGGGACAGGGGCCACTCTCTGTGCCACATGCAGGACCTGATCGGCTGGCGCAACGTGACCCGCTTGCTGGTGTTTGCCACTGACGACGGCTTCCACTTTGCCGGGGATGGCAAGCTTGGGGGCATCCTGACCCCCAACGATGGCCAGTGCCACTTGGAGGACAACATGTACAAAAGGAGCAATGAGTTTGTAAGTACTTGGGGGCTGTTCAGCGTCTCCAACATTCCCCCACCTCACTCCCCTGTAATGGGTTAGTTGGACTGCTTAATTAGTGGTTTGTTTTTGTTGTTTTTCCCTTCACTTAGAGTCAGGATTAAAACATGAGGGAGACAGATTTCTCGTTTGGACTTGGTTGTTTATTAAATTTTATCTAAAGTATGGAGAGTTTTGCAACACTTTTAGCTATGAAGTCAAAAGTGAGAAAATGGAGGTGTATTTAGCTAGTTGCAAGGTCTTTTAAAGACTAACTTTTCAATTAAGAGCTAACACCTATATTATTTATACTTTTGACCCAATAACCAAACACCTGTGACCCACTCTGTGGTACTATCCAATCCAAAAACTACTACCTGAAATCATAAAGAAGAAACAGGAAGGAAGGAAGAGACAACGCTTAAGAACATCCATCTTGTCCCACACCTATTACTATACTCTAAACCCCCAAATTCAAAACCCTTCACCATGTGAAATTACACACTTCTATTCTAATTACACAGTAGTGATTCTAACTCAATCACTCAAATTTGGAAGCCTTTTCCAATGCCTTAAGTCAAAAGCAGTGCTCTTTTGAGGGTTAGTGTCAGAAAGCACAGAAAGTTCAAAACTCCCAGGCTTCAGGGTTCCAACATTCCCCCAGGCAGAAAAGACAGTGCCATGTAAAACAGCCTGTTGTAGAGACCAAAACATCACCTGAATCACCATAAGTTGTGCTGCCACACCCGAAGTGTCAACTCTTCTGCTGGTGGGGGAGGTTGTGCTGAGTGTGATATCCCTCTCCCCATTCAGGACTACCCATCTGTTGGCCAGCTGGTCCAGAAACTTGCCGAAAACAACATTCAGCCCATTTTTGCTGTCACCAGTAAAGTGGTGGATGTTTACAAGGTGAGACTATGCCAGATGGTCCAGATGCCTCCATCCCCTTTCCAGGAGGACAGACACAGCTCTGTGTGTCTCCTGCTGCTGTCTCCTGTTCTGCTGCCACATGGTAGGAAGGGCTCACCTCTTTGCTCTCCACTGGCAGAAACTCAGTGAGATGATCCCAAAGTCAGCAGTGGGAGAGCTGAATGAGGACTCCAGCAACATCATTGAGCTCATCCAAGTGGCCTACAATGTAAGTGCTGGAGTTCCCACTTCTCCAATGACATCACCTGCATTTCCAGAACCACCCCAGGCAGCTGAGATCCTGACCCGTGGTGCTCTCTGGCTCTTTTTCCTGACCTGCAATCCTATACCCTCTTGGTTCGGTCTCCTCTTGGACTGATAGCACTTTCTCCACCATTTTTCCAAAGAACCTCTCCTCCCGGATCATCTTGGACCATTCCGCCTTGCTGGACACTCTGGATGTCAAATATGACTCCAAATGCAAAAATGACAAGGACTCTGTGGATGAAGCAAGAGGCCAGTGTGACAATGTCAAGATCAACGATGAGGTATGCTCTGCTGTACCAGGAACACCCCACAGCTTGCGCAGTTTCTGTTGCCCATCCTGTTTAATGACAGGAACCCTGGCTGCTTTTCCGGGCTTTCTGTTTATATCAACTTAATGCCCAGAGTGTCCAAAATGCTATGGGATGTGGGAGATCCTTTGTTGTTCTGGATGTGCATGTCCTCAGCCCAGGGCCAATACCACACTCTGACAGCTGGGCATCTGGCCCTTCCCTGTCCTGCTCTGCACTTTCTAGGTAATTTTCAAAGTGAAGGTCACAGCCAAGGCGTGCATTTCAAACTATTCCTTCACCATCCGGCCACTAGGCTTCACAGACACCCTCACTGTCCGTGTGGCCAGCAACTGTGACTGCCACTGCAATGACCAGCCCAACCCAGCCGCTTGCAGTGGGCAAGGCATCACTGAGTGTGGGATCTGCAGGTATGTGCTGTCCACACAAAACACGGTTACAAATGCTGCCAGAGCTGGGGAATTGCTGGGACAGGGATGTTGGGCCAATCCAGAGCTGGGCTCTGTAGCTTTGCACAAATTGTTTTGTTCAGAGAGGTGGATTCGTGCATTCCCCTGTGTTCACGGAGGCAGGGGACACAATGAGGTGGCTCTTCTGTTGGTGGAGGTTATGCTGTTCTCCTGAGGGCTTCAATCCACCCAGCTATCCACCCATCTATCCCAGTATCAAATCATCCACCAATCTACCCACTGAGCAGACACAGATTTCTGTAGAAATCTCTCAAAAACCCATTTCTTGGCTGCAACTCACACAGATCTTTAAGTGTAATTATTGCTTCATGGCCTCTCAGTGACAAGGAGAGGAAAAGACTGGGTTTCCTCAGGAAATACTCACATCTCCTTGGCAAAGGCTTGTGTCGTGGTTTAGGGGAATTATAACAATAATTTCTAGTGTTGTGAATATGACTGGTGGAAAAGCAGCATTTCTGAGGTTTGCTCCCAATCAGCCACCCTGCTCCAGCATGAATAAGCACCAACACGCTATCATTGGTTTTTGGTGAGGCTGTCCCAGATTTACTCCACTTTTACAGAGGTCTGGGCCCTGGGCATGCCCCATGGCCACTGACCCGAGCTTGCTCCTCTCCTCTGGCTGCAGCTGCAACTCAGGATACATAGGGAAGAACTGTGAGTGCGACACCAAGGGGAAGAGCAGCAAGGAGCTGGAGCACAGCTGCCGGAGGGACAACAGCTCGCTGATCTGCTCGGGGCAGGGGGACTGCGTGTGCGGGCGCTGTGCCTGCCACACCAGTGACGTGTCTGGCAAGTACATCTATGGCACCCACTGTGAGTGTGACAACATCAACTGTGAGTTCTTCAATGGATCCCTCTGCGGTGGCCCAGGTGATGCACCCACGACAGCTTCTCCTGCTTAGAAGAATGAAATGCCCAGGAAGATGTGGCCTTTTTGTGCCATAACCCCAGTGGGAGGGTGTGGGGCTCCAGGATCCCACCACACCAGCCTGTAGGAGCTCCCTGAGCATCCCACAGAGGGTGGTGTGGTGGGCACAGGGTGGGTGATGCTCTCCTAGGACCTCCTTGAGCATCCCACAGAGGGTGGTGAGTGCAAGGTGGGTAATGCTCTCCTAGGACGTCCCTGAGCATCCCACAGAGGGTGGTGTGATGAGTGCAGGGTGGGTGATGCTCTTCTAGGACATTCCTGAGCATCCCACAGAGGGTGGTGTGATGAGTGCAGGGTGGGTGATGCTCTTCTAGGACATTCCTGAGCATCCCACAGAGGGTGGTGTGGTGGGCACAGGGTGGGTGATGCTCTCCTAGGACCTCCTTGAGCATCCCACGGAGGGTGGTGTGGTGGGTGCAGGGTGGGTGATGTTCTCCAAGCACAGGCAGAGGGAGGGCCGCCTGGCTCTCTGCAGGATCTGAAGGATTTTCCTCTGCAGCCCGCGGGCAATGCGACTGCGGGACGTGCAAGTGCCATCCTGGATATGAGGGCAGTGCCTGCCAGTGCCAGCAATCCACGGAGGGCTGCCGCCTCAACAGCCAGAGACACGTGTGCAGCCTCCGTGGGACCTGCCACTGCAACCGCTGCCAGTGCCGGGGAGGGTACCAGCCCCCCTTCTGCCAGGAGTGCCCAGGCTGCCCCTCACCCTGTGGTGAACACATGTGAGTGACGTGCACAGAGAGGGCATGGGGGCAGCGGGGATCCCTGGGATCTGGCCCTGCCTGTGCTTGGGCAGAGCCCAGCTGTAGCCAAAGCCAGGTAAGAGGGTTTCTGCCCCTGCAGATGTGAGCTGAGGCTGCTTGTTTTGCAGCTCCTGTGTGGAGTGCAAGTTCTTCAACAGCGGCCCCTTTGAGAAGAACTGCTCCCAGGCCTGTCCCAACATCCACCTGCTCACAAACTCAACAGAGGTGACAAATGATAGGAAATGCAGGGAAAAGGATTCCCAGAACTGCTGGATGTCCTTCCGTATGATCCAGGAGGATGGTGACAATATATACACCATCATCGTTGATCCTGACAGAGGTATCCCATCTCTGCTCCTCCTGCCCTGCCACAGGCAGGCTGCCAGCCCTGCCAGCCCTGTTGGGCAGCAGCCCAACACCATCTGTCTGTCCCACAGAGTGCCCAGAGCCCCCCAATGTCCCCCTGATCGTGGGCAGCACCATTGCTGGCGTGTTCCTCGTCGGCGTCCTGGTTCTGGTCATCTGGCGGTTCTTGATGGAGCTGCTGGACCGTCGGGAATACCGCCGGTTCGAGAAGGAGAAGACCAAAGCCAAGTGGAATGATGTAAGAGAGCCCATCTGTGCCAGTGGGGTGTTCTGGGGTGCTCAGACCCACTGGGGAGGGGACAGCAGGAGGGGACATGCTTTCCAGAGGCAGCCATGTAGACCTGAGCCCTCCCCACCGTTCATTTTACAGCCCAGCTGCATTTTGCCATTTAGGGGCCTAAATATCCACTGGACTCTTCTTCCAGTGCTGTCTGTACTGTTTGCTTTGGGATGGGTGGGATGGGTAATGCTCTGCTGGAAACCCAGCACAGCCCAACACAAGCCTCTCACTTCTCTCCCTCCAGGCTGATAATCCCCTCTTCAAGAGTGCCACCACCACTGTCGTCAACCCCAGGTTCAATGAATGAGGCAATACCTGACAGCACTGGGATTCACTGTTAAATAAGGAAATTCCAGGCTAAGGAAAGCTCAAACTAAGGAAATCTTAAACTAAGGCTTCTGCCCCTTCTTCTTTATCCTCATGGTTTCGTCCCTTCTTCCAAGAGGCCCCCATCATGTCAGATGCTGGCTGAGGGACTGCACCCATGCCAGTGTCCTGGCCCACTGCTTGATGGTTGTGTTAGTGGAGCTGGTAGAGTGGAACACCACAGGAATATGCAGTGGCTCCTGTCCCATCTCCTGATGCTAACTTTGCTTTCTGGCAGCAGTCTTGGACACCGAGCCCCAAAGCCAGCTGAGAGTGCAGAGTGCTTCCAGCTTTGATTTTGAGCTGGGATTTCAAAACTGCCATCTCTCTTCTGCTCCAGCAGCATCTGCCTCCAGGCTACTCCCTGCTGCATTGGTCTCCACCACTATGGCATGTTTTCCAGAGAGCTCACTGCTGAGTTTGATGTAAAGGGTCCAAGCAACTGCTCTGGAGGCTGCAGTGATACGATAGGCCCTGAGGGATAGTGAGCACCTGTACCTTGGGATGAAGAGCAGCTGGAGAAGATGCACTGGATCTTTTTCCCAAATCACCAACTGCTTCCTGACATCGCTCCCTGCTCAGACCTACCTCAGACAAGGTTCTGCCTGGGCTTCTGCATTCTTAGCTTACCTCCTCTGCACAGTAAGGAGCCACTGTTGGATCTATGAAACTTCGTCTGCAATCTATGAGCACATGGAAAATGCAGGTTGGAGTTCAGCTATAGCTTCTTCCACCCCCTGGGGCATGATCTCCCTGCTTTGTGAGTCAGACATACCAGAAGCCAGCTGTGCAAAACACCTGGCAGTACCCAGAGCATCTCCAGCTCAACACTTACCCTAATCACAACACAGCAGCCAGTTGTTCTTATGTTGTGGGTCATTCCTGTGAAATAGTGGTGCAATTCCTTATTTGCTTTAAGTTTGGGATTAATATGCATAGAGTTGTGTTGTGTTGTATCTTTATTTGCTCTCTGAAGAAGTTTAATGTGAATAAAGATTAATATATAAGATAAATACATCTGTCCTGCTAAGAATTAGGTGCAAGGGCAGCAGCTAAAGCATTCACTGGAGAAACTACAGTCACACCTTGTCATTGCTGCCAGCATCTTCCACAGGTACAGTGCCTGGGAAAGATCCCAGATAGAGAAGCAAACTGTTTTCTACACAATTGGCCATCTATGCCCTGAAGGGTGCTCTCTTGTGAGCCAAAACTGACTCACTGAATAGTGCAGAGCAGTTCTCGTCCCTGCCCATGTGCTGCCAGCTACATGTAGACCACCTCAAATGAGATTGTCTGTGCCACATCAGATCAGGGGTTAATTTGGGCCATTTTATTGTTCTTAAGCAGTGACTGCGAGGGTCTAGGGCAAGCTAGGAAGAAGGAGAGTGTTAATCCTGATAATCCTCCTAGCACCATCCCAGGCTGCAGCTATTTTTGGCTTCAGGACCCTCAAAATGTTGGCTTGTTTTTGCTAAGAGCAGCAGTCTGCAGGCTGGGACACACTGGTCGGGTCATAGAATCACGGGATCATTAAGGCTGGGAAAAAACTCTAAGATCATTGACCATCTAACCATTAACCCAGCACTGCCAGGTCCAACACTAAACCATAATCTCTAAGTGCCACACCTACACAGCAGATCCCTTGAGACCCGGCTGCCAAGGTTACACACCTTGGCAGAGGCTTTCTGGACACTGTGCATGTCCCAGGCTCCTCTCATCTGGGAAAGGGAGAGGGGCCAAACTGCTTCCAAGGGGTTGCAGGAGCTTCCAAACCACATCCCAAGAGAAACAAAATCACCCAGCTGAGCCAACAGTACGTGCCTTCGTTTTTATTACAACAAGGAGCTCCCCGTACATTTAAAGCACTCGTGTGCCAAAGGGAAGATTTCCAATATTCTTCAGATAATGGGACCAGCCCCACAAGTCTTCCAAGCAGAAGTTCAAGTTCCGTGCCAGATGTTTTATCAGCAGGTAGGTGCCACCCAGTCCTGCTGCTCCCACCACTAAAAGCCCTCGATTAATTATCTGCAAGCACAAAGAGAAACCCCAAAATCCTCAGAGGCTGGCTTCTTCCTGCAGCACCAAGCCAAGTCATCACACCTGGCAATATCCCACCCCCAGAGCTGCTCCCCACAGCTGAGCAGTGCTGGGGTGCAGGATGCTCCCAAGGCTCATGGCATGGGGAGGATGGGCAGCAGCCTTGGCCAACCTTTGTCTGCCATTTCCAGCGCTGAAGGGCCTCGTGGTAGCGAATTCTGGTGAAGGTCACCTGGGAGGGGTTGCAGGAGAATGTCACCGCCCTAAAGCCAGGCAGGAGGAGCTCACAGAAGTGGGGGATGACACGCTGGCTTACCATGGTGTACAGTGGGACAATGGTGGAAGGCATGAGGGCGTGGAGAAAGTTGTCTACACGCTTCCGGAAAATGAACCACGTTGAATTCACGTGCTCACGCATCTGCAACAGAGCAGCAGCCACCCCTTTGCAACGAGTTTTGTCAGAGCTCTCCTGTGCTCTGCTACCTCTCCCACTGCCCTGGCGATGCAGGGATCAGTGCCTCAGTGGGGCTGCCTGCTGCATGCAGCCTGAGAGCAGCACTGTGTGCGTGGCCCATGGAACCACAGCTCTGTGTGGGGCTCACCTACCTCTATGTAATTGTACATGGCTAAATCTGAGATTGCATGGTCATCTGGCACCCTCAGCCTGGAGAACTCAGGGAGGCAGGCACCTGGGGGAGGAAAGCAGCAGCTCACAGGCAGCTCCCTGCAGGGTATCCAGCTGCCCTCAGGTGCAGAGGGATGTTCCTCTGCTCTCACACGTCCCCAGCCACCTCACTTACCTAGGTCATTGTGGAACTGGTCCATCAATTCATCAAACACCAGACAATCTTCAAAGCCCTGGGAGGAATATTAGGGGGTTAATGGGCATAAAGGAGCCGTACATTCAGGACAAGTGCTCTCATGGATGCTTAGCTAGTGTAGCTGTTTGGTCCCATTGACCACAGCTTCAGAGCAGGAGTGCTCTGAAGAGCAGTGCATGTTCTCCAGGCCCCTCTGACAGGGATCTTGAGAGAAATCAGGGGGATTGCCTTTCCCAGATGCTTGGACCCCCCTCCCATATACTCCTCTGTTCCATGGGAAGGTGGCACCATCACCCTGTCCCCTGTCCTTCCCAGGAGGATATCCTGACGGGAGCTCAACCCCTGCCAACACAGAGGACATCAGGCTGTGGGACAGGCCAGCCCATGGAGTTAAACACTAAAACCAGGCATTTGTGGGTGAAAGGAGTGGGATCCCCACCAAGAGGGACAGGCCAGCCATGAATTACTTACTGCATTCATGCCCTGTCCGTAGAAGGGCACAACAGCATGTGCAGCATCTCCCATCAGCAGGCACCGGGAGGAGAGGTGGTAGGAAGAGCACTTCACTGAGATCATGGCCTGGGCTGGCAGCAAAAAGTAATCGTGCTTCAGCTCTTGCCTTCAGGTAAAACAACAGATTTTGTTGTGTGGGACCACCAGAGAGAAGAGCAAGCCGTGCCACATCCGAGCTCAGGAAGCCAGGCCACAGGCACTGTCAGCTTTGGTATGCAAACCCCTGTGCACTAGGCTGTTTGTGCTGGGAAAAACGTGGAAGTCAGCTTCCTCTCTGTGGACCAGATATTTTGTCTGCAGGTTTTAAGTTCTGCACACAACTTGATCAGATCCTCTTACTGTGGGCAGATGTTGGTCAGTGTAGGAAGGGCACACCAGAGAATATCTGAGTTTCTCAGTTAATATGAAATCCTGGGATAATTTATTTTAAGAGGAAAGGAAGCTGCCTGACACAGCTGAGACTGTTGATATCATCCAAGAAAAAGCCCATCCCATAACAGATAACTCTGTTGATGAGTGAAAAGGGGAGACAGGAACACTTACTCTCCAATGAGGGGAATGGCATCTGGGAAGTAGGTCTGGAAAAAACCCAGCACTTGCTCGCCCGTTGTCAGCTTCTCAAAATCCTCAAAGGGCATGAAGAGTGTGCAGGTGAAGGACTTGTCCTGCCAGCCAGGAAAGAAGGTCAGTAAGAAGCCCAGAGAGCAGAGAGAACACCTGAATCAGCAGCTCAGTGCCCAGCCTGCCACCTGGCAATCACAGTGACCCACTGGCACAGCAAGGGACAAACGTCTGGCCACCCCCTTCCTCATGGTGGGCAGGCACAAGGCAGGCAGAAACAGTGTGTGACTGGCCAGCATGGGTCTGGCTCACTGTCCTGGTGCTCCTGGTGTGTAGTTGATAACATCCAGCTGCAGAGTGCTGGTTTGTGGGCTCTGGTTGGACTCAGGTGTGTGGGCAGAGGTGCCACAGGTACCTGCACATCACTGCAAGCTGGGACTGGCTCTGAGCACCCTGTCCTGCCCACCCTCAGGCTGTGGTCAGCCTGGCACAGGCTGGCTGTCCCTCCTGGGTGTCCCTCCTGGCTGGCTGTCTCTCCTGGCTGCCCCTCCTAGCTGGGAGTCCCTCCTGGCTTGCTGTCCCTCCTGGCTGTCCCTCCTGGCTCCTTCTCTGGACATGTGCCAGTATGTGCCCTGGTGGCCAAGAAAGCCAATGGCACCTGGCTTGTATGAGAAAGAGTGTGGCCAGCAGGACCAGGGCAGTGATTCTTCCCCTGTACTCAGCAGTGGTGAGGTCACACCTCAAGTGCTGTGTCCAGTTCTGGGTCCCTCAATTTAGGAAGAACATTGGGGTGCTGTAGTGTGTCCAGAGAGGAACAACAGAGGTGGTGAAGGATCTGAAACACAAGTGCTGTGAAGAGCAGCTGAGGGAGCTGGGGGGTGTTTAGCCTGGGGAAAAGGAGGCTCAGTGGACACCTTATCACTCTCTATGACACTCTGACAGGGGGATGTAGCCAGGTGGGGTTCAGGCTCTGCTCCCACCTAACAAAGGACAAGATGAGAGGACACAGTCTTAAGCTGCAGGAGAGGAGGTTAAGACTGGACATTAGGAAGAATTTCTCCACAGAAAGGGTGATTAGACATTGGAATGGGCTCCCCAGGGAGATGGTGGAGTCGCTGTCACAACAGGTTTTTAAGGAAAGACTGAGGTGTGGCACTCAGTGCCATGGTCTGGTTTACAAGGTGGTATTGAGTCATAGGTTGGACTGTGATCTAGAGGTCTTTTCCAATCTAATTGATTCTGTGTTTGGGTTATTCTGTGGCTCCTGACCCTCCCAATCCCTGCCACCACAGCTGTTCATCCCCACCAGCCCCATCCTGTGCCCCAAGAGAGCGTGGCCCTGGGTTAGCACCATGTTGGGCAGTGCAATCATCATGAAGGTGTTCCTCGGCCAGATATGGAGGTAGTTGGGTTCCATGGCAAACTGAAAGAGAAAGAAAATTGCCTTGTATCCTTGACCTGCCCTGCTCAGCTTCCCCAGCCCAGGCTCTGGCTCCCCTCCACACCAGCACAACAGTCCCCATGGGAAGGTGAAGACACAACAACTCCAGGGCCCCTTTCTGGTCCCTGATGCTTCAGGGAGACACAGAGCAAGGGAAAGAGGAAAGGGTAAGAAATATAGGCAAAAATCTGATGCTTTGCAGCTGTTGATGTCCCCATAGACATGTTCCCATACCTCCAGGACCTCTCAGACCTAGAGTTAATCCCACCACTCCAGGACAGGCTCTCTAGGATTTTTGCATGCAGGTACCAACATTGGCCCCACTTTTGGAAGAGAAAGAGATCCATGCCTTCTCTTTAGAAAGGTTTAATCCCTTGCCTGAACCCCAGGTGAGAAATTAATTCTTCCAAAGCTGGTATAGCAGAGCAGCAGTGAGAAGGGGATGGGATATCCAAGCTGTGAAGGCTGTAGGAGCCCCTGGGCCAGGCACACTCACATCTCCATCCTTGGGAGGGATGGTCAGCTCCATGTAGCCATGGGGAATGTACTCGTGGCTGTAGTTAAAGCGTGTTTGCCTCAAGAACTGTTTCCTCACTGTGGAGAAGGCTCCATCACACCCCACAATGAGATCATAGGTCACTTCCAAGGTCTGCTGGTCAGATCTGAAAGCAAGACAGTGCCTTGGATCAATCTGATCTTTAAGGTTCCTTCTCACCCTAACCACTCCATGATTCTGTGGTTAATCCTTCTGTAACTCCAGTCAGCTCAGCACCACTGTGCCCAGAGGATCTGCCTTTTGCAAAATGTGTTAATAATCTTCTAGGGTGGGGGAAGATCAGCTCTCACTGCCTGGGAAGCACAGCATTAGGATAAATAATTATCCTAATATAAGTTATCAGGCATAACTCTGCCAGGTCTACTCAGCAATGTAGTAGGCACCTTTGGGATAATGCTGCTGTTTTGCAAAGCCTGCAGCACCTGCCAGGAGGATGGGGGGTAGGACCAGAACTTCTGTGAAAGATTGTGAAACAAGGTCATGGAAGCACAGCATGGTTTGGGTTTGAAGGGACCTTAAAGCTCAGCCTGTTCCATGGGCAGAGACACAACATTGGGGTGCTCAGAGCTTCATCCAGCCTGGCCTGGAACACTTCCAGGGATGGGGCATCACCAGTTCTCCACCCTACCTGATGAGCAATCTGTCCCTGAGCCCAGTGCTATGGATACTGGTATGTTTATGCCCTGCACAGATCAGGAAGTGTGTGCCTGCTGCAGGCTGGGGGTCAGTGAGTTGCTAAAACCTTCCTCAGTCTCCCCATGAATGCTGCCTTGATGTCTCTCCTCCAAAGCTGGCACAAGGTGTTGCCTGCACAGTAGTTTCAAAACTGAGATTGCTCAATTGTTTGAGGTTTTATGAATGATTAAGCAGAAACTAACTGACCACAGTGATTGATGCCATGCTTGTCCAGGAATTACCTTTTTATGGATAATGTCCCCAGCTCTGCATTGCACCCGAGGAGCTTGTGTCCAAAGAACAGTCTAGTGTTGGAGTACTTCTCAGCAGCTGTGAAAAGGAAAGACAACTAAATGTAGAGGGGTTTACTGTGACCACAAAAAATATTTCCAAGAGATCCCTAAATTACGGGGATTTTTGCTATTGCAGCAAATAATTTGCTGTGTTGTGTGGGGGCCAGCAGGCAGGGCACACTGAGACTGGTCAACTATGGTATAAACTATTTGAAAAATGCAAGGAATCCTGCAAAGATTTTTTTCTTCCCACAATGATGTAAGTCATTGACTGCTTTCCACCATCACTCCACTGAAGTTCAGGATGGGATGAGGTGCCTGCAGTCAGTGGGGAATTTCCACAAATTTGGTCTACTCTGATTACATATTTGGCCACAGAGCTCCAATTTCTATTTGTCTCTGTACAAGCAGGGGTTATGGAAAATGCCACAAACCATGACAAGGCTGAGGAGGTGTCTCCTACTTCAGCTGGGAAACAGCACAGGTTGTCTTTTCCTCTGCTAGTTCAAGTTTGCACTTTCTGAGATCTGGATAAGGGAGCTTGGGGCTCAAAGTCTTCTAGTCATGGGGCAAACCCTAAATCCCCAGCAAAAAGTGTGTTAGAAGAATTTGCAAACAGAAGTGACAACCTACCTGTCAGCAGCTCTTTGTTTAAGTTTGCTCTGTCCACAGAGAGAATGTACTGCAAGGCAAACAAAGAGGGGTTCAGAAAGCTTTGCTGAAGGACACTCTGCATGGCCAGACAGGACACCCTCCCTTCCCAGTGGTCCCCTTCCCCCATTCCCTCCAGCCTTTCCCACATCCATGAGCCCCACACTGTCCATGACAAATGCTAACAAAGACCTCTTGTGCTCTGCAAAGCAGCTCCAGTACCTGGCTCTTCTTCCCATAAGGGATGGAGTATTTTTTTCCTGAAGGTGTGTGTATCCTCCTTGCCCGCATGGGAATGCCCTTGGCCACAATCTGAAACACAAGGGAACACAACCCACACTTCTGGCCAAAACTGTGTTACCAAGCATCATCCCCTCACCCAAGCACTGCACTCGAGGAAGAATGGGGGGCTCTTTCCTCACACATTTCTGAATCACCAGGGAAAACTTTAACAGGGCTGCCATGTCCTTTTACTACAGTTTACTGAGATTACTTACAAGCTCATTCTCATAAAAATCAGAGGGAAATTGTTTTTGGATAGAAGGGACACAAAAAATCCCAGAGTGCTGGACAGGGCAGGGGATGAAAGCCAAACTACATCCTGGGACTGGGATGTTTGTTGTCAAAGCCTGGGCTCCTCTGCAGGAATCCAGGGAGCAGGAGATCCCACCACTGCCAACAGCTGGATGTTAAATGGTGGTCAGTACCCAAGCATGCTGGGCAGAAGGCATTGTGGATAGATTGCAGGGATCAGCCCAAAGATCAAGGTTTTCTGGGAAAATACAAATCTGGGCATGTCAGTGGGGAAAACAGCTGCCTTTATTGCATCCTGCTTTATTGCATCAGCTCTTTTAAGAGTCCATCCACTCCTACCCTGTTTGCCCTCTTCTCCAGGAGGGAGGGGAGCACAGCAGGCAGGTAAACACTGAAAGGTGCTTGGTGTCCCAGGGAAGCACCCACTGCCAGGAGCACAGCCCAGCTGCCTGGGATGGGGGAAATCCTGTCCTGTGAAGCAGGGGAGAGCCAGACTGCAGCATGCAGTGGAAGAGATCTGGCTGGGACAGGGCAGGAAAGGACAGGGCACAGAGACAGAGCCCCCCATGAACAGAATGTGCCAGGGTACCTGCTCCTCCATCCCCACTGCTCGCAGGGCTTGGCGGCCCCTGTGAGACAGGGCCAGGTTGATGCTCCTGCCACGGGAAAAGCTGGACACTCGGATATCTGCAGGGCAAGAGCAGCTGGTTATGGGGGCAGTGACATCTCAGTCACAGTGTGAGCTTCAGAAATCCATCTATGCCATTATAGTAGGACCCACAGCTGGTCTGTGGGCTGGAGAGGGTTAATGAATGAGGTTTGTTTTGAGAAGTATTCTCTGACCAAGGCTGTTGGCCTGGAGACCAAGAAGGTAATAATAAGAACAAGATAAGCAAGAAGAAAACCTGCAGTTGGGAAAGTATTTTTTAAAAAGTTTTGTGGAAAACAGAGGCGTAGATGGTTTTACACCAATGAATGTTTGTTGACTAACTGTAACCAATGGAGAAAGTGTAAACTGTGTAGAGGGTATAAAAGACAGCATGATTAAATAAACAGAATATTAGCCTACAGAAATGTAGTGTGCCCTTTCTTTGTCATGCCCGCCCCTACAATGACATGCCATGATGGATAAACCACTTGCAGAAAATCTGTTCCACATTTGCTAGTTCCTCCCTGGCAATAAATTGGAAAAGGCAGTAGTGGATTGTTAGAGTTTAACACAAAACCATTAAATAATGCTTTGGTTTAGCTATAATATTTTCTCTTAAACTGTGCCTTACTAATTACTCTTCATAAGACAGTGCCTAAATGAATAATTGAGGTAGGATTTTGTAGGTTTTGCTGAATGAATTTAAATTGTCCATGGAGAACTCTGGAGGCTTTCTCTAAACACTTTTAAATCTGAATTAACAAAACATACAAAATATTAAAGTTATAGATACGTTCAATATGACTTGGTCAAAGAGCCTTTGGCACAAATTTGTCTGCTAATATCCCACTAGTAAGCTCTTGGAATTGCTGTGTGTCCTCTGTGCTAACCTACCAAAGAACATGTAAAGAAAGTATTATGTACTTCCTCCTGATGTCCATTTGAGCCTGGTGAGGGGAACATCTCCCAAGCCCCCTGCAGCAGCAGCAGGTGGGGTAGGGGTGAGTCCAGCCAGGATCCTCCGTGCCACCTCCAGCCTGGAAGGAGCAGCTGCACCCAAAGAGAATACTGGATCCTGACAGCACCCCATGTGCCAGAGGGTCCATTAACATTAAGAGCCATTTCCCCTGTAAATGGAGAAGGCTGAGCAATGAATGCCTGCCAGGTTCTGCTGAGACTGATGCTTTTTGGGACATTGGCAGGTCAGGTGGAAATGTCTGGGCATTGGCCTGTTCCTCCTCTGAGTTTCCTCATTTAGACTCCCTGGGTTGTCTGGCCAGGGCATGGGGCAGAGCCTCCTCCTCCCAACATGTACATCAGTGTAAGCAATGGGCCAAAACTGGAGTGGTGCAGTAGCATCCATCCAGCTCAGAAGGCAGGAAAGAGCAATCAGAGGCTTTTTGAAGCTGTGGAACTTCTGGCAGCTGTGAGCCATTCAGCAGAACTGCCTGTTCTGATGTCTGTCAGGGCAGGATGAGTTACTGCAGGGTCAGGCATGGCTCCTGCTTCCCCTCACTGCACACTTGAGTAATTTCACTTTCCAGGGTATCATTCCCACCTGCCACTCAGCTTCCCACCTCTGCCCAGTTTGTTTTTTGTCTGCCAGCTGACAGATACTGAAGATGAACAATTTCTCTGCCTTTGAGCTGGTGGCTTGTGGACCTGGAGGCTCCATCCCACCTCCTGACCCAGCACTGTACTATAATGCTTCCTGCAGAGACCAGGCTTCAAAGGTGAGGATTTGAATCCGTGTTTAAGCCAAGAATATAAAAAGGGCATCATTTTAGTAGCTAAAGAGTGGGTTCCCTCCACACAAGATGAACTTCAAATAAATGCTCCTCCCTACCACAGGAGCTAAAGGGGAGAGAGAAAAGAACATCCCCAAACTGCCACTCTCAGATTTCATAATTTTCTTACAGTCTCAGTGAGTTCACACAGTAATGATCAGGCTGACCTTACCTTCTCTGGCTTCATAAACATCAACATGGAAACCTCGTCTAGCAAAGAAACAGGCATTTAATGCACCCACCTACAAGACAAGGACCAGGAATGGTGCATGAAGTATTTCAGAGGTCACTACTGACATGCATCAAAGGAAAGAAGTGATCAGGGGATGCAACTCAGCATAAACAGGGAGGTCCTTTGACCAAGAACCTGAAAAGATTTTTTACTGAGGAGCACTCCTCTGGAAGCCCTGTCTGTTTGCAGAGTCTCCAAGACAAAAGCCACCCATCAAAACTATTTTTATAAAGTCATACCAAGCTCAGGCTTGTTTACACACAGCAGCTGAGTGTAGCAGGGCTCACCTCTTCAGCCAGGGACAGCAGGAGCTGGTCTAGGCAAGCTCCCAGCTCCCCTCTGGACTGTGTTTACCTTCCTCACTAGAATTCAGCATTCCCCTGGGAACATAGTGAGGGAGAACAGTACAAATATGTCCTGTTTGTAATTTAAATAATTTTAAAAATTTAATTTCCTTTATGAATGGTTGTCAGAACTGCAACCTCTTCTGTCATCACTGTTTTCCAAGAAGCTAATGTCCAAAAAGTCAAGAGAGAGATGTAGGTGTGGCAATTCCCCAAGCTGTCATTGAATCACAGACTCACAGAATGGTTGGGGTTGGAAAGGATGCTAAAGATCATCTTGTTACAACCCCCTGCCATGGGCAGGAACACCTTCCAGTAGACCAGGTTTCTCAGAGCCCCATCTAGCCTGGCTTTAGTGTCACCTCTCTGCAAGTAGTAGTGGATGAAAACCATTCCCAAACGAAAGTGGCCAGAGGAAGGCATTTCCTCTCAGCCTGGCATGTACCAGTCTCAGTTCTTGCAAAGCATTTCACCTTAGAGATTTGGTTACAGCCAAAATCAGCCAGGGGACAGGGGAACCTAGCAGCCCAAACAAGGACTGTTATTTAGTGTTTACTTAGTGGGCACCACTGCTCCACCCACCACCCAAACCCCTTCATCCCAGAAAAGGACAGGAGCCTCCCACAGCAGGAACTCAATCAACCCCATCATCTGACAAAGGAATGATTTTAAGAAAAACATTCACCCCCACATTCAAGCAGTGTTTTCACAGCCCCAGCTCCCCAGCAAACACAGTCATGCAGCAGCTAAATGGCATTTCCTACCAGACCACCACCAATAACAGCAACTCTTTTTCCTCTTGGGTCACAGGGCTCCATGCCAGCTCAGCCCTTGGGTCTCAGATCCTTGATCCCTGGGTCTCTGATCCCTGCTCCCTGGGTCTCAGATCCCTCTGCTTCTCCCCAGTCCCACTGCCCTTGCCAGGAGTGAATGTGGGTGGCTGAGTCATTCTTCTCCCCCGATTCATATTAAAGTTTAACTCCCAGCCCAGAGGCTGTCAGGGAGTCAGCCTGGCTGAGCCTGAGGTGTTATTCAGTCAGGCTCTATCCAAAGGCCTCTTTTGGAAATTGCAGAGCAATCCTGCAGTCTCCAAGGAATACACACAGAGCAGGGGAGAACTTGTATCAGCTAGGCTTTTGCTGGTGCTTCACGGGGATGCAACTGCAGAGGCATTGGTGGGACAATGGGGAGTGACTTCTGGAGCCTCACAGACTCTCTCCTGAAGGTGGGATGTGAGCCACACCACACTACTTGCCCAGGAGCCTCATCCCATCTCTGAGGACATCTTTCATCCAAGG
Organism: Rhabdornis inornatus; assembly: GCA_013397075.1. Classification (NCBI taxonomy): domain Eukaryota; kingdom Metazoa; phylum Chordata; class Aves; order Passeriformes; family Rhabdornithidae; genus Rhabdornis; species Rhabdornis inornatus. The sequence goes on from VWZS01001740.1 coordinate 618,757, forward strand.
AAGCTGTGTGTTGCTCAGGCATTTTGGGGTGTGATGCTTAGGAGAGGCTCTATGCCTACTCTATGCCTACTCTATGCCTACTCTTTCCAGGACTTAGATGAGGCTGTGAGGGGACATCTCTGCAGACATTATTTCACATGCCCATCCTTGGGAGGAAATGCTCTGCTGAGCCAATGCTGCCCACGGTAAGCATTCAAAAAGGGAGGAGCCAATTCGAGCCAACATGCAATAATTAAACAGCAGACAGTGAAACTGCAGACATTCATATCACTGAGTAGAATTTATTGCTAAACCTGCCAGGCACAGCAGATTTGGTTTATAGAATGGTTGAGGTACAAAAAGCCCTCCAAGAACATCAAGTCCCAGCTGTTAACCCAGCAGTGCCAAGCACACCCCTAAGCTGTGACCCTAAATGCCACATCTCTATGGCTATCAGAGACCTGCAGGGATGGGGCAGGACTCAAATGCTTCCCTGGGCAGCCTCTTCCAATGTCTGACAATGTTTTCAGTCAAGAATTTCCTCCTAATATTCAATCTAAACTCCCGTGGCACGACTTGAGGCCATTTCCTCTTTCAAGTAGTTGTAAAAAGTGAGAAGTTGTGATGGCAATAAGAATCTCAAAGATTGCAGAGCAGAGAGGGCAAAGAGCAGGGTAGGTTTTACATAGTAAATACATTATTCATTAATTGTTTTTGGAACACAGACAGCACATGATTAGTTTCCAGCAGTGACAGTTACTATCTTTTCTTCATTCCAAACAAAATTTAGGTCCCTGGGTTTTCTTAATCAGACTCACAAACTGCACCAGGCAAACTCAGAGTACAGATGTTGTCCACTTTAAAAGCAGAAGGTGGGAAGATATTGAGAAAATGCTACAAAATCATTGTTCATCTTTCCATATTAAGCAAAATCAGGTTGCTGAGAGCATGAAAAAGCGTTGCCTGATAAAAACTCTGAGTGAGCCTTTTAAGAAGCTGTAAATAAAACAAAAACAGAGCAGGATAAACAAGGGCACGGATTAAAGCCTGCCCTCTGAAAACTAGTGGGAAAAGTAAAGGAGGGAAAAGTGCTCAATTTAATGTTGCTGAAGAAAAAGACATGTCAATGGCTGAGGAAGGACATCAGGATTTTATTGTTTTTAGAAAGGCTATGGTCCACTTGCAGAGGATCCTGTGCTCTCAGTATGTGGGCCACCTGCAACAAGAAAAATGACGTTATTGTGTCAGTAGTGCTGCAGCTGCAAAAAGATGTGTTTGTTCTCATACCTTGTGGTGGAAGACAGCTGAAGAAGAGGAAGAGCATAGTTTAAAAGCTGATCTACAAGATTTACTGATTTCTGCAAACAGTGAATTGCACTGATCCTGACAGGAGCCAGGAGTTCTTTACTGGTTCAGATTACAAACCCGTGTCAAGGGGAAATAGGTAGAAATGTTCATCCCTTATAATCCCATTAGGTAAATAATCTGTTCAGGAATTCAAATCCTCTACTAAAGAGGACTGTACAGACATCCCTGCCAGCAGGTCACCCGTGCCCAAGGCTGCAGCTGCCTCCATCCTGTTCTCCTGTTCACTAAGGCTCTGAAAGAGCCATGGCACAGAAATAAAAGTTGACTTCTCACAGTGTGGCCCCATGTCACCCCCTCTTCCATGCTCTAGCAAGGTGCATTTCTTTACCAGCCCTGGTATATAAGAACTTCCCAGCACCTAGGAAGCCAAGCAGGACAAGCTCAGAGGAAGGCACAAAGCAAGTGAGTCCCTGGAGGAGCTGGCTGACCTCTGCACAGGGCTCAAGGGCTCTATGGGAGCATCCTGGGGAGAACTTCATCCATTTCTGCACTTGAAACCCACCACCTTCAACTGCAAGCACAAGCTTATGGCAAAGACTCAGCACTATTTCCAATACTCCTCTCCCTTTGTACCATTTTTCTTAGCTGGTGGTTTGGGTTTTTTATTTCCCCAGGAATTTCTGATTAGCAAATGTCCCAGCAGTGCTTTAAGAACATAAATCCTGCTGGGAACCTTAGCTAGAAGGTAGAACACTTCCCCCTGTGCCCCCATCTGCCTTATTTAGCAGGTGACTGCTGGGTTCACAGGGAGACCCAAACCATGGGGTGAGAGCCCTTGCAGAGCAGAGCAATGATCTGTGTCATCCTCATCCTCATCCTTGTCACATCCCCAGGATTATTCCACCTTGCCACCCCAGCTGGGCAGGGAGAAAGGGCTGCAGGTGCAGGGCACAGCTGCCTGCTGACTTACATAGGCTGGGCAGAGCTGCTGGTCCAGTGCTGTGCCATGGATGGGGACAGGAGGCTCCTGGGGGGCTCTGGGAGCACCCCCATGGGAGGGTAATGGTGGTGGTGGTGCACCACAGGTGCCTTGGGCCTGTCTGCTCTCACAGCCAGGGGAGCAGCAGGCTGCAGGTCCTTGTGGGAGAGAGACAAAGGGTGGCTGCAGAAACCTGTGCCCCCACGGGGTGAGGTTCCACCCAGCCACCCCTTGGGAAAAGAACACCTTTGGGATGTGTCTGGAGAAGAGTCTGCAGGTTCCAGTACAGAAGGTCCAAGAACACTTGGTGACTTACAGATTTCACCCAATACTCAGACCCCACTCCCTCCAATCTATTCCATTAGTGTCAGGGAAATGCAGAATGACAGGGTGGCCTGGAGGGGAAGGTGGGCATCAGGGCATGCTCTTCCTCTGTCATCTTTCCTATGGTGCAGTCCTCTGGCTCTCCCAGCTCTTTCTTTGAGTGTTTGTGCCCTTGCAGGGAGATGAGGCATTGCCTGCTGTGGGCAGGGATGCCCTTCAGGCTGGGTGTTGTTACCTGCTGTGTGTGCTGGGGCAGGGCAGAGCTGGCTCCCCCAGGCTGTGTGAGCATTGCCAGTGGCACAGCCTTCAGCATCATGTTCTGCATCATGATCTGGTGCATCTGAGCATTCTGCATCAGCATCATCTCCACCATATCTGGCAAGAGAAGAAAACAATAAGCTTTCCCTTACTCCAGCATGGGCAGGCTCCTGGCTGTGCCCTCCCTTGTCCCAGATCGTTGCTTTCCATGTGAGAGGTTTCCTCAAATTTATGTGATATTGCAGTGCCACCTTGAGAGTCCACTGGCTCATAGAACTATAAAGGTTAGAAAAGATCTTTAACATCATCAAATCCAACCCTCAGTCTGTCATTTCATGCACATCAAACCTCCTTCCATGATCTCTAGGATCCAAAGGACTTGTGCAGTGTAAATAATTGGGGAGAAGTGAAGATGGAGATGTGAGAAAAAAAGAATGGAAAAAATAATGAAGGCAACTCTCATTTTCCCTTTTACTGATCATACAAGAAGTAGTTTACATGTAGCACTTCAGAGAAATCATGAGTGGATTTGGACTGTTTTGGTTATGGAAATAAACTGTGATTCAAAAATCCAGACACTTAGATGAAGTATGAGCTGAGAAATACTGCAGTTTCATCACTGAGGATTCCTGTGTGGGATGAACCTTTGGCTGAAGGCTGAGCCAGGGAAACTGTCCCAGGTTTTAGTTCATGTATTATTTCACAGTAGCACCCACCTATGTTTAGAAAGAAACTCTTCTATTGGCATTGCACTGTATTTAGAACAACACTTTCAGATGTTCTGTCTCGTTTCCAAATACAGGGCACAAATAAAAGCCTGAGGAGATTGAGCAGCAGGTTAGGAAGGAACAAAAGAATAAAGCCAGATTTTAGAAGCCTTTTTGCTAATTCTGGAATCATCCACGGGCAGGAGTTTGTTAATATTACTCAGTGCCATGAGTTGAGCTGTTTTGCTTTCCAAATCTTCCCTTGAGTTTGTAGCTCTTTTTCTTTAGTTTGAGTTTTGTCAGCTTTTCACAGCTGGCACCCACATCCTACTTACAAAGCACACCTCCCAGAACTCCACCAGCTCATTAAACAGCATGTCATTAATTAGCTTGGACACCATGCCATGTCCCCTTCCCTTGCCATGGCACCTGCCCTCTCCAGGCCTGGTGACAGGAGGTGGATGGATGCTCTGTGGAGGGTTTGTTACCTTCTTTAATGCTCCCAGAGCGGGGGGCAGCCAAGGGCAGGGCTGGGGGAATCTGTGTGATCACAGGGGATGGCTGAGGCAGCTGCTGGATGATGGTGGCAGGCTGAGCTGGCATCTGGAACAGGAAGGGAAATGGAGAAGTCAGGGCTGGTTTTGGCCAGCTCCCCCATCTATAGGAACAGCTGCCGTCTGCCTAGGCTTCATGAAACTCTGGGGTTCTCATGGAGAAGCTGCTGAGGTTGTGGGCTGCATGAGCAGGCAGTGATGTGCATTAGAAAGTGGCTGAATGGCCAGGCTGGAGTGTGGCCAGCCCTGCCACTCCTTTTGCCATCTCTTTCCAAGGGCAAACCATTCCCATTGTTAATTTTGGGCCTTATTTGCAAGATGATTTGCCCTTTGGTTTTGCTGCAGGCAGCAAGGGTCCCATAAAAGAGCAAGAGGCATATCTTCTTCCCTTTTTGTGGGATGAGCAATTCCATACAGCTCCCAAATGTCAGCTCAGAGTGGCACAGTGCTAGTGGTGCTTTCCAGGAGACAATCCTCACTGTCTGTTGGATAATCCTTGGTGGCTCCACTTGGGAAGCTGGAAAAGGGATCTGGTAGACTTGTGGGACGGCAGCTCTGTGGTCATGTCCCCCAGGTGGTGCAGGTGGCTGGGAAAGCTCTTCCAGAAGATGCTGCTCCTGCAAGGTCAAGTATTGTCTTAAAGAAAATCTGGTCACAGCAAGGCAGACAGTATGGTTGTGCTCTCTGGACTAAATGGGATTAGCCCCTAGGAGCCTTTGCAGCACGGGCACTGCCAGTGCCCGCGTAAGAATAAAGCAAGTTTTCCTTTCCACAGATCTTGAAACATAAGCAAAAAGGATAGGGGGAAAAAAAAATGTGCAGAATGAGATGCCAAAAGTCTGGGAGAACATTTCCCTGATTAGCTGGCCCAGCCTTTATATTCCAAAGCATCAGAGCACTAAATCCTGCCCAGCCCCAAAGCTAAAGGACAAAGAAAAGCACAGAGGCCACATCAGCAGTGGATATATCTGTTACTTCTGGCCAGGGAGGGCTCTTACCCTAAGCTCTTGCAGCAGATCTTTCCTGTGCCTCAGGGCACTTTGGAGTACATTCCCTGGAAGAGGAAAAGTCCATTATCTTCCCAAAGGATCCCAAAGACAGAGCTATTACAGCACCTGTATTATGATATTAATGTGGAAGATGTGTTATTAGATAGCTTGGTGCTGCATGAAGGTAAAGCCTTGCAAAAGGTTTTACCTTATAAAATAAGGTAAAGGTTTACCTTTAAAAAGGTTTACCTTATAAAATAAGGGCCTTGTAAAATCATGGCTCAGACCTGCTACTTTGGCTAAGCAGAAAAGGACTGTGGGGAAGTGACTCAGCTGAATTAGAGGTAGCAAAACAAGTTATATAACCATTACATGTGCACATCATCATGTATAGTGGTTGGTTGAATTACGTTTATGTTTTAAAACTATGTAACTGGTCTAAATGCTTTAAAAGGTCTGGTTTTTGCAATAAAGAGGCTCTTCTTTGCACCTGCCTGGGGACTCTGTGTTGCTCAGCTTGAGTTCTTCCACAAAAGGCTTGGGCTACTTTTCTTGTCAAATCCGTGTATGGATAATGACTTTATGCCATGTGCAGTCACAGCTGTTCAGCAGCTCTACAAAAGCAGAACACCTCTGAAAATAAACTCTTGAGATTGCTCTCTAGAGCCCCCTTTTAACCTCCTGGTTTAAGAATCCATTTCAGAAAGCTTCTAGATGCATTCAGAGGATGACTGTAGTAAGAGCTCAAACAAACTCCAGTTTGAATGTCAGCTTTTCTATTTTGTTCTGAATCAACTTCCTTTTCAGTTCATCCCACACATGGTTGATTTTGAACTCACTTGGAATGAAGCAAGAATGTTTTCAGATACTATGGAGCCATGCCTGGCACCTGCTCTGGAAAGCACCATTTCGTATTTTGAAACCATAAGTAGTTATAGAGGATTTTAAAAAAAATTTGGCCACAGCATGGGAAGATTCCAACTATTTCTGCATCAGGTCAATGAATAGGAGCCCACAGTACAATCTAGAAATATCTCTGAGCTTCTACTGGTAGCCTTGAATCCATAGATAATATAAACAGTGCATGTGCCATACGAAGAAATGAAGTGCTCCTCCTGCCTTTCCAGAATCCCCAAAGCCAAGCACACAGCTGGACTACAACAGGGGCTCACTCCTAGGTGTAAGAGCTAGGACAAAGTGGATCACCCTCAGTTTTCTCTGGCTGAGCCAGCAGCTGCAGCTAAGAGGCTGCAGAGGATACCTGGGCAAGGTGCTTAGCTGGTTGTTCACTTCCCTTGGTCAGGAAAAAAGCAGCTGAAGAAATTCAAAAGATAAAAAGCAGCTAGCTCACAGCTAAGGGAGGAGAGGGGATCATCTCCTGAGGAACTCATGCCTGAGAACATAAGCAAGCTGTTTCCAAAATATGCCTATAATTAGAGCAAGTGCTTCTCTTACTTGCAGCTGGGGGAGACAACTCCATCTTCTCGAGGTTCTCCTGTTCATTTTCTAGTCTCTGTTGGCAGAACCATAACCAGAACTGGTTTTAAGTCAGGCAGAAAAGCTCACAAAGATTTCCAAGCCTATGGCACAGGTTTGGGATGGAGGAAATAGAGCAGAAGTGGAGAAAAATGGTGGTTCTTTAAGCAGTATGAAATGTCTCATTACCAATCCAGTTACAGTAAAGAATAGTCATGCTTCCAACTGCCCAGGCTATTCCAGACCTTAAAATTGATAGCATGGTGAATCAGGAGACAATACATAATTTATTTTGTAGGGCAGAGAGCTGCATCATATGAAGAACTTGATAATGTTCAGTTTGGGCTTGCCTGATAGTCCAAGATCTGGACTCTTGATCCAGCAAAGGTCTGACCAGGCAACACATCTTACATGAAAGCAGACATGAAATTGCCTTTAAACAAGCCCAGATTTACTCCTAAACTTTGCTTGTCCCAGCTCAAACTGGCTTTGAGCTAACTGGTGACATCTCCCATAAAATCGAAGTCAATTTAATTTACTGTAGGTGCATGTAAACTTCTACAACATTATTTAAGAAAGTGACAGTAAGTAGTGTATCTCAGTAGAGTTATACTATTTTAAAATACAGTGTTAATGCTTAAACATGGAAGAGCAAAAAGCAGAGCAAGGAGAATTATTCCCTTACCTTTTCTAGGAGTTTGAGTTTCAGTCGTGCCAGGTGATCCACCACTGAAGGATCTGCCATTATCTCCTGGAAGAGTAGGCAGGCAAAAACAGGTTAAAAAGCTAAACAGAGGTGGGTAGGTTTTCAGTGCTCATTTTTTCCCCTCCACATTCTTAATGGAATAATTCCTTTATTAAAAAGCAATAATAGAAGATGAGTAAAAATTGAAAGAAGCAGATAAAAGCTTCAGTTTCACTCCCAGGTAAAAATGAGTACAGGCATTCACAACGTCACAGATACAGCTTTTCCTGCCATTTCTCTCTACATACTCTTGTGCTGCAGGCTGTGATGCTCACAGGAAGGCAACTGAGACTGAATATTTATTTGTCTGTTCCTAATGGTCGCTACCCTTCCCCTGGCACCATCACTAAGCCTGGTCTCTGTGTTGTTAGAGCCTTTTAATTAGCTCAGAAGTTTGTGCCTGTAACCTGGTTGCTAAGTTTAGAGTGTCAATAAACAATCTCCAGGCAAAGAAGCTTGTGTACCTTTGGTAAAGCAAATGCCTGGCACATTAGTGGGCAAGAAAAAACGAAATAAAAGCCAGTGTTCTTTAAAACAAGCCTGGTGCCAGTGGTCAGATTATGATCTTGCTGATTGGTATCTGTTTATTCCACTGTAAGGAGTCTGCACACTTTTGACATAACCCTTTACATGAGTGTTTTTGTTTTCGCAGTAACTAAAAAAATGAAGGAGCATAGCTGGGACTCACCCCTGGGTAAGTCCAAGAGCAAAGAGGCTATGGTGCAACATCTGTTTGGTTACCATCTCCCAAGAAACCTGTGGAATGTCTCCCTCATACAGGAAAGCCCTGCTGGTATAAAAACGGTAACATTTATCGATGACATCCATAAAATGAGCACCAAGGCAAGAGAAAAAAGCCAAGTAACAGACACTCCCTCTCAGGATCATATTTTAAGCCCAGTAGAGACAAGTTACAGCCCCTTCCTCACTCTCAGGCCACAGCAAAACTGCAGCAGAGCCACTGCTGGAAGCTGGAGCAGCTCAGACATGCTGTGTGAGAGCAGCACAGATCACCTGCCCTGGCTGTGACCCATCCCTAAAAATACACAGGCTGGAAGTCACTGGAGAAATTAGGAAAACTAAGGTGCAGGGATCCCTAAAACAGCTGTGTATTAGCTTTTTTAGTTTGATTTTTTTGTGGTTTTTTGTTTTTGTTTTTGTTTTTTTTTTTAATTCTCAGCTCAGTGAAAATTGAATTTTGCATATTATTTGATTTTCCCGGGTCAAAGCAAAATAAAAACAAATTTACAGATGTCACTGCTAAGCACGCTTTGTACAAAAATGTACATTTTTGTACTCATTTTCACTGAGCCAAGGATACTTCAAAACTCCCGAACTTCAAAATTCCAACAGCTGTGCTGTGTCAGAGCTGGGGTTCAGCTTCCTCTGGCAGGGCTCTGTGGTGAATGGCAGGGATGACAAGCCAGAACAGAAAATCCTCTCACCTGCCAGCAGTTCTCCTGGGAAACAACTCGGAGTCCATTTCTGCACTTTGAAACCCCAACAAAATTTTTCTCTAACATCTTGGATCCCTTCATCTGAGCAGCTACAACAGCCTTTGACAAGGAGTTTCCTAGTTATTTTAACCTAAGACATAAGCCTAGTTATGCCTGTAAACTGCATAAGTATAGTTTGCTTCTGTGCTGGGAAAGAAACCTCCCCCTTTTTGATAGCTGGTGAATATTGAGCTGATTATTTTACCACCAACTGGTTTAGTACAGTGCCCCTAAAAGTTAAATTTCTAGAGCCCTCATTGCAGTATGAATAGAGGGTTACAAGAAACTTTGACATAAAGAACCAGGTATAAGCATTCCATTAAAAGTACAGCACCAGTGTTAAGCAACTGAATTTACTAAAGAGGAAATGAAGAGAAATTTTTGCTTGATGTGACAAGTTGGGGGAAAAAAAAAAGAGAGAGAGCTTTCCAGCAAACCTGCTAAAATACCCTTTCCCACATTTATGGATGTCTTGGTCACAGTGTGATCCTTCCTCTTGGGACATCTTACAACCAGCTAATTAATGTGGTGCCAGGAACGTGCCACCCACACACAAGATCTTGCTGGAAGGGATCTGTAGCTGCACTGAATCCCAAACAAGGGATCACAGCTGAGAATGAGGATTCAAACGAGCAAAACCAGACAAATTTAATCCTACAAACAGGTGTGTTACATGCACCTCACAGGACAGAATTATTCTGCTCTATTTAGCAGTGCTGAAGTCAAAGTTTGGACACTGTGTAACAGATTTGACTAAAGCCTGTATTTTTATAATTTAATGATTTCAAAATATAAAGAAGCCACCAGTTTTGCAGCTTCAATAAGCAGAGCAAAAGGGAATTGAAGACTGGACACCTGCGATCTTAAACTTATGGCGCTTCAAGGACGTTGGAGTAACCAGAAGACTCCAGAGGAGATTAAGATTTCCTGGAAATTTGGGAACTCCATGTCCAAGAAAATTACAATAGAGGCGACATGCAGAGGAAAAACTCCACAGCCAGCAAGGGGTTGTAAAAGTACGTATGTTTATATACACCTAAGCTTATACATATTTATTAAAGTTTTTACATCGCCTATACATATTCATAACCTGCCCCACGCCTGCTTTTTACCAGTTTTTCTGCTGCTCAGTCTTGAACAATTAGGTAAAAATTCTGTTGTATAGCAAGGGATCACCTGTTCTTGATTACACAGCATGCTATAATCTGGTTTGAGTTTAGTTCTAAATTCCCTGTATCTGAGGGATTAAAGAATGATGACCAAATTAGCGTGAAGAGCGAGAAATCAATTAGCAACAGAGGACAGCATACTGATTATTGAAGAGAATCACGCAACTCAGAAGCAATGAACATTAATTTATTTATTTGCTAAAAATTTACAAATAAGCAAAAAGGCAGGAAAGGAGCCACCAACCCTCCACCACATCCTATTGGCCGCGGCCCGCCACGCCCCCGGACCGCCACGCCCCCGNGCAGCCATTTAGCGGGAGTAGGCGGAGCCCGACCGAGGAAAGCCCTCTCCATTGGCCGGTGGTGGCCGTGCGTCAGGATCTGTGGCCAATGGGCAGAGAGCTCCGCCCCGCGCGGTGCGGCTGGCGCGGCGGCGGGCGGGGAGCGGCGCTGGGCGGCCATGACGGGAGCTGCGCTGCCGCCGCCGTGACGGCGCGGGGGGCGCACGGACCGCCCCGGCCGCCTCAATGGAGGCGCAGGAGGAGGCGCGAAGGCGCAAGCTGGAGGCCGGCAGGGCTAAGGTGAGGGGAAGGGGCCCCGGCCAGGCGGAGGCCGTGCCCGCCCCGCTCTCAGTGCGCTGCGAGGGCTGGCAGGCCGGGGGGCGGCTTCGCCTCAGCCCGCCCCGGGTCTCTCCCCTCCGTGGCGGGTTCTGTGCCACACTCGGAGTTGGATGCGGGCAGTGGCGGAGCCGGGGTCCGCTGCCGGCCCCGGGCTGTCCCCGGAGCCCGGTGAGGCTCCCCTGGCACCGTGGTTCCGCAGGAAAAGCCGTGCACAGCGGTGGTTCTGCCTGCGAGGCTGCATTTCGCTCCACAAGCGTGGAAACATTGCCTCGGGTGAACACAGAGCAGCTGACAGCAGTGCACATACCGTCCCTCAGGCTCTGTTTTCCTTGGTTTGGTTTTTTTTTTTTTTTTTTCCTTCTGAGCACTCTCCCATTTTTGGCTAGCATTCAGTGTTTGTGGGAATACTGCATTTCTAGTTGAGGATCCCAAATAACAGGTGCTGTTTTATTGCTCTGCCTGTGTGTCCACAGGTGGGCTCGGTTTTTTGGTTTCCAGTCAAGCCAGTAGCAAACACTTGATAAGCTTTGAACATTTAGGTGTCTTCACTTGTGTCTACTTCAGGGACTTGTGTAGAGTTCACAGGATGAGACTGATATATAAAGGTAACATTCTCCAAGTAATTATTACCTGCAGCCGTGTGTTTAATACTGCTTGCGTGCTAACCCCGTTAGAAAAAAAACTTCTGCTTTGTTTTGGTAATGATGTTCAAGGAGCTGGTTGAAAATGCCTGCTTATTTCCTTTTAATTCAGCATTTCTGATGGGTTTTGAGCTGGTTTTGTCATATTTCCCTTCTGGCTGTCCCTGCTAAATAAGGCTTTCTAGTCCTCACCATTCCAGTAGGGCTGTAGCTAGACAGGGATAGCTGAGGCTGCACAGGGAAGTTCAGACCCATCAGATCTTTCCAGATCCTGCCCTTTCTGCAGGGAACCTGTCTGGATATCTGGATCATAGGCTCACAGGTGGCTTGGAGCTGTCCTGTCTGTCTGCTGTATTTCTGTTTCAGCTGCTTCCCGCCACTGCTGTGCACAAGAAAATCAAAGAGAGCTTTTCTGGAAGGGAGCAAGGTTGTAGCTGAAGCTGCAGCCTGGTGATTTAGCAGTACAGCTCCTCCATCCCTGGCCTGGCCGTGCCTGATGCTGCCATGGATTCCACACTGCCTGCTCCTGCTCAGCAGTTTCTCCTCTGCCTGCCTTCCCAGCCTTGTTATGTGCTGTGAGAACACAATCCTCTGCTGGAGAGCAACTGTATCATTAGCTCAAGAGAGAGAACTCTTGACAACAGGAGTTCGTAAGGTTAAAAGGTTACCTTAGTGTGGCATAACCCGTGTTAACAAATTAATTCCAGGTGCAGGAACTGTTGATGATTAAGAGAATGTGACAGACTTAGTTGGAAGACTGTTGTTTGCCGTAGAAAAAGTGTAGGTTCTGCTTCCTGTGGTGCAGCCTAGAGCAGCTTAAGGTGATCCCATCTCTAGTGTGACATAGGAATGTTCAGTGCCCATCAGATCATTTCTAAACCATCTCTACACATCACTGGCAGGCGTTTCTGACAGCAGGGGGTGGGAGACTTTAACTCTTGAGTGCTTTTTGCCTCACCCCCACCAACCTAAATACAATCTAAATGTTCTCCTTTTCAAACCTGTACTTGCATTACTCTTTTTCATATAGGAATAAAAAAGCCATTACTAAGATGCATTTAGGTTGTCATGCAAGAATAGTAATAATACCAACTGTTGTATTTATTGGAGATTGTAGTTGGCAGCTATGTACTGACTGTATCAGGTAGCTCAGATTCCTGTTTCTAACAAATGCAATACTGATAGCCAGGGTAGTAATTGAGAAACAGAACAAGCCTAACTATTCAGTGCTGCTGTTTTCTCCTTGTTTTTTTAATACCTCACAGTAATTAGTGTGCATGTTGGCCACCTGTGCCTCTAGTTACAGAGCTCTCTGTGCCATGCCTCAGGTGTGGGAAGTTTTGCTCCACCTCTATTTTACAGTTAGGACCTGAAAAATGAGTTCAGGTTTTCCAGGAGGTTTTCCCACCTCATAATTTTGAGGAAGGTCTAGAAAATATTTCTTGCTTTTGTCTAAGAGTACTTGTTGCTTATGTTTGCTGTATCCAAGAGCTGGACTAATGTTTATTTGAGCAACCTGTTTCTGTTTGGTGTTGATGTGGTTTTCTGTTTTCTCTGAGTGTTTGTTTTGCTACTAATTTCTGAAGCACATAGAGTAATACATCAACTTTTAACTGACTGGTCCTGGTGAAATGAAGTTGCAGTGCACTGGTACCTGTAGAAAGGTGTTCTTGTGTTAGAACAACTGCTTGGGATGCTGTGGAGGACAGTGCTCTCAGGGTTCCTGTGGCAGTGCTACGTCTTGGCTAAAAGTGAAGCTTTCACCTTTGTGTGTGCTTCTGGAAAGTGAAAGGAGGGTTAAATCATTCCAGAGAGACATGATGGGATCTCACTGTGATGAAGCAGAGGCAGTTGTGTCTTGCTTTCTTCACATTCACACTCACTACTTCATGTTGGATGACTGGCTGTGAATTTGAGATTCTCTTACAATGACATTTAATTTCATGTAGCAGATGAAAGGCTTTGGAAACCCGATATTGCTCTAAATAGAACATTCCCCATAAATCTGGAGCATGTTTGAGTCCAGCCACTCCACCAAGTTCAGTAGTTCCATAAAATTTGGGTGTAGTTAGATATCTTTGCATAGTATGTAGTGTGATATTATATGTTTAGTGCATGTGAATGGGACAAAATAAGTTTTGTTTTCTTTGACTTGTGCATTGAAAAATTTATGCTGTTCAGGTGTTCAGTCATGCCAAGTCTTGGTATTTTAATGTGAGACACTTGGTCTCCCTTCATGAATCAGTAACTGCTCTCTGTAATGCCCACTCTCTCTGCCTTTCATCTTTTCTGCATGTTTTACTCCTGTTTTCCCTTTTTCCCTGCTTCAGCAGTTTCCTCTGCTCTCCATTTTTCTGCAGGTTTCCTCCTGCCCCGTTTCCCCATGTTATCAGGTTAATTAGTGCTGTAGCTATTTTTGACATACATTGCCATCAGTGAGTGCTGGAGTTGACGTCTGGTTTCAGAGGATAGTATTTGTGTCTCACTGCAGCTTTATGGTCTGTTCATTCTGCTTATTGTGAAAGGAACAAGTCTGGCAATCTTCATTTAATCTGCATTTCAGTATTATTGACTGTAGAAATGACAGAACGTAATCTTAAAAATATATTTTTGTACATAAGAATTTTATTAGCTGGTAAGAAATTGATGTCTTTCTGGAAGTATACCTTTTAAACAGGTTGCTGGGTGTAGCAGATGTGTAAGTGTGCACCTGTTGAGCAGATAAGCTGTCAAGTAGAAGTTCCTGTAAGGAGGGGGGACTGAACTAGATCCTTTTCACAAACTGAATAAGAATGGGGCAAGATTCTTCTGCAAGGTGGCTGTTTGACAGGAAAACCAAGCTGTCAAGCAGTGGATTTTCATGTGTATTGCAGGTAGAACTTGGCAGTGATGTTTACATCCAGTCATCAGTTAACTATCTGTTTTGTCTCATCACAAAGATATAACACTGCACTTGATAATCTGTGGTTTTAACCTTGAAGAAGTCTTTTTCCTTGTGACAGGCCAAGGATGTCTGGATTTCTGCTGTGAGGGAGATGTTACCTGGAAATGCTGCCTAAACACAATACTAGAGTTGAAAATAACAATAATCCTTTTTAAGCTGTTTAGAGTGTTAGGGAGAGTTGGGTAATAAATTGTCAGTGACATTCTTTACGAGTCCCTGGAGCTTTGTAGAGCTGTGATAGCCTGATAAAGTAGAGCATCTGATTCTTCAACAGAAGAAATTAAAATGACCTGGCTTAATTGATTTTCTATTTATGTACTGGAGGCTGCTTTCTGGCGAAGAAGTTTTGCTGTGTTCTCTTAAGGGGATGGCAGGGAAGGAGCATTAAAATTAACGGAAGTGAATCCTCATCTCAAAGCTTACGCTGGCTAAGACCTGTTTAGATGTATTTGTAGGGGTGTGCTGGTTCTGGCACCATGGCAAGGGGGTTCTTGTTTTTACTGGTCTTGCAGAAAGACTGCTCAATTATTATTTTTTCCTAGTGCTTCTAGTATTATATTGACAACTCGTTCCTTTACTGATTTATCTTGCTGTAATTCTGGATTATCATTGACACACAAAGTTTCACTGAGCAAAACTTTGATTCTTGTGTGGAAATGAGCATTTAGTGCTGATGTGAGATTTGTTGCTTAATGGCACAGTTATCCAGTATGTTGTGAACGTGTGGAAAGTAGGCAGATAAAGCAGTTTTTCTGCAGATGTATATATTTTATCAAGACAGCAGCTCTGTCACCCATGACTGTGTTAATCTTGTGGTCCTGCTACTTTTTCCTTGCTTACCTCTCCCTGTACCTCTTGCAATCTTTCCTGAACAGTTTGCTTGCTTCAGACAGCGAAAAGCAAAGGGCGACGTCGCGCAGCCGCAGAAAAAGGCGGCGAAGAGGAAGGGCTCGGCTGTCCACACGCATGACCTTCCGAAGGAAGAGCACCCAGTAGCATCCAGAGGTGCTGGCAAGGGCCTAGAGGGGCAGGCTGAAGACACCAACCTCCCAGAGGCAAGAAATGAGGCACAGGTACATTTTAGTGTTTCTCGCCTTTGCTCCACTCCACTGCAGGTAAGAAGTGTTGCAGGTGGTTGTTTTACTCAGTTGAGTGTTAGCTTACTGGCACTGGCCACTAGCTGCCCTTGGGAGGTAAGTGAACTGGTGTTATTTTTGCCTCATTTACTGAGTAAGACATCTCCATGGTATGGCCTAGGCAGCTGTTATTGCCAGGGAGCTGTTAGCCTCCTAAATTAAAGCCTTCCACCGCCATGGACTTCTCTTTGGGCAGATTTAGGCTTATGTGGCTGTGAATTCATGAAAAAGCATGAGACTGGGAAATCAAACAGATTAAAAATGGCCAGGACCTTACAATGCACAGCATTAATTTGGTTTTGTATCACGTGGCTGGTTCCAGTATGTATAATGCTTTCTGAAAATCTGTAATTTATTCCATCAAGCTCTTAGTAACCATTGGAAAGCCAGCATAAATGTTATTTCCACAGATTTGTTTAAGGTGTGACTCTGCTTGTGTCTGATGTATTTCGGTATGTATGTACTGATGACTCTCTAAAGGGAGTCATGTTCCCTGTGGAATGAACTTTGGGTGCCTTCTGCACCAAAGTTCATTCCACAGAGAACATGACTCTTCTCTCCATATGTTGGTGTGTTTTCACAACATACCACAATACCATCTAACTAGTGTGTTTGCAAACCTGCAGTGATGAGGGATAAAATTTGCATGTGTTGTCCTGCTTTCTGTTGTGAGGGTATCCCTGATGCTTTCAGGAGATCTTCAACATATTTGTGGGCATTGCAAAGGCTTTTATAAAGCTACACATGAGTCTCTGCACTGAGGAAAAACATAAGTGTTTTGTCACTCAGCCATAGCAGTGTCCTTGCTACATTCCTGTGAGCCTAAATTGGAAAAATAGAAGTCACTTACTGCTGCTGAGAAGCTTTTTTCAAAGTAGCTGGTTTGTAAAGCAGCTGGAATTCTAGGTTACCTGGAGAGGGTACCTCCAGGGAGACAGTAATCATTGGGAACTACTTCAGGCAGACTCAAAATGCAGGGAGGGCTGTGGACTGGACTGCATTTTCCAGATAATGCAATAGTCATCTTGGTTTTGTTGTGAGTTTAGTGAGAGGGAAACCTCTTTCAAGGTATCAAGCTATGTTAAATCTGTGTGTCAGGAAAAGGTGTTGCTTTTGTGGTTACCTGAATGGTTCTAGCGTGTTTGTTAAATAATCTCCTGTCAGTTTACTAATTTTTAATAGTAAAGATTGCTCAACTATTTGCCAGCAACAACAGCAGAGGGTCAAGCATAGCATCAGTGTTGAGAATTGGCCCTAAATTTAAGTAGACATTATAATACTTTGTTTGTTTGCAGTTTAGTTCGTTTCACCATGAAATGCTAGCTGGATTTAGCATAAAGTCAGTCTCTCACAACACAGACCTTTCTGGCTCATGCTTAAGGTGTTTTCAAAATAATTCTCATTTTCCTTATTTTTATTTAAGGTAGCTATGATTTCATGTTTGTTTTATTTATTTACCAGGGCAGCACTGATTTGTCTAGCTGGGAGCCACTGGATGATCATGCAACTGAAGTAAGTATGAAAGGATGTATCTTCAGTAAAAGATGCTGGATAGAGCTGAAAGAAGACTCTGAAAATTGGTTGTTAAAATGATTAATTGAACATTGTTATCAAATATGACAAAACTGATGTGATTTCACTATTTTGTAGTATAAAACAGGCATTCCTCTGTATGTACATGTACTGGCTGTGAAAATTGGTTGCTAAGAAAATTGAGGTTTGTAAAATAATAGCCTTTGCTCAGAGAAATTGTAATGTTTTTAATGTTTCCAAATGATAGGTGGGTTCATTTTTCATTGTTTCATACAATACAACCAAAAAATAGTCAAAATAAAATACTATATCCTCTATGATGATTGTAACAATGTTACTCTAAGAAACCACAAAAGTTATTTGAAGAAAAGTTATAGTTGAAAAGTTACAATTGAAGAGCTTTACATTGTTATTTCTTGTTTGGGTGGACTGTTGTCCAGTCAGATAGATGTAAAAGTTTTGTTTAAATTGGTAGTATTCTGCTTCCTTCCTATCAGCTGGAGGTATTTAAATCCCAATACATGCCAAAATTAAATATTGCCACCATTTGGTGCTATAGAATCACAACACTGTTACTTCACTTTTGTGTCTTTAACTATCATGAAAATGTATTATCTATGATCGTTTTTAATTTGAAGTTTTTAAGCATTAGGGACTTTATGTATATAATGTTTCTATTAGATACAAAGTCCCAGTATTGAATTACTTTTAAAGTAGAATTTGCCCAGGACTTAACTTTGAAGCTGGATTTGTTTTCAGACTAATCACAAACCAGAAATGGTAGTCTTAGTGAATAAATGCATTTCTGTTTGGGTTTTTTTTAATGAAGAAAGATAGGATAAATTCTGCTGCAGAATACAGCGAGGCTGATGCTCAGATGTGTCAGGTGAGGATAGCTGAGCTGGAGAGCAGACTGCTGGAGAAACAGGAAGCAGTGGAAAGACTCACTGTACAGATGGATGAGCTGCAGGACCAACTCACCCAGCACAACGATTCTATGCAGCTTCAGGTATGTTTCACAGAGTTGGGTAATGGGATAATACTGCCTTATTTTAATCCTTAAAGTATTTAGGCTGCAAGACTCAAAAACCTATTGTGTTTTTTTTTAGTGAGAAGTACTTCACCTTGCTGACATGTAGTGCAAAAAGCAGCATCCTCTTCCAGAATATTAAAAAATATATTTTGCATTCCCTTTCTCTAGCAGTTCTTTGTAAAGGTAAATTATTACCAGGTGCTTTCTAAGACTAGTTACTTTCCCCTTTATATGTTCTTTTTCTCATTCTAGGATTGGGGAAACAAAGACATTTCCTGTTGGTTAGAAATAAATTGGAAAGATAAATGTGATTAACATAAAATAGGATTAATGTATGTCATTATCTTCCTCTCACATGGCTGAAGGGAATTGCTGGCAGATAGGAAACAATTTAGGGGGTGCTAAGTATTCATTATATCCTTTTTGAAAACCTGGTTTCTTTATACATCAATAAGAGCTACGAATTTGGAAGTAAAAATACCAGTTTCGGTGCTGGTGTCCCAAAATTTGTTTTTAAAATCACTTTTGATTAGGTTTGTCATCTCTGAGATCAGTTGAAGACTCCTCTTCCATCATGCCTGCCATCATCTGTTTGGCACAAGTTGGTTAAAACTGAAATGTAACCACAGACTCTCTAATGGCTTTGCTTCAAGAAAATCTACTCGGTTCCAAATATGTTAAGAATATTTTGATGTTAAAAGTGCACTTCTTCTGACCCCTGTAGGAAATGACAGTTCAAGAGCAGAATGAAATCATCAGGAAGTTAACAACCTGCCTTCAACAGGCCAGGAAAGACCGGGATGAGCTGCAGGAGGAGGCTTCGCATGTGGCTGGTCAGATCCATGATTTACAGCTCCAGTTACATCAGGTGTGCCTGTCTTCCAACATCTGTTCTTACAGAGACTGCAAGAACAACTTTAGGCTAGGAATGTAAAAACATTGAGCTGATGATGTAGCTCTTCAAAGTTCATTTTGTAGCACAGCAGTGAAAATGATTTCAGGGTGAGGCAGGGTTTTTTCCTGGTTACTACAGAGAAGTCCTGGAAATATCCTCATACTTTCCACTTGCTTGCATAGTGTTTTGAAGGTCATTCATTGTACTTCTTTGTTCCTCACTTAAGCTCTTGTTAGAGAATCTTACTCAGTGTTGTTAGTGGTGTTATGGATTGAGTGAATGCACTAGGCAAGCCCTGCCTTAGGTTCAGATTTTTGGCAGCAGCTTGAATTCAGGTGAGGCACACCTAAACGAGTTCTGACCCTGTAGGAAATGGCAGCTCAATGAATATGAGTTATTTACTGATTAGGCAGAAAATTAACAGACAATTGGCCTTAAACAGAGTATGGAAATACTACACAGGTTAAAACAAAGAACTTCTAGTTGTTTACATGAAACAGTGCACAGCATAAAGGTACCTCTATTACAGCTAGCAAAGAAACAGTAAAGATGAGGAGTCAATGTAACTTACCACTAAACTGATGATGAGGCACACAGATTTCTTCCACTCAACTCCTGAGAGAGTAACCACAAAGTGGCTTCCCAATTTTGGGGAAGAGCCCACATATTTCCACAGAATGTGCAGAGGACATTTCTGCCTTGTGAAAATTCGGTGTAGGTTTTCTAGTGTGTAAAGTTAAGTGTCTGTCAGTCAGAAATTCAAGCTCGTCTTTCTTCAATCTCTCCCAGAGCAAGATGTTTATTGTCAGCTGGGAATGCCACCTCCATAGTGCCAGAAATACCTCACTACCAGACAGATGTCCAGCCTGAGATATTTCACCAGTTAGCAAATTCTTGTGAGGGGGAAGATGCCCTGAGCTATTGCACCAGCTGATAGGCAGGACAGATAAGCCCTTCTGTGGCAGGGGAATGTCCTGCCACAAGTGGTTTTTGGCCTGTACACAATTGTTGCTATATAATTTGGGTTTGCATGTGATCATTTGTCCTTTGCCAGAGAAATCTTTGAGTTTCTGCTTGGGCAACTGGAACATCTCAGCTGTTAGACAGAAGCTTGCTGTGCTGAGGTAATAGGACTTGGCTTAAAGAAAGAAATTTAAAGTAACATGGTTCAAGCAGCCTCTGTGACACATGGGAACCTGCTTCAGTGCAACAGGTTGATCATGGATCTAATCCCTGGGTAATGAGATATACTGCAGCCTTTCTCTGTTTAAAATGTATTTTTAAAAGTGCTTTATTGTTTCTTGGTGATGCTCAGTGTTATAGTGGCTATTCTCTCTGAACCTATGTGTTTGTTGTCCTTGGAGCCATGTAGTATTTGCCCAAGAGAAATGTTTCTGTGTAGTAACTGTTTCAGGTTTGCAGGATAAGAATTGCCCTACATGGGATTACATATCTTAAAAGTCTGGATAGGAAGGGAAAGGGGTTTAAAAATTTTGAAAAGAAGAAATGACTTTTTAGTCTAGGAATTATCTTAAAGGAGTTGCTTATGCCCTGAAAAATAAACTGTGTGCTAAATGAAATTTTGTAAAATAACAAAAAATACTGCTTTCTATCTACAGTTCTGGTTGCAGCAGCAAAATGTGGTAAAAGTGAAGGTTACTCATAAGGTGGTTGGGATTCACACCATAAGCCATTGAAAGACAAGGATCAAGCCTCTAAAGAGCATTTCAGGCATATTCTAAATAAGTCTTGTGAGATGATGCACATTGTGGAAGGATGTCAGCTTTGATAACAGATGAAAACACTGATACTGTCTTATGTATTCTTCCTTGGTTTTAGCGACATATTGAGAAAAATATGTTAAATAAAACATATTTTGTTATCCTCATGGGGGAACTGTTTTCCTTTCATTTTAAGGGATGTGGAGGGGGAAAAACCAACCTTTAGTAATGAGCTATAAATCCTTTGCAGAGAAGGCTGGTTTTGTTCATTGTCCTCTTTATGGTATGTCCAGTCCATTAGAAGTTCTGCTTGGTGTTGGAGGAATTCAGTGTGATTTATTATGCTAGATTTATAGGTTCATAATGTTAGAAAATTCACCATAGGGATGAATTATCTATAATTTGCATCTTTTCAGTGGGTAATAGTATCTAAAACATGATGAGTGTTGTCTGCCTTTTTAGGATGATCTTTATTCCTTGAGAATGAAAGATTTAGGGTAAATCTGTAAATACACTTGCTTACAGTGAGTCTTGTGTGTGAATTGTTTGGATATAAACTTTCTCCTGACTCTGAGTGCCTTTTATGTGTCCAGGTTACTGAGATGCTGAGGAGTAAAAGTCTCAGGAAAAACGAAGGATTAGAAGCCCAGCAGCAAATGTCCTTGTTCCAGGTTCATCTCAGAGAGCAAAATGCACACTTGCAGATACTGCGTGAGAAAGCACATGACCTAGAAGTTCAGCTGGAGTCTTCTCAAAAGGTAAAAACACACCTCTTTTCTTTTTTTTTTTTGGTTGTCGTTTAATTATTTTAAATTTGGTGATAACTTGAATTTTCTGTAGTGACAAAGTAATGAAAAAGGTCTTTTTATATAGAAATAAATTTATTGGGATTGTGATGACTAACATACATTAATGAAACAGATCAATGCATGTTTTCCTTTAAGAATGTAACTAGTAGTGCCATAAATAGAAACCTTAAATGTTATTTTTGAATGCAAATTAAAAATAAGAGGCATAAGGAAATGAAATCATGGCATATTTTATATGTAATGTTTTATTTTTAAGAATACCAAAGATAAAGAAAATCTGCTTGCCCAAATGGAAGAGGATATGAAAGATACAGTACAAGAGCTACACAAAAGCATAAATGAAAAAGAACAATTTATTAAAAGTCTTCAAGGTCTACTGACATCAGAAAGATCTGGCTTGTCTATACTGCAGCACACACTTTCTCTCCGGGATGCAGAAATAACAGAATTAAAAAAAGAAATGGCTTTATCCAAAGTGAAAGAACAGCAGCATATTGAAGAACTGAAAATCAGTCATGAGAAGGACATTTGCAGACAGTTGGACAACTTGAGGAATGAGCTGGAGAAGTGCTACAGAAGAGAGATTGCAGAAGCTAAGCAGGTTTATGAAGAAGAAATTATTTTAAAATATAAAAATGAACTTGAACAGTTAAAGAAAGAACTCTGTGCTTTGAATTCTGAAGAACACATTCAGAATTTGAATGGCATAATAATTGACTTAAATATAAGGCTTCAAGAATCTGAAATTAGTAAAGAAAATTTGAGGAAGAAACTTGAAAACCAACGGGAAGACTTTCAGAGGGAAAAATCTGAAACAGAAACTAAATACAAGGATTTAATTGATGGCCTTAAGTATCAACTTTCTTATGCAGAAGAGCAAGTGGAGGAAGCACAGAGATACAAAAAACAGTCCTTAAATGAAGAGATTCAGAAACTGAATTCCTACATCCAGGAATTAAATGCAAAGCAGCTTTATGAGGCTGAAAGAAGTATAGATGCAAGGCAAAAGCGTGATGGAGAGATTGTTTCCAATAAAAAGTTACTGGAATTGAGGGAAAAGCAGATTTTGTCAGGGATGTCTCAGTTGCAGGGAGTGGATCTTGAGGAGGTGTGGGACAGAGCACAGCAGGCAGAAGGTAGAGATGAGCCAGTGCATGGAGAGCTGGAGCTCCAGCATGACTCCTCAAGGGATCAGTTAGAAGAAACAAAGAATTCAGACATCACGAAGGATAATGGAGGCAGTGAAGGGGAGAACCTGTCTGAAGAACCCCTGTCAGAACTAGGGCTTTTCAGTGGTGATGAAGGTATGTTGGCTAAATACCTCATTTCCACAGAAACTCCAGAAGACTCCTGTGTGTCCAGCACTTCAGAGGGCCATGCCATTGAAGAGGGCAGATGCAGTACCTATGGGTTAGACCACAGTGTGCTCCTGGAACCCAGCAGAGATTTTATCTCTTCTCCATTAAACTCTAGCCTTGATGAGGGCATGTGTCTTAGTGGCTTGGCTCAAGATGTTTTTGAAGAGGCAGAGGTGAGAGCAGAGGCCTTGGTTTTGTATGTGTCAGATGGCTCCCTGCAGCAAAACAAAATTGGAGACCACGGGGACATAGAGGGTGATGAGGTGATGTGTTTAGCAGAGAGATATCTGAAACCAGCTGAACAGCTCCATCAGGAGTCAGCCTTGGAAATGCCTTATCAGGACGCCCAAAGAGCTGTTCAAAACTCAGAAAAAGCCATGTCTGAGCCTTCTCATATGCATGCAAAAGTGGAGGAAGAACAGGAAGCACGGATCTGTTGTGAAAAAGAACTTCTTCAGAAAATGGAGAAGGAGAAAGAACTTGAAAATAAACTGATGCTTCTAGTAAAGCAGCAGGGTGAGGATGGACGCCAGCTATCTCTAACACAAGTGTCAAACCCCTCTACCTGGCTAGAAATGGTGAAAGACCTCCAGGAGGAAAGAGACATGTTGATGATGCAGCTGCAAGCTGAGGAGCAGTTAGTGAGAGATGTTCAGGAGCAGAAAACAGCTTCTGATTCCGTGCCAGGTGAAGTGCAGGCTCCTTTTGGCCATCAGTTGGTGGCTTTGCAAAGCCAGCTTAATGCTCATAAGGCTAAAAACCAGAGAACAGCAGAGCTGTTCAGCCAGCAAACTGTATCTGAAGAGACATTGCTAAAGGAACAAGAGTTGCTCAAAGCTGAAATCAATAATAAAGAACAAAATTTAGCACTTTTGTTGAAAGAAAAAACAGCCTTAAGAGAGAGACTATCCAATGTGGAGGGGGATCTAGTGAAAGCAGAAGAAGCACTAGCAGAGAATGCTAGCATCATTGAGGACCTTGAGAAAAACATCCATGAGCTTAATGCTCAAGTGGAAAACATCAAAGAAATACAGGAGTGTGAAAGAATGAGCTATGAGGACAGGCTACACCTCAGCAACCAAGAAATTAATAAACTTACTGCTGAAATAAAGGAGAAGACTACTGAATACAATGAGGAAAAAAGGCAGTTGTCTGAAGAAATTGCCCAGTTGAAAAAGGCTCATTTGGAGCTTGAGGCTCGCTTGCAGGAGTCCTGTCAGGCTGCCCAGGAGGCTCAGTCCAAGATGGAGAAGCATTACAAAGAGGAAATGGATAAGATGGAGGCTCAGCACCTTGCTGAATTAACTGAAGTGAGTTTGGCACACCAGAGAGAGGTAGGAAACCCGGATAACTGCAGGAGTCATGGGATTTCAGAATGCTTAAGGTAGCCATTGCAAATGTTTGTATGCCTGTTTTCAGATAACAGAGTTAAATGCTGAAATAAAGTACAAAGTGGAAGAACAACAGAAGTTGGAAGAAAAAAGAAAGGAAGAGATTGCTATAATAAAAAAGGTACATGCTGCAATTTGGTTTATTTTGGAAAAATAAGGTCATTTTGCATGGTCATGTAAGCAGTGTAAACATTTTAGAGACACAAAATTCTATTTATTGTTATTTTTCCACGGTGTTTTTGATTTGAGGTTGGGGGGAGAATTCTTGTTCCATAATTATGGCTAAACAAGCCCATTTTGAAGAAAGCTTTTCATCTGAGTATTCTCTGCAGGTTCATGAACGAGAGCACGATCGGGAGATCTCTGAGCTGGCTGCTAAACACTCAGAGGAGATGGAGAAACTCCGTGCTGAGCTCCAGGAAGAACAGAGGCACCTTTTGGATGAACTCCAGCAGCAAATGGCAGCCATACACAAAGCAGAGCATGAGCAAGCTCAGCTCCAATCCCAGGTAAAAACAGGACACACAGTGATTAGTTCTTAGCTGGCTGTTGGTGATCTCCAGCACACACAGAAATCAAGGAGCCTTCTCTTTAATTCTTGCAGCCAAAGGAAAAGGAGTGTTCTCTTGGTAGGTGGTGGAACATATTTTCTAGAGGAGTTCTCCAGAATACTCACTGCTATTATATTAACCTTAATTCTGAAGAAAAGTGGATGTTTAAACTGATGATTTTAAGAGAGTAAAAACAGCTTTGTAATTTTTTACCTTGGCAAGTATAACAAGTAAATTTTATAGAGGATATAAAGCCCTCCCACTATTAATAATTAAGAATGCTTTCTTGCTGAGCTGAAGTGTGAAAACCTGACTTTTACTTCTGTATATTTCCTGGGTTTTTGAACCCTTCCACTAAATGCAAGGTGGAAATGGAAAGAATATGTCTAGTGTTAGGTCTGTTACAGCCTGTTGGTACACTGGTTAATTTACTTAAGAATTGAGAAGTGGTGAATTTTATTTCTACTTTTCCAATATCACCTAAAACTTTATTTTGTTAACAAATTATAACAACATCAAACATAAGGAATTCTTTCAATAGACAGTGAAGGGCTGGGGTGAGCTTGTGTCTTGGGGTCTGCTTTGATGTGAGGAAGTGGACAGATACAGGATATTTTGTAGGAAATTAAGAGGCAGGTAAGGAAAGCCTTTTACATTGCACTGAAAACATGGAAATCTCATTACAGGAGCTTATATTAAGGGTTCCTTTAAAGGTCCTTGCCATAGAGAAACACTCTGCAAGTACAGAAAGGCAGAACTTAGATGTGTTTAACAGTCAAAACTGAAACGGGTCATGAAAAAGCGGGCACATTTCATTAGAGGGGAGGGAGAAACCCTTTTTTACTCCACTGCAGACACTGCACAGCCTTGAACTGGAAGCTTTGCGCCTGACCTTAAACAATATGCACACCTCTCAGCTGGAGCTCACACAGTCCAACTTGAGGAAAGAAAAGGAGACTGCCCTCATGGAGCTGCGGGAGATGCTCAATGACAAACGTGCTCAGGAGGTAGCAATTCTGCAAAGCCGCCACCAGCTGGAGTGGGAGAAGATCAAAGAACAGTGTCTGAAGGAAAAGGAAGACCTTAAGTCCAAGTATCAGCAAGAACTAGGTATTAAAACTGGGGAATAAGTATTTTCTTCCTGCACAGGTTCCTGGTCTGTGAGTGACAGCTGGTGTTACCTCTAATATGGGCAGGACTGCCATGTGCAAGAGTGCATGTTTTATATATGAAAATGAAGTTATGCAGTCCTAAGTTTAGTTGTTCTTCATCTGTAAATTAGTGCTAAACTGAACTACTTTGCTTCAGGAGGCTTTAGACCAAGATCTCATAAAGAACTCCATCAGTGCAAAGAGTAGAGATCATATCCCTTGCGTTTTGTCAGGGTTTTTCTTGCCCTAAGTCAGCAGTACTGTTGCCTTTCTGAGAAGATGTGAGTGCTTCCTGACTTAGCCTCAGTGTTGGGAAGGAGCTGAAAAGCTCAGTGAGAACCTGTAGCTGGTAGCTGAGTGTCCTCTGAGCTGCACTTCATATCCAATTGTTTTTTGGCATAATTAAGAAGGCAGTTGCACCTCATGGTACTGAAGGCCTGCTGATGATTCTCTTGGCATTGTTTGGGAATTTCCCTCTTTCCAGGTCAGACCATTTTTGACCTGTATGGCAGAGCTTGAGGGATTTCTGGAGAAAGGTGAATCTTGCAGCACTTCCCTGAAGAAGTTACAGAATCACAGGCTGGTTAGGGTGGAAGGGCTCTCTGGAGATCATCAAATCCCTGCTGGAGCAGCTTCACCCAGAACAATTTGCACAGGATTGTGTCCAGGCATGTTTGGAATATCTGCAGAGAAAAAGGCTCCAGAGCCTCTCTCTGCAGCTTGATACAGGGCTCTGTCACCCTCAGTTAAGAAGCTTTTCCTTGTATTCAGATGGATCCACAGGGAAAACTGCTAGCTGCAGGCCTCCAGCTAGGCTCTGCACTGCTCATCACACCCCTCTGAGCTCTGAAATAAGGTTTAGAAACCACTCCTTTCATTGTCCTTCCCTAAGAGAAAGAGAACATTCATTTAAGGGTGTTTCTTTTTGACCTAAAAGTCAAAATCAATTTGTTACCACCAGTAGTGCAGTGAACTGATAGTGGGATTTGGGAGCAGGAGGAGGTCAAGATGCAGTTCTTAATATCAGTGCTGTTAGGATGTGTTTTACCAATGTAACTTAATACCAGTTTAATCTCTAAGTTTTCATTTCCCATGGAAAGACTTGGAATAATGGTTACATATTATAAACCATTAAATATTTATAATTAGCCTAGGCAACATTGCTTTGCTGCTGTAGGAAGGTGGCTGATAGGCCTTTACAGGGTTCCTGCAAATCAAAAAAGAGACTGGAAAAGAAGCTGGAATTAATTGAGGGAGGAGCTGGAAAGGAAGAATCTATTTGTGTCAGTGATAACTGAGCAGATAGTGGCATCTGTCTTCCTGTCTTTTTTCCTAGGCATTTGTAGAAGAAATTTGAAGTTTCCTACCTGCTGCTGCTGCATGCTACTCCTTTCTGGAGATGATTCTGTGCTCATAGTGGTGTGCAGTGAAATGTTAAAATCACATCAATAGTAATTTGAATTTGTATCTTTAGGGTTATTTTTCTTTTTAGTATCATGTTCTGTGTAGACTTAGGCTTTACTAAATTAAATTGAACTTTGCTTTCTGAGTTGTCTTTGCAGCTGTAAGCTCTAGAATGCTTGTTTTCTGAAATTAAAGTGAACTAGCAGGATATAACATAACAGCAGGCGTGGATAGAACCCAGCATCTTACCCTGCTCTATGCATGCCCATTTAAGTTCTGAGTTTGTTGAAAATTGTAATCTCATCCATATTTCTACTTATCACTTAATATTTTACATACATTTATTAATAAGTATTTTATTTCACAGTTGACCAGAGAAAGAAAATAGAATTGGAAATGGAAGAGACACATGTCCAGGCATTAGAGGTACAAATTCTGTTCTTTATACAAGAAAAAAAATAAAGCTCCTTTCAGAAGACAAGAGCTGGTACAAGTCCCAGATCTGCTACACATTTATTGTGAAGGACAAATAAATTGAGAAAAAAAATAATAATTTACTAAACGTGTTTGCTTTAATATAATGTATGTCTTACTCTCTTAGACCCTCAGAAGAGACTGGGAATTAGAGTCTGATAGACGTTTAAAAGACGTGTGTGAGGAGCTGTGTGAAAAACATGAGACTGAGATGATTGCACTGCAGAAATCTCTGGAAATGGATTTGGAAAAAGTCAGAGCAGAGCTGGGGCTTCTTTCTGTGGAGAATGTACAGTCTAAAAGTAAGTATCATGGTCTGGGAGGCAGCTCTTTTATTGAACAGTGACATAGCTAAGGAATTTTACAACATGTATAAAAGCAAATACAGGATGTGTTTATGGAGCCTTATTTAAAAACTGGGATGATGGCCTGGGATGATGTCCAGACAACAGGTTGTAAATGAAAAATTGTTTAAAACCTGGATATCATTGTTGCATTTTGACTTCCACAGAGTATGAGATGGGAGGTGCTGTTTTGCTGCTGTTTTGACAGTTGCTGAGTTAATCAAAACTGTGATTAATATTAATAGAAGCTTTTTCTAACAAAAATTGCATTTGTATTGTGAATAGTTAAGGCTTAGTGGAATGAATGGTCTCTTGGCTAACAGTGTGGGATGCAGTGCATGGAAATGTTTGACTTTCAAATACTTCACTGTCCAAGCATTTCTGTGATTCCCTGAAAGCTAGTGCTTAAGCTAGAGACATGCATTTCTATTTTCATTGCACAGAAGTTGTACAGGTTCTTCATTAACCAGGAGGAGGGAGTAACAGAACTAACTTTTAATTTTAGTGAAATGTACAGAGTTGGAGAAGCAACACCAGTTAGCCATCACAAAATTACAGGAACAGCTGCAGGCTGAATATAACCAGCTCCTAGAAGACATAAAGAGGAAAAGCCAAGAAAAAGAAAAGGATCTTCAGCAGGAGGTAAATTACATTTCTTTAGTTGTTTAGAGTAGCTGGTTACTCTTTGTGTAACAAAAACTGGACCATATACATAAAATTTGGGTGTCCTCTTTGTATTTAGAGACGTTATTGAAAAAGCAAAATGCATCATGAAGCAGGTCAATACTCTGGGAGTTTCCATAGGTGTTCAAAACCTTTGGAATGCAGTTACCTTTGTGCCATTTGGTGCCATCTCTTCCTCTGTATTTATGTTCCTAATTTTCTGGTTCTTACATTTTGTTTTTTTCTGGCTAATATCTTACTTTTTTGCCAAAGAAGATAATTTTGGCATCAGGAACAAATTCTTCCCTCTCAGAGGAGTGGGTGTAATAGTTGAGATGCTGCTACTCCGTGTATCTGATACTGTCAGGAGCTGAGAGTGGTGTTGCTGCTGTTTCCATCTATTTCTGGCAGAAGCGTCTCTAGCATGTAAAATAAGTCCCGAGAACAAAATTGTTTAACAAGTTATGGTGGGATTTTTTTTTTGTTTCTAACATGTTCTTTTTGTAGCTGCACCAACTTCAGGTCGAGCACGAGCAACTGAAGGCTCAGTCACAAGAAGAAATCAGGCAGCTTTGGTCTCAGCTTGACAGTACCCGAGCAAATCGACAAGAGTTAAGTGGTATGTTCAAAACTGACACATTTTATTTTCTGCCTCTTCTTCATACAGAAATACACATTATTAACACAAAATGTTTTTAACTGTGTGCCAGAAACATGCAGAAAGGCCACAGTGTCAGTGGGTTGTAGCCCAATGATCTGTGTCTAGATTGAGCTGAGTGTGTCAGATGACAGGTTCTGCAGTGTCAAAAGCATGGTATGACTGCGGGGAAAAGCTGATTCCTATGCTTTTCCTTTCCCTTCCCACTCCAAAAATCTGTAGTGAAAACGAAAGGTTTTTCATTGAAATGTCAAATTAAATATCCTGTAATTAAAAACTGGAGAAAATGCTGGTCAGTGCAATAACATGCTCCTATTTGTATTTCTGTTTCAAGACCCGGGTGTATTAAATAAAACAGCCAGTTTTGCAGTGTAGTGGTTGGGGATGACATACACTTCTGAAATAAAATATATCATGTCTTAGATGTCTGTGCATGTATAACACATTAAAGAACTTCTGAGGAAAAAGAAACAACCTAGAGACCATGACTCTGCCAGTGTTCTCCTTGTGTTGAGACTCTAACATGAGGTTCTTGATTTCTGCTGGAGTAGTTAGAACAGAAGGCACAAGTAACATACTTCAAATGCTATTTCAGATATTTTGAATAATGTAACTGTAGGTAGCTTTTGAAGTTTATTAGGGTTTTGTTTGGTTTGGTCATATGTTAAATAAGTAATTTTTTTTCTATCAGGCAGACTTTACCCTGACTATTTCATCTTTTTGTTTTGATATTACAGAATTACAGTACATAGCACTTGATGGTATTTGCTGGAATTATTCTCTGTAGCCCTAATCTTTAACCCTTCACCTGTCTTTCCATGTTTCTAATCACTCACAATCCCATTCTTTGGACCCTTTCTGTTTCTTCATCTTTCTTGAAGATAGTAAGACCAGAATGCAGGCCCATGGTCCAAGAGAAGATCTCTTTTGGTGTGTGAGATCTTAAGGGTGT
This sequence comes from Rhabdornis inornatus, assembly GCA_013397075.1. Taxonomy (NCBI): domain Eukaryota; kingdom Metazoa; phylum Chordata; class Aves; order Passeriformes; family Rhabdornithidae; genus Rhabdornis; species Rhabdornis inornatus. The sequence continues at coordinate 649,019 of VWZS01001740.1, forward strand.
TTTGTTTTACTCTGTTCTTCATTTGAGTGATGATTTGACCATGCATTTGGGTTGGTGGTAGGATTCAAATCACAGCAGCTGCATGAAGGGATTGCTGCTCTGGTGTAAGAATGACATGCCAGTTCAAAACAACAAAGCACTTTTTTGGATTAATTTTGTGCTAGTAGGCTTTGCTGGTTAGGTAAAACCTACCCTTGTCAGATTGGACTTCCCTTCCCTATTGTATTGATGGTGTTACTTGTCCCTTCTTGTCACTTGATTCCTCTGGTCCCCGTGCCTGGCAGCTTTTCCCCTTGGAAGCAGGCTTGAACCTGCTTGTGGACTTACTTCACAGAATCATGGATGTTTTGGGGTGGAAGGGACCTTAAAGATCATCTCATTCCAACCCCTGCCATGAGCAGGGGCACCTTCCACTATCTAAGCCCCATCCAACTTGGCCTTATTTCTTAACACTTATTTCTTCTCCTCCTCTTTGTTTGCATGTTCAATTTTGAGAATTTTTGCATGCCACTAGTGCATTTTCTAGTTTGCTACACAAAACCACATAGTGGCAATCAGTTGTGTTGGTCCTGAATGGCATCCTCTGTTTCCAACAATGTTTCTTAAGTTTCTCTTATGTAACATAAGCAACTGCTCTTCTACAGGCAAGCTGTGTACTTTCAAGGAACTTCTCCAAGTTTCTTCTTCTTGAAATGTATTTCCCTCTTCAGTTGATTCTTTGGGGATTTAACTAACTTGAATTATTTGCAAAGTTGAGCTGTTGGGAAAACTTACCTCTCAAGATTTTTTTTTCCCTTTTTTCGTACCTTTTGACTTCCCATTACTGCTGCTTTAATACAGAAGGTGGGGAAGAAAGCTCTCAGAGTGCTGATGAAAAGGCTGCAGTGCTGGCCATTGTTCTCACTCTCTGGAAGGAGGGCAGCTTGCTGAACCAGCCTTGGTAGCTGCTTTTTACTGCATTCCTGTTTTATTATTCCTGTTTTATTGGTTGATTCTTTTAATCCAGTCAGTTCAGCCTCTGAGCACACAATGGGTAAGCAAACCATCGTTAAAATTATTCAGAAATTATTTTGTTTTCCTCCTTGTGATTTTTTTTGTTTGTTTGTTTTGGGTTTTTTTTTGTGTTTTCTGCACAGTTTAGGTTCAGTTTGGTTTTGTTTGGATAGTTTTCCCTGGAGCAAATAAGTGTTCTCAAATAATTTATTGCTATTGCTTCTGGGTGCTACAACAGCAAGCAGGTGTGAAAATTAAGCAATAGTGCAGGACTCTGCTTGTTACCAGCCTAGTCCTGGACTGCAAGAAACTGAGGAGAGCTAATGGTGTACTGGTCATTTTGATTCTTAGCATGAGGATGGATTCTTTGAATGCAGTGTAGCTCAATGTCTTCAGAGGGAGGAATTTTTTGTCTTTCAGAAGTTAATTTTCCAGTAAATGGTTCCTACCTGTGATCTCTGACTTTTGTGACTCTGATTGAAAAGGGAGTGGCTCATGGTGTTTTTAGTGGAAATATTAATGGGGCAATGCCATTCCTACACCACTGGGCAACTAAATCTAATCTTCACAGAATAACTTAGCCTAAAGAGATGTATTCTTAGTGCTTGTGTTGGTTTTGCCTTCATTCCAGAGCTAAAAGAGCAGCTCCTGGCTCGAGCATCACAGGTAAAAGACATAGAGTATTTAAAACAGGAGTTTGAACAGCAGCTTCAGCAGAGAAACAGGGAGCATGAAGCTGAATTGGAACAACTGAGACTTTATTTTGAAAACAAGTTAATTGTTGCTGAAGAAAACTACAAAGAAGAATTGACTTTGTTGCATCAGAGACAGCAAGAACTGACGGAATATTCACTGTCAGAGTTGGAAATGAGTCAAGATCAAGCAGGAGACGTCAGGTGATCTGTTCTTTTTCCTTTCATTTTATGGCAGCATGTGTCAATTTTATTTTTCTTTAACATAAAAGATGATGATAGCCTGTTGGAATTGAGGATTACATGATGGCCCAGTCCTGAGCAGTTGTTTGAGTTTTTGCCTACTTTCATTGCTACACCATAAGTCATCAAGTAAATTTAACTTGACTCATGACATGTCACAGTCTTAAACTTTAAAACCCTTTTCTCAGGCCTTCTGTCACACTTTTTGAAGAGACTTCTGAGAAGGAGAGAAGTGTTGCACTTGGTCAGCTAAACCAACAGCTTGAACAACAACAGGTAGGATTTTTGATATATTAAAAGTTCTACTGTTCTTTATGTGACCCGTGTGAAAACTGATGTCTGATTCCTAGCTCTCACAAAGAGTAAATTAATTTCAGATGTTTAGTAGGGCTTAATTATTTTTGACAAGAATGTTGCAAATTACCAACTTTAAATAGCTCTCAGCCTCAGAGAGGCTGTAGAGTAGAACAGCTGAAACAATGCTCTGTAATTTTATGTGCTGTTTGGATTATCCTGTGCTGAGTGAGGAGCTTATTAGTTCTTCTACACAAGTACAGAATTCATGGTGTTTCTCTTTTCTATAGTTCTGGTAGTAATTGTGCCTGTCCTTGTTCTCTTCAAGCCAGGGTGCTAATTTGGCCCCTCTTACATTTATGCCCCTATTTTCATGCACCTTGCTGTAACTGAAGATCTCAACATCTTTGCTCAACTTGTTGCAAGTTGACTAAGAGTTTGGAAAATGAATTTTCCTTTCTCTCGTTGAAGGATTCTCATCATGGTTTCTTAGAAGCTAAAGATCTCTTCCTAACCATTTATTTCTGTAGGAAGAGCTTGCCTGTTTGCAGCTACAACTTACAGAACAACACAGGCATGAACTGGATTCCTTAAGATCCTCCCTTGCACTTCAGTATAAAGAAGACCTGATGAAAATGCAGATGGATCTGTCAGACAAACATGTGACAGAAATTGAGGCCATGAAAAAAAAGCATTGTTTAGAACTTGAGCAGCTCCGTGTCCAACTTTCAGAAGAACATTCTAAAGGTAGGATGGTCTGACAGACTGGGAAGGGAAACAGTAAGCTGCTTGTGTGGCTTATATTTTTTTTTCAAATAGGCTTATTTTTAAAACTTGAAGAAGTTTTCAACTTATTGGTTTACCCTGAACTATGGGTAACATATAACAGATGTTAATTCGTTTCATAAAGCACTTATGGGCATGTTGAGTTGCCTTTCCAAAGATGTGGTAGCTGAAGTTGTTTATTCTGTAGTAAAAACTACTAGAACTGTGGAGCAGTTGCTAAAAGGAGTTGATCAGGTTTCCATTTTTGATGCCTGGAAGAGCACTGTCATACAAACATTTGGACTAACAATACATAGCTTAGTTAGCTAATTTAACACACATGGTTATAATTGTATTCCACTGTATGTTGATTAAAAGGATTAGTAGAGCTTATTAAATTTGCCCTTATATTTCTTATCTTGAATTATTTATTTTTAATACTAGGGAGGATATCAAAACTGCTTAAATTAGAATGTTGAGAGATTTGTCTCATCTGACTTTTGGGGAAATGCCTTGTGTAAATATGATGTGCAAAGGAGGAGATAAAACTTCAATAAATCTGCCATTATGTTGCCCAGAAACAAAGTCTGCTGCTCTGGCTGTTGCAGATAAGGAGGAAGGTCCTGTCACAGGTTTTATGATTATTCTGTGTGTGTTAATACTGGTAAATTCCCAAGGTGGTGATAAAGTGGAACAGAGAATAAAATCATCTAGCTAAGCAGTTCTCCTTGTCCTGTAGTTAGCATGGCTACTGATAATTGCACAGCTGACAACATTCAGCTTTATTTCTGTGCATCTATAGGAGCTGTTAAGATAAATTCCAGAATGTCAGTCATTTTACTGTCTGGCTTGGGTTGTTCTTTTAGTTTTTTTTTCTTTCCAGAAATCACCAAACTGTGTTTCCAGAGTGCTCAAGATGTAGCACATCAGGTTGAGATGGAGGTGGCTGAGCGAGTGTCTGCATTGGAGGAAGAGCACAAAGCCAAGCTCACTCTCTCCAGCTCTGAGAAACAGCATATTGCAGAGCTCTCAGAGGAAATCAGGCATTTAAAGGAAGAGATTATAAAACAAAAAGACTTTTCTGAGCAAAATGAAAAGCATCTGAAAGAAGAAATGGAAAAGGTCGTTTGTGCTACAGAACTGTTTTGTGTAGAGTTGGGCAAGCTCCAGCCTGGTGGGAAGGCCAAGGGAGGGAGAGGCAGCACTTGCATTTAAAAGTCTCTGGTTTGGGGATAGTAGCTAAAGCTTTCAATGGACCTGCTTGGATAGGCACAAATGTTGGAGTACACTTCTCTTTTGGTGTAACTCTTGTACCTCAAAGTTTTAGAGTTGAGACAATCATACTGTCACTCTTAAATGGAACAGCTCATTTAACATATGAGGGATAAAGTTAAATTGGATTTTAATTCATGGCTTAAATTGTTGCATATTTGAATGCTTTTGAGGATTAGATGGGTGAAGCTTTTATTTATCAAGTCCTCCTTTCCACCCTTTTTAAAGAGCCATGGGTATGTGTATCCTTTTCCAGGCTTAGAGACTGATGGAGAAGGCCAGACACAGTCTTTTTTTGCCTTCTGTCATTGAGCAATCGTTTGCTGCTTTGGCTTCTGTTTTTGTGCTACATGCTTTTTATGTGTCTTTTAAAAGGAGAAGTTTAAAAGGTATTTTTATTCCTGCCTAATATAAACACCTAAGATGCCTGTAGCTGTACAAGTTGAACTCCTGAAAAGAGCATAAGTGACCTCAAGAGAAATCAACATATAGTACTATATTAATGCTAGAATTCTGCCTTAATTTTTTCTTATCTTCATAACTCAAATTAATTCTTAATAATGCATTGAATTTAATGCATGTCAGTTTATAAATTGTCATTTCAGCCTTACTTGCATTAGGAAGGGTTACTTCACTACAAGAATTTAATCTTTCCAAGATCATAAATGCCTGAGAGTGTTCAGTTCATGCACTTAAGTTTGGTTTTGGTGGTTTATTCTTTCTTCTTTTAAACTATTGTCTTCACAGGTAAAATATAAAATTGCTGAGGATCACAAAAATGAATTAAGAGAAGAAGTCCAGAAAATAGAGAATATGTACAAAGAAAAAGAGAAGAAATGGCAATGCGAAAGCGAGTCCCAGAGAATCCTAGCAGAAGAGAAGTTATCACTATTGCAGATAGAACTGCAAACCAGAGCAGAATCTGAGAAGCAGAACTTACAAAAACAGTTTGAACTCCGTGAAGCTGAAATGATTCAGCTTCAAGATCACCAAGCTGCCAAAATTCTCGAGCTGGAGAAGCTGGTGAAGGAGCAGCAAAACAACTTGCAGCAGCTGGAGGATAGCCTTGCAGGTGCCCAGGCTGTGCAGAAAGCTCAGCAGCAATATGAAGCTGACCTGGAGGCAGCCAAAGCCCTCATGGCAAAAGAAATGGAAAAGGCCACACTATGCCTGCAGGAAGAATGTGCACTGAAACTGCTGGAAGCACAAAACAAGTAAGTTTCCCTTTCCCTTCCCACTGTTAGAGTTGCTTTGTCTTACTTGAACCTTAATTAGTGATAATGCAAGATAGTCACTTGATGGCACTCTCTGACTTACATAGAAATCGTATACCAGCCTTCAAAGAGAAGTGTGATAGCATCTATAAGTGGAAAAATTCTCTAAATGTTTTTAAGCAATTCAAATGAATTTAAACAAGCTTTTCGTGGTGAATGAAGCTTGTGCTAACCCTTGAATGCTCAGGTTGATGGGGCCCCCTTTGGTATTCTTCACTTCTGGTTAGATGCCTGGAACTGCTGTTTTTCTTCCCCTTCCTATAGCTGTTGTTCCAAGTGAATTAAGGGAAGTAAACAACCACATGTTGATATTTGCATGCATTGCTTCAAATTTATCCCTTCTTCCCTCCTCAAAAATATGTTCACAGAACAATACGGGAGAAATAATGACTGTGAGGAAACACTGAAAGCAGCAACTTAACTTTTAGATAAGTGGGGTTTTTTAGTTATTGGTGTCTGCATGTAAAAATACTGTAGTTACTGATTGCAGTAAATGGCAGTACTTCAGATACTAAATCTTCTGCATCAAGCTTTAAGCAGAACTCAGCTGGGTTTGGAGGAGCCCCCAAGTATCCCACACACACCTCCACAGTGGTTTTATGTCTGTCTTTACCAGATGTTATTGGAGGTGTTGTTATGACAGTTCATTTATTTGCAGACACCACATTTGAGATGTAGCAATTTATGCACCACGAGATACTGTCATGGCAGCATTTCTCAAACATGTTGCTCTGTATTTTTAAGTTGCCAGTTTTCCTAGTAATAACCAGATACTCCCAAGTGATATTGCAGGAACCTTTAATTATGTGGCTGTGAAATCACTGTTATAGCTTGCTTTGAATTTAGTTCCATATTATTTACTTGAAACATCAAGTAAAACTTGTGGAGCTAAGTGAGATCTATTTATTTTCCTTGGATTATTATTTATTAGCTCAATTATTTAAAAAAACAGTGACTTTTTTGACAATAGTCTCCTAATTTTCTTGGAAATAATACAGGTTTATGGAGGAACACAAAGCAATGACTCAGAAATTCACAACTGAGCAAGAGATTCTTCTCCAGAAGCTGAAAAAGCAACATGTGGATGAGCTGGAACTCCAAAGTCAGCAGTTACAGGAGAAGCATAAGCAGCAGATTTTGTCTCTGACAGCTGATTTTCAGGCAAAACACCAAGCTGAAATTGAGACACTTAAATCTACACTGGAAAGTAAACACCAGATTCAGCTTGAAAGTTGTGTTGCTGAACTACAGGCAAAGCATCAGGCCCAAATCGATGAGCTGGAGGTTAAACACTTAACAAATCTGGATTCCTTGGAGTCTTCCTACCTATCTGAAATTCAGACTGTGAGAGATGAGCACAGTCAGGCTCTGGAGAAGCTACAGCTGCAGCACAGGGAGCAGCTCCAAGAGCAGGAAAAAATGCATCAGGCACAACTGCTTCAGGAGATTGAGATGCTGAAATTAAAGCATGCTGAAGAACTTCAGCTTTCCCTAAATAATTTGAAAATTGAGCTAGCTACTGTTAATATGGAAGAGTTTAAAACCATGGCTCTTGAAGCAGAAGAAGCTCATAAGGTGAGTCAGAAAGAAAACCTGGCAGAGGACGTGGAATTTCATGACAGATTGTGTGGGATCAGCTTTTCCTTTGTTCTCAGGGGATATTTCACAACCTCTTTGTGCCAGCACTGACACATTGTGTGTGGCCATATTATGAAGTGAAACAGGAAACTCTAGCTGAAAATTAAATGCATCTGTTGCTTCCTGCCCCAAATGCTCAGTCTAATGAGTCTTGTATATAATTTGTGGAAAAGGTACAAGTTAGGTATATCTTCTAACATATTTAAGATTGGAGGGTCTCCCATTTTGTGGCTCAGACCTTCTCTCCCCAGTGGAGTTACTGTGTAATTCTTCAGAAAGTGATTAGGCCAAAGTAAATGCAATTCTAGAGGTTAAGCCACATCTCTAGGAATCTAAAGATCCTTCTAAATAAGTAAGGATTTATAAAACTTATACTAGAAAAGAAAAATAAACCCATTTAAATGTTTTAGAGGGTATGTATATGTATGTATGCTCATTCTTCATGAAACAATATTGTTCCTGTTTACTTCAAAAACGTTGATACAGCAGAACATGTGCTTGACAAATGGGTTGCAAAGATATTTGTATTTTTTTTTTTCCCTCCCCTTTTTTTAATTAATGCTTTCACAGGATGATGTGAACACAGCTCTTCGAAATCAAAGGCAGTTGCTGGAAGAAGAAAAACGTCTGGCTCTGGATCTGTTACGTGAGGAAGTGTTGCAGATGGAGGAAAAGCACAGGAAAGCACTCCAAGAGCTTCAGGAGCTTCATGAGGCAGATATTAGGAAACATAAGGAAGAGTACTCCAAGGAGTTGGAAGAACAGCTGGGGAAACTAAAAGCACAGCATGAACATGAGCAAGAGGTCAGAATGCTGCTAATACCTAAACCCAAAACAATCCATGTTTTATCATAAAGTAAATTCAGTTTTATTGAGCTTAGAAACAAGGCTGTGTATCTAGATGGTTTTAGATTTTTTTTAATAGTGCCAATAGTAGGAGGATACAGTCTGACTTCTTTAGAGGCAAGCAGCCACTAGTGTTATATATTACACTCATAGAGTAGGAAAAGTCACAAACAAAATGAGCGTTATCTAGCTATAACCACAGAACACATTAAGTTAAAATATTACTATATTTTGCTTTTTCACTTACTAAATTGAAAATTGATAATGCTCTAAATAGCTCTGAAATCACTTTTAGAATATATTGCCTGGGGAGGAAGTTTCATTCGTTTCCTGGGAGGTTCTAATGGTGAATTGTCTCCAAGCATATCATCCTAGAAACAGGATTTGTCTATTCTGATGACTACAGTGACTCCTCTTAGAGAGAATAGTAGGAAAAAAATCCTTAAATGAACAAAAATCTCTCAAACCTTTCATTATTGTATCCCAGGAGAATTGCATTAGATAGAGATGCATAATGTTTTCTCCCATTTGAACAAGGGAAATCACATCTTAACAAAATATGCTCTCCTTGTGTTTCTCTCCCCCTCTTTCCTCTTTATTTTTCTGGATTTCTTTTAGGGCAGTGTCTGTTGGAAAGAGTAAGTCATGTTAGTCTGACCTGATGGTTTCATGAATACAGGAGATACTTGATACCTAATGCCTGGTTGCTTCTTATCTATTTTTATCAACCTGCTTTTTTTCTATACTCAGCATGATGACAGACAGCAGCCCTGCATGACCTTGAGGATTGTGAATGTACTATTCAGAATTTGGTTTAGCTTGATGAGTTTGGTTTCATTTTTTCCTTAATTCTAACACTACAGCTAAAATATTTTATATTCCTTCCTTGTCTGCAGCTGTATGCTTCTGCATCAGCTTCTGAACTAGAATCTGTGAGAAGAGCTCTTCTGGCTCAATTTGAGGAGGTAAAATTGAAGCAGCAGCTTCAGTTCCAGGAGGAGATTGAGCTGTTGAAGTGTCAGTCAGAGGTGCTGCTGGAACAGCAGATTGCACAGCTGAAGGTAGGCTCTGGTGAAAATGCACTTCTGAGTGTGCACTTGGAGTGTGTTTTGCTGAACAAGAGCAATTGGTCTAAGATTTTTGTTCTTCAGCCTCTAAAATGGCAGTCTGAATGAGATCTCTCCCATTCTTCACAACGTTGCAACTAGACAAACAGCATTAGAAATAAAGCAGTGTTCTGTGAGCAACTGTCTTTTCTACAGGGTTGTCTTAAAGTCCTGAACTGGATATGAAATGTCCTTTAGCCAAAACCAAAAAAATCAGTGGAACATGCTCTAAGAAGCATTCCTTGTGTACGTGTTCAGTTTGTCATTTGAGACTTTTTCTTCTTGCTGGCTGCAGAGACTGTGCGCTTGGCCCAGCATCCCCCATCTAGTACACATACTGTGTGTATGTGGCAAAATATTCAGTATTATCTAAGCATTTACCAAGTGTGTGGTGGCAGTGAACTCTTTGTCTATGAGATACTTTGTTGTTATTCTTGTTGTTAATCTCTGTTTTCATTGATTCACCATGCTAAACATCATGATAAGCATTTTCAAGATGTTTCCTGCCTCTGGCCTTCTGTGTAGTCCTGATCTGTTTGACCTCTCTCTGGCTGGTGCAGCTGTCTTTTGAAGCAGAGGGCACAAGTGTATCCTGAATAGCTGCTGCAGGTGGATTTGGCACTGCTGTCCTCAGCTGAACCCCAGCCTTCAGCCCACAGAAGCTGGGACTGGACTGAATGTTATGCAGAAACTCCAGAAATGATCCCTGCTTTTTTCTCTTATGCTGCCTTAATTAGCATTTATGACACCAGAAACTTCACTTTTTGTTGAAACTTTTCCAGGGCTAATTGTCCTGCTGGTACAGCTGTCTATGAATTCAATTAAGTTTTTTGCCTCATGAACCTGATGGCTGGTGTTTTGTCCCAGAAGAGACTGGCTGGATCTCTTTGCAGTGTCAGACTGAGCTGTATTGTGGGCTGATACAGGTTTTAACAACAAGCCTTTCCCTTCACACTCCCCTGTGCTGGTAATGCAGTTGTCTTCATGCCAGCCTGTTCCCTTGGTTCTTCCCTCTGCCTCTCCTAGCAGATTTGAGGTATTCAGAATTGCTGTCTGTGCTCTGACATACTCTCTAAGTGCTTCTGAGAACAAGCAGGCTGCTTCAGAGATTTTGTCCACAAATGCCATGTTCTAGGTCAAGGAAAGTCATCCCACCTGTTTGTGTCAGCTCATGTTTTCCTTCCTGACTGCTAGACCATGGGTCAAAGACTAGCTCAGTTTTCTATGAAGGGATCCATGTCACTGCCCTGGTTCTGTTGGCCACACTAGTTTTGGTTCTGATCAGTTTCAGCATCATTTTGTTGTTTGGAGGTGACGATGTGTAAGTTACGGCTGATTAATTTGAGGGATAAAATGTGTACTTTTGAAAAATACAGAAAAAAATATAGGGGCTGTTTGAGGTTTTTTGAGAGGATGGTGGTGGTGTTCGGGCATTCTTTTTCTTTTCTCAGTAAATCCAAGTATATGTGGTTTATGCAGGATGAATTTGAAGCTGAAAAGAAGGCATCACTGTGTGACAAGGAGCAGATGTTGATTCAGGAGAGGGAGAAGGCACAGGCTGCTCACCAAAAGGAACAAGAAATATTAGCAGCCCTCCTGCAGGAAAGGGCAGCAATAATTACCCAGGTGTGGAGAAAACACTTTAAACCTAGATTTTAAATGTGCTTTTGGGGTTATATTTTAGCATAGGGCTCTCTGTCTCAATATGTATATGGAGGGACTGCAGGTATAATTCTGGCATATTAGACTGGGGGGAAACAGAGTAACACCAAGAATTTCCTGACTGGGAATGCATTACTCTTTCCAGCTCTTCTTGTAGGACTTGATGAGGGTTGAGAACGTTAGCATGGAAGCAGAATGCTTTTCTGTCTTTGCAGTTTTCTCTCAAATAGATACTTTGACTTATTTGGTAGGTTACTTATGAGACAGAGTTCCTAACAAAAGGGCAGTAATTTGTTTGGCAGCAAAATCTGGAGGTGGGGTGGGTATATACATACAAATATATATTTTTATTTATATGTAATCATATGTTTTAATCTGGTATAGGTATCATCTGAACAAATGAATATAAGGAGATAAGTAATTTTTCTAGAAACTTGTTTTCAGGTAGAATTTATAAAGCAAAGTTTAGGCAAAATTGTTGACTTTGTGTTGTCACTGTGTTTCCAAAGCTGGAAAAGGAAGTAGCATCTTTAAAGCACGAAATAGGGGAGACCAACTCTGAACTGAAGACACTCCTTCAGTGGCAGGACAAGGAAAACCAAGAAGGAGGAAATTTAGTGGCCTTGTTGAGGTCTGATATTGAGCAGTCCAAGGAGGAAAGGTTTGTTCATCTTTGGTTACATAATGCTTAGGGGGTTTTTTTGTTTGCCTGTTTTATCACTTCTCATAAAGAAATCAATAACTAGGCAAAACTAAGCCAGCTCAAAATAGGAGTGTTGGAGGATGATATATTGCTTTTATTTGCAAATTATTTTGAGATTTTTAAAATTATCAACCTATTCCGACATTAAGAGCAGGTTGGGTTTCTTTCTTGCTCTTTTTCTTTCAGTGTGATGAAGACTTTGGTGTTTTGGGGTTTCCACTGTCTCTGATCTTGGAAAAATCTAAAAAAAATCGAGAGGTTCTGTGGCCAGGAGGCTTTCAGATGGAGTAGATTGGTTTGACATGTCATGGGGTTGTCATGCTGAATAAGCTTCTAGAACTCCCTCTCTCATCTTTCAGAAACTGGCTTAGTGTTAATCTTAAAACTAAAATATTTTCATAAATAGACATAGAGCTTTTGTTGTCAGGTCTGCCAGAACACCCTCTAGGTGTTTTGATGTCACTGATACTGTAGTAGTAGATGTATCTTCCTTGCTGGTGGCTTCCACAGGTATTGAAGGATGAAATGCTTGTGACTCTAGTGTGATCTACCTGTGGACATGGCAAAGGTGTTTTGCTGTGCCAGCTCTTGAAAAATGACCTGGTTTTTGTGAGTCATCTGAATGATCTTCACTGATAACTGCTCAACCATGGCTGATACCCATTTTAGACTGTCAGGTTTACAGTAGGTTCAAGGTGTCTTTCAAATCAAGTGCATGCAATTTTTGAAATGTCCAGTATGGTTTTGTTCTAGGGAAAGACTTCATGAATCTTACCATCATGTTTTGAAACTGCTTATGGAAGTGGTGAAGACCACAATAGTTATTGAGGACCTTATCTGTAGCAAGATTGGTCTTTGCCTTGATGACAGTCTGGCTTCTGGAGATTCTAAAGAAACTCGGAGTATTATGGAAGAAATGGGATTAATGCAGTGTTTTAAAGCCAAAGAAAACCATCACCTAGAAAAAGGTGAGTATAAGTCAGCAAACCTGGATGTTGTCAGTTCATATTCCTGAAAACTGCCTTTTCATATCCTTTTGTATGGATGAAGATCTGAAAGAGAATATATTTTTTTGCAATGTTTGTGTCTTTTGAAGTTGGTCCACACTTAAGACAGTGTCTACCAGTGTTCTCTCAGTTTAATTCTTTTCACAGTGCAACTACTAAAATGTTGTTAGAAAAGCTTGGGTAGATTACAGGGTAGGAAAGATGGATTTGGTGAATGCAGAGTTCCAGATCCTGATGTATAGCACAAGATTGTTAAACCTTGTGAAAAATCCCTCATGATTTTTCAACATTGAGTTGTTGATGTGTGAAGTTTTCATCTTGTAATGCGTGTCCAGGACCATGTCACTGCCTAACGTCAGTTATCTGGGTGACCATTTTTGTGGCTAGCTGTCACTTTTCTGTGTTTTTCAATAGCTTCTTTTTATTCAGTAGAAGAGCTGCTTGATGAAACTCTCACAGAATACAACCAGCTGTCTCCAGGAGATGATGAGGTGTCTGAGTTGAGCCAATACTTATGTGAAAGTGTTTTTGCAAAGCCAGAATTGGCATGTGAAAGTGAAGAAACGATACTGAAAATTTGTCATCGTTTGCGCACTGCAGTGGAGAGACTTCTGGAACTGGTTACAGAGTCAACTAAACAAGTAAAGCTTTTAAATCTGTACAGAGTCAGCCTGGTCTGGTGGGAGATGTCCCTGCTCATGGCAGGGGTTTGGAACTAGCTGGTCTTCAAAGGTCCCTTTCAATCCAAACCATTCCATGATTTTGTGTATAACACTGAAAATGTGAAATCAGTTTTAAGCCTGTGCATTTAACCTTTTAACAGATTCTGTGAGAAGGCAATAAATTGGTCACCTTAAGTAGATTTAAACTAGGATTTTAAATTAATTTGGTAATTTCAGGAGACCAGGGGTTTTATCACACTTCACATTGATGCTTTTCAACACTGATAAGCAGGTTTAGGAAAACTCAGTCCAATGTCAAAATGCTTGGGGAATATGAAGATAGCAGCAAACAAACGTCCTTCTAATTATATGCTGCTTTAATTGTGACAAAAGGAAGTGCACTTAGTATCATAAAAGAGCTTGAGTATTTCCATACTGAGTTTTGCAGTGTCTACACTGCACATCTGGGGTAGATGCACAAGCACTGTATGCATCTGGGGATTTCATTTAGTGTGATAATAATTAGTTTGTTGGGTAAGGAAGTCCCTAATTGAAGAGAAGATGTGAAGGGGAAAAACAAGTCTGAAATTCATCTACTCATAAGGTATTTTGTGAAACCCAGGGCTATGTGTCTGTGTGAAATGTATGTTCACCATCTTCAAAAATCCCTCCTAGAATGAGGCACATCAATTTACTTTTATGTACTGATGATGGTTCCACTGAGACATAGCTTGTGGTTAAAGCACTTGGGGGATCTGGCTTCTAGGTGACCCCCATCAGCTGTGATCCAGCATACTTTGCTTACTGGTGACATGCCTTGGAATCCTGATGATATATAGACTTCACTGTCTATTAGATGTGACTGAATCTCTTGAAGAATTTAAGTGTAAGGATGCTTTGAATTTCAAGTGGCTCAGGAAGTGTCAAGCTAAGCAGTTTAGCCAATAGGGGAGTATTTTTTTTTATGCACAGTGAAGAAATTTATGTTCCTAAGTAAGACTTGTGGCAAAAATACTGGTACGACAGTACAGGGATTCACCAAAGTGTCCAGAGATTTTGGGCAAAGTCAGCTTAGTACTAAAATGAAACTTCAAAACTTGGACCTTAATGCATAAATGTTATTAAAAATGTGAGAAGATCCTTGTTGAAATGTCTGCAGTATTATTAGCTTGCATGTGCATCAAGGTCTGATGCTGGGGAAATTACTCACTTATAGTTGGAGAAGATGCATGAAAACCACGCGCAGTTTGAGGAGGAGTTCAGCCGTCGCAATCGGGAGACTGCCCAGGTGGTGAGCCAGCACCAGGAGCTGATGGAGTGCCTCAGTGAGGAGAGTGAGGCCAAGAACCAGCTGGCACTAGAGCTTCACAAGGCAGAGGGTAAGAGAAGGAAGCTGAGGGAGATTGCAGTGTCATTTACTCAGAGCTTGTTCCTCCCAGTATCTATGATGTGCTTGCTGTTTCCTGCATTTCTTGGCCTCTAAATCTAACATTTGATTTTACTTCCTGGAGATTCTGTTTCTTCAGACATCAGTCCTTAGCAGAGGATGTTGTAAGCTCATCCCAGGCTATCAAAGCTTAATGATCCCTATTTGAATTCTACAGATTTGGAGACACTCTGATGTGTCAGCCTCATAAAACCGTGATAATCTTAGAATATGTTAACTAGTAGATTTTATTCCTTAAGATACTTCAGAAGCCTAGATACAGTACAAACATAAATAATCTTTTACTTCCTCTTTATGTCACCTTCCATTGTTTGGCAAAAATAGTTTACTCATGTTTTCAAGCTGCTTTCTCCCAATAGATGAGTTTGGCTATGGCTTTACTTGCATTCTGACTTGGCTTCCAGGCATTATTGAAGGTTATGTTGCAGAAAAAGCTGCATTAGAAGAGGCCTTAAACCTGAAAGAGGAATCGGAGCGTCGTCTTGTTGTGGAGCTGGAGAACCTGCGGGAACGCTTCCAGGAGCTCACCCAGGAGCAAGCAATCCTTGGTGAGTACAGGGTACAGCACTGTGAGCACAAAACAGAGCTGCCCCCAGTCAGGGCACATTGCAATGTCCATCTGTCATGGATCAGAGCCTGGCTTGATGATCTCATGAGCAGCTCAGGCTAATACACAGGTAAGAGGGTGTTCCTGTAAAGGCAGAAAGCTCTGCAGACATGGATCAAGGTCATCAGGAGGTTTGTGCACAATAAAGATGAAATGCCTAGAGGTCAGCACTGTCTGTACTCCATACACATTTTTGGTGGTTTAGAAGGTGAAATGGGTCACAGGTGCCCTATTTGTCTTGTACATGTGTCTGTGTTTTGATTTTTAGGGACACCTGTTGCTAATGTAGCACAAAAAGAAGGTTCAGGTTTGTAATGAAAAGTGTGGATGTTTTTCTTGCCGTGTTGCTGTAACACTGAGTGAATGAATCAATAACTTTTATTTTAACAGTGAGGAATAGTACTTAATAATTAAGTCCAACATGTTACTGGTTTTATAAGTATCTTGGCCAAAAAAAGCTGCAAAATTAGGAATATTCAATTCAATAATGAATATTTGAAGTGAAAAAGATGTTTTGCTGCCATCAGGCTTAAAGTGCATTGGGCTATTTTCTTTGTGTTTGCCAGCTTCATTTTTCTTAGAGGGAATGGAGTGGGTTGCAAGCTGGCTGTGAGTTTCTAGCTTCAGAGTGGGCTGTCAAAATGAGTAAACTAAGTTAAGGGAGGGAAAAAGAAAAATATTTGAGGTGACATAAAACTGAGCTAAAAAAGTGCAGCAAGAATTGAAGGAGGGAGGTGAGAGAAGTGTAACTGAATGGATTGGTAGGTCAGAAAAAAGGAAAGCAGAATTGTAGGGAAGGCTGGTAAAGAAATGAAAGAGGAAACCAGAAATAAGCAGGAAGGATCCATAGAGTTATAGACTAATTTTGGAAGTCACGTGCTGTAGTCAAATTGGTAGATGCCAAACTTAGAGAATTTTTTTTCCCTGCTGGACTGGAGTTTGCATACTTAACCCCTCAGTGGCTAAAATTAGATCTGATAAATTCATAGTTGCCATTATTGTTTTGTCTACTCAAAATATAATTCTCCTATTGTTTTTAAGATTAATTTTATTTATACACACATATATATTCATAGATTCTTGCATACTCACTGTCTCTTGTTTCTGAACTTTTTCTTTTCCCCAGAGAGTGTGAGCTGAATAAACCAAATCACTCAAGTGAATAGTAAGTTATGTGGGTAATTTCCTGTTAGAATCAAAAAGCTGCACTCAGCTTTCTTACCCATTACTGTCTCTTTATTCCTTCTGTCCATTCAGATCTCCCTCAAACACTATTTTTAATTTTACCTATTTTTGGTATCCACCTCACTGTCCTGAAATTTGCTGCTGCCCTCTGAAGGAGAGGGAATGTAAAACCGAGTTGGTTATGGTGTATTTTGGGACTGACATTCTCCCAGGAGCTGCAGCCCAGCTCGTGCCAGCAGCTCCTTAGAACTTGAACAGTTACTTTTGCTGCAAGGGCCAAGTCCTGAAATCCATCCCCTTTCCTTCACCCCAGCCATTTGTAGTACTCTTCCTCAGGTTTGAAATTGTTTGTAGTATGTGGAAAACAAGATAAATACAAATCGTATTGTTTGGAGTTGATTGACAGGGGCTTATTCCTTGAAAAGCTGACGTCTCCTCCTGCTTTTCATGTGGAGTACTAATGTGAGTAGAATGGCCTTGCTAATTAAAACTCGTTTGGAATGGGGCTTGGCATTTGCTAATGATCTTGGGAGTGGCAAGGAGTGTGCCGGGGCCTTTCCGAAGGGGAATTGCATGATGTGAAGTTGCATTAATAAAATAGGTTTGTCTCTACAAAGAAACAAATCTGTGAGTTAATGATCTGTTGGTGTGTTGCTTGAAATTCTATTTAGACACTTGGGGAACATGTACTTGAAAAAAAATTAAAAATTTGTCGGAAATATTGCTCTTAGATGTTGCCAAAATTTGATACCTGCTTTCTATGAAATACTGCTGATTCCAGGTAAAATCTGTTTCCTAACTATTTTTTTGCAATTAATTTGCATTTCTGTCTGAGGAGGTGACTGTGACTGTGTAAGTCAGTGTTACCTAATTAGTATTTTGTTCCTCATAAAGCACTAGTGTTCCTCTGGAAGCTAAAACAGAAGCCATCAACCATGTTTCTTAGGATATAGGAGGAAAAATTCTTGTGCTTTCCCAAATACCAGTTCTTCTCTCTTAGGGTCAGCCTAAATCCATGGCCTTCCTTTGGATGGCCAAATATCTCTAGCACCTGACCTTGCCCTCCTCTATGCACCTTGTATTAGTAAATACACTGGAGTGCTGTTTTATTCACATTATTCACATCTCCTGCTTGGCAAAAGATATTCTCTGTCATGCAGCTATGGCCAGGATTGAGTGTCCTGAGGGAATTGTAACTATTGTTGGGTTTTGTGGCTTTTTCTGTTGCATCACATGACACATATAATAGATGATGTGTACAATGCAGCTCCAAGGGGGTTGGGAAAGAAATGAGGGGAGAATCTTCACTTCATGCATTCTGCCAGAGCCTGAGTTACATCCACAGCCAAATGAACTTGTGATTATTTATTGTGATTATCTAAAAATAAAATAAAAAGTAGGGAGTGTGGCACGGTGATTGCACTGTGGTTATTATGTAGGCTATAATTAGTGCTTGGAGTGAAATGTAGTTGGAATGTAGCTGTAATCCACAGCAGGATTGCTGTGGAGCTCAGGAGCTCATGTAGTCCAAGTTTTTGTCCCAAACTTTCCTTGTTTCTCTTTGTCTGGCTTCTTCTTTTGATGTCCAGAGCCAGAGAATTCAGACTCTTCACATTGTTTTCCATTATCCTCACTGTGGTGACATATTCCCCAGCGTGTAGTGTAAATGTTGTTGCATTATTCCAAGCCTGTCACACTTACCTTTTTATACGTGAACATGGAAATTTTCATGCTTTTTGCTTAATATCAAGGGTTTAGAAATGCCATTAAATATCTGTGGATGATGAAGCCCTCGAAAAAATGTTGTAGGTAGGGTGTGTGTCCCTTTTGGACAGCATTAAAACAAAGAAAAATATTTATTCCTGAGGTGGGGCATAAGAGACATCCTCCCCAGACTGCCAGACTCCAGTACACTTGGTCACTGCCAGATCCAACCTGTAGCAGTAGTTCAAGGGATCTCTTTAAACCTGAGCACAAATTCACATTCCTGGAGAAGCTGCTCAAATTCACCATGCTGGACTAAATCCACATCTATTTTATGAGCAAGCATAAAATCCTCCCTTCCTCCCATTGCACAATCTTGGAGGAGAAGGAAAAGGCAAGGGCACACCTTTCCCCAGCCAATCAGCTAATTAATTACTACATGCCTGGGTGCAATGCTTTCAGCAAAGCCTTATCTATGTGCTCATTAGTATCATTATCTGGTGCCCCAAGGAATGAGCTTTGATTACCCTTCTCTTACTGATACAGGAACAGCTAGGCAAATGCTTTCACAGGTCATAAAATTCTCTCAGCTCTTCTTGAAGGCCATCTACAGCCCTTAGCTCTCCTGTGTGACCTGCTGTGCTTGTGATTCATCCGTGCATTGACTGGAAATTACCATTTTTACCAGTTAGCACTGCCACCAGATGACCTGGCATGCAGGCATAGAAAAAATGTCACCGCTCTTACAAATCTTTGCAACCAGAGCAAAATTGTAGCAGCTTGTAATGGCATTAGGTCAGAAATCACATGCATTGAATTGGTCGTACTTCAAAAAGGGAATTGTTGACTTTTATACCCTTCACTGACAGCTTTTTGTGTTCTTATTTAGGTCTACTCAAGGAAGTAGAATTTTTGTCAAAGGAGAAACTGGAGCTTCAGTGTCAGGCAGAAAAGGATCATTCCAATTTACGCTCTCAGATGAAGGTTTTGGAGGTGGAACTGGAGGAGCAGCTGCGCAGTAACCAAGACCTGGCTACGAAGTTACTGGAGGTTGCTGAATTAAAACAGCAAATTGAAGTTCTTGAAAAACAGCTTAAAAACCAGCGGCAGTTCATGGATGTAAGTAAGAGACCACATTTCCATGGGTTTGGAGGGGATAAATTCTCATCCTGGTTTGAGTGGTTCCCAAAATGGGCTATTTTCAGTTTTGGTTGAAATTAAGACCTTGGTGTTCTAGTCTCATGAAAGAAAAAAAAAAAGTTAAATTTTAAATTTGGTTTTTGTAGTATCGCAGGGTAATTTTTCCTTTTTATTGAATGATAATTGTAGCTTATATGTATGTTGCAGTCAAAAAGGCGCTTTCTCTTCTTTTATTTCCCTGTAACTGTAGATATGCTTTCAGGACTACTAGAAGGTAGTCCTGATTATTAGTAATTAGTTAATTATTTTTTAAATTACCAGTTTCTTCACCACAAAAACAAAACCCAATTATTCTTGTACTCAAGACTGTAATGAAATCTTCCAAAATATTTTGAGTGTCTTTGTCTGGGTTTACAGGAACAAGCCATAGAAAGGGAACATGAACGCGATGATTTTCAGCAGGAAATTCAGAAATTGGAAGAACAGTTAAAACTGTCAGCAAAATCACAGACTTCAGGACAGTCCAGAGAACAAAGGGTGAGTAAAATCAGGCTTGGTGGCTAATGGAGTTTTGTTTATTAAAATGAAATACCAAAACTGTATGTTCTTGGGAGGTCTGGCTCTTGGGAGATTTTCTCTGTTACCCAGAGAACAGATTTTTTCCCCAGTTTATTGAACTACATTTAGGCAATGAAGGTGCCCTTATATCATTTGTTATGGAGATACAAAGAACTGTTGCATGTGCTTTAGAGTAAAGTTTGAGTCTGGTTTAAAGGGACCTCTGAGTCTGGTTTAAATGAACCGAGGAGGACAACACTACAGACACTCTGCTCTAAAAAGTGCATCTGAGAAATGACTTCTGGGTCCTAAATTATTTTATTTTTTCCACCTAAACAGTTGTAATACAGATGTCCTTTGTCTGCATGCCTCATCCTATTTAAGTTTATAAATGAGTCCTTGTTTACACATTTTTGCTTGTTTGATGCTTGGCTTCAAAGATTAACGTTTGCTTTTTTTTCCCCCCTTTTGATTGGTTGTTTGTTTTTTTTTTTTCACATAAATGAACATTATACAGAACTATGAATTGATTCTACAGGTATGGTAAACAGCATGAGTGTCTCTTAACTTTTCTTTCCTTTTCCTTTCAATCCCTTCTAGATATGCTTTAGCTTTTTTCCTCTTCTTGAAATGTCAAGGCATGACTTGGAGCTAAGGATACAGGTTTTAGGGTGGCAGAATTCTTGCAGGGAATGAAGAACTGCTTTCAATTTAATTTCCTGTACACATGTACTTAGCTCTCCTGGCTTATTGCTCAGAGGTGTTACAGGCAGTTTTTCACTGGAACAGCCTTTTGGTATGGAAGGAGAAGTTGAGGTTTGAAGCATGAAACAAAGATACTAGAATGGTGATGATAGAACTGTGCCTTAGCCTTCAGCTTTTGTTTGTGGCCTGGCTTGTATCAAAACTTAAAAGTAGTTAATTTCATTTCCATCTGTCTATTTTTGTATAGTTATGGAATTGTGTACCTCAGTGTTGAGGTGCTCATCCGTATCTTCAATATGAATGAATTTCCAGTGAATGAATTTTCCATGCTGGAGGGCATAGCTGAAAAAATTAATGCTGCAGCTTTGATGGAAACTTAATTGGAGAAAAACACACAGGGATGGTAACTAATCAAATGACATTTGTGGATAGGGTGAGGTATGCAGGCATTCTGTGTGCTAGGAAATGTCAGTATTTGTTCAGTTGTTTTATTCAGCTGTAACATCAATAAGTGCTTAACTCACTCCAAACGAAATCAGCTCAAGTGAACTCCTGATTTTTGCATGTAGCAGTTATAACAAGTTTCCCCCTCTGGTGTTTACTAGGTACAAGGTATGTGTAAGTGGGATTATTTTGTGAAAAGAGTGCTGGCTGGTTCTTGGGAGCTGCAGTGTGCACTGTGAGAGTGAAGGTTATGTGGAAGTGTTTTCTTAGCTACAGGATTGCAGCACCAGCTTTCCAGCAATGTGGTGTTAAAAACATACTTTTTATGTCTGAATTGTCGTAATTTGGGGATTCTGATGCCAAAATTTTGTAGCATTAGAAAGACTAGACTTCTAGAAGATTCTTCTATACCCAAAAGCTCTGCTGTAAGACCTGTGTTATGGTTAGCAGTGGTTAGTTGCTGATAACATGAGAAGGGAGTAAGATCCATACGCAGTCAAGGAGATGTTTGTGCCTCTAAGCAGTTTCAAAATGTAATGTTGATAACTTCTGGTTTTCTTAGCCAGTCTTCTACACTCTCCCTGCTTATAAATTTGACTCCTCTGTTTGCTCTAGAGCGTTTTCCTGCTTTAGTAATACCTGCACAATACTTTGAAGATGTAAAGATCTGTGTTAACGCAAAGAATTTTTATTTCATAACATTGAAGTGGGATTTACATCAATTGAGACACTTTTTGATTAAGAAAACATTTCTTGTAAAATTCCATCTTCCTTGGTCATGGGCATTGACTGAATTACTTCTCTATTCCCACTGCTTTCCTGCCTGAGCTTCCTTTCACTGTGCCAAATGACTTTATCACACCCTGAGATAGTCTGTCTGTCACACCAGAGCTCCTAGCCTTGCCTTCACCTTGATTACTGGGATGAATGAATGACTGTTTTCCTGCAGCTAAAATTCAAAATTTGTATCCTCTTCATATTTAAATAATTTTTGGAAAGTGAAGTACCTGTCCTATGTTGACTCCTGGGAGTCTCTCTGTTTCCATATTTATCCTTCAGTTCTTGGTATCTTCCTTTAAACTGGAATTCCTTGGAATATTGGAAGAGGGTTCTGAGGCTACAGAAGTAAATCCAATGCTATTATTTATAACTCATGTAATCTTGGTGGGTTTTTAATCTCACAACCAATAAACCCTATTACCAAAAGGCTCCTCGGAGAGTATACCCTCATTTAGTACTTTGAGAGTACTGCAGATGTTGAGAGAGTAGTCAAACATGTGTCTAAGAGCTGCTGCATTTGGAAAACAAGATTTCAGAAAGCTAACTTTTTCATACTTTCTATGCATATTTAGTTTTATTTCCACCTGTGATTTTAGCACCACTTTAATCCGTAGTAAAACCTGCTTTAATGTGAAATGACTCTTGCTTTCCACAGGCAGGAATTGTGTTCATATTGCCTGAATATCTGTATACTGGATTTCTGTGCAGGTAGAATCTCTGCAAGCAGAAATGAAAGAGAAGATGGATGATTACAATAAACTGTTACTAGAAAAGGAGCGAAAACACCAGGAAATTGCAGCTCGTGATAAAGAGATAGAAAATCTGGTGGCACAGATCCAAGAGCTGAAGCTCAATGGTGCTGAGGTCTCAAAGACTGTACACAGCTTGGAACAACAGCTGCAGAAACTGAAGAAAGTGGAAACTGAGCTGAAACAGGTAATTTTAAAATCTTTATATAAGTGGGGTTGGCATTATGTGACAGCTTATGTGACATTTATGGGGATTGTCAGTAGTGTTTGCAACACTGTCTGGCACCCAGTGGTGAGTTAAACTGGTGTATTAATGGCACATATCACAGCCACGGTTCTAAATAATCTCTGGTTCTACGAATTCTGAGTCCATTATAAAGACTTGTGTAGTATGTACTTAGATATTACTGCTAAGACTTAAGTAAGACTTACTCAGAGTCCTCCTATGGAGGCTGTCTTTGACAGTTGTCGTGTTTGCTGCTTCAGAGCTGCTCTTGTGCTTGTCTGGAAAGCACAAGAAGGTGCTGAGAAGGTGATGTTACTGAATATCAAACATTGAGGGTCTTCAATAAGTATCTGTGTTTAAAATCAAATTATCTTAATCTGTAGCCCTTCTTGCTCTGTGTCTGAAGCCAGATTTGTTTGCCATAGTCCAAAACTTGTAGCTCTTTGTTACTACTACAGAGTTAATCACAGCCTAGAGTTAAGAATTGCAATCCACTTAGCAAAAGTTACCAAACATCTGAGTAAGTTTTTCATCCATCTGAAACTATATATTCAATGTCCTCCCAATAATTTTCCGTGGTTGAATATTGTTGAAAGCTTTGTGGAGATCTCGTTGGGTGCAGTTGCATAGGAGGTTACAAGAAGGTGGGGTCAGACTAGAAGGTGCAAATGAAAGGATGAAAAGATGTGTGTAAACAAGGGAAATTCCAATTCCACTCCTTAAGGGAAGCTCAGAGTGGCAGTGGTGTCTCTGACTGGGAGATAGGAGAATTGCCTGAGCAGAGCCAACTTGGTTGTGCTTTGAGTCAGAGAACTCTAAAAACCTTTCCAAGCTTAATTTTTTCTGTGGTTTTAGCCAAACATACAAAAGCCATGCCCATTTAATTTCTGTCTGCCTAGGAGTGGGTGGAGACTGGGGTGCTGTTTGCTGTTAAGCAGGGTTTCTTTATCCATGTGAATTCAGAATATTCTTTTGGTTGTGTGAATGTCCCCATCAATTTGTGTTCCATAAATATCTTAAATAAGCTAAACTCACACACTCTTGAGTTTGGGTTTTTTTTTTTCCTCCCCAGAAACTAATTAATCCAATCTAAACAAGGTTGTACTATTCAATTTGCCACCTGAAAGCATTGTAATAGCTTGTCTTGAAGCAATTTTGTGCAGTAAATAAGTTCAATGGAGCTCTAAGAACAATTACATGCCATGGCATTTTTCTGTAAAAGTAAACTTGATGGGAATGGTAATCGCAGAGTTTTATTGTCCCCCAAATTCCAGCATATGAAAAATGCATGTATTGCAGGTGATGGAGAAATAAGAAATAGGTCTGGAAATAGAATGTCTTGAATATAGAACCATTTGTGAGGAATACTGAGTGAAGTCCCAACTAGCAGATTCATTTGCCCAGCTGACGTGCATGGAGCAGGTCTTTGTTCTCTGCTGCTCCAATTCCTTTCAGTGGTTCAGGTTGCTGATACGTGACACTGAAGCTCCTGGATCAGGTGGTGTTGGGAGGATCATTCATGCTTTTGCTTGAGATCTAAAAACTGGGGCCAATTTTGGGTGTTTGCTCTCCTGTGGATTTTGGGATTCATGGAAGAAGACACCACATTAGACTACATGTGAAGGACGACCCAGAAAGTTTTACAGTGTAGTTGCATTATATAAAGCCCTGATTTTTTTTTGCCTAGTTTGCTGCTTGATTTTGCTGGGTCACTGTAGCAACCTCAGGACATGGCAACTGGAGAATGCCAGGAGGAGCTGAATTCCTGTGTGCAGAGCTGTGCTGACACTGCACCCTTGCAGCTTTGCTGTCCAGGAAATGCAGGGGCACTGGAGCTAAGGCAGCCCACTTCTGCACTAGTCTGGATTGCATATTGTTGCTGAAGGGTTTTGGTCAGTGATCATTGTGGTTTGGGTGATGGCAAGAAAAATTTCTGGTTTTCCCTTACCTTTTGATACTGTAATACAGCATTAACTTTGCAATTAATTTTTTTTCAATTGCTCCTGCTTTCAGCTAACAATCAGAAGATGCTAGCCATGTGCTCTGAATCTTAGATCTCTTGAACTAGAGAAAAGATTAAATTTATGTATTTTTTTACAAATCATACAATGAGTCTGAAATAACCTATTAAAGATCTGTGCATTAAACTATGGGCAGAGTAAGTGTTGGACAGCAGAGGCAATTACTACCTTAGGTTTCTTGCCAAGCTTTCCTTTACTATGTTAAGTACAGATATGTATGCTTATTGTTTGGACAATTCCCAAATGAACCTTTCCTCCTTGGACTGACCCAGCTCCTGAGAAGGACTGTGAGAAAAGGAGGATCAAAACCCAATATTTTTAAATAAAATAAGCTATGGTAGCTTGGCAGATCACAGATTGGACAAACTTAGTGCTGCTTTATCACATTGTGACTGAACTTGATGTTTTTGTGAGTAGGTTTTGATCTACTCAGAACTCTTAATTTCTGAATTTGTGTCCGTCAATCAAATTTAGTTTGGCACATATATGGTATCATAATAAATTTGGAAATGGCTACAAGAACAAGCTGTTATGTTCTTAAACATATAAAATGCTGTGTAACTGAGAAAGTAGAGTTTATCACTGAATGCTAAATTTTCAGAAGTTGTTAAACTTGGATTACAAAAAATAAAGGATTACAAAAAACTCAAGTGAGCTAAAAACCATTCAGTTGTTTTGAATTCTTATTTCTTTATAGGCCACTGGGATTATTTTGTACTGAGTGTGTCACGGTCGATGAAGTGTTTCAGTAGGATTGTTCTGGTTAAGTAGGTTTGTATATTGACAGCAATAAATTCTAACATTAAAAAACCCTTTTTCAGGATAAAGAGGCATTGCAGCAGCAGCAGTACAATAACCTGATCCAGATCTCTGCCCTGCAGTCGAAACTGGATGAAGCGAGGCACCGAGTGCCTGTGGATGGCAGCTCTGCCCCGGTGCTGAAGGAGCAGCTGCAGGCAGAGCAGGAAGCACTTCAGGCCAAGGAGAGAGAGGTGAGAGCTTTGGGAGAGTTCTACAGACTCTGAGTTGCTTTGGCCTCAGCTGATCTTCCTTTTTCTTGCTTTGTTCTGTGTCCATCTCTCTTCCTGCTGGAAACCGTCTTGTGGTGACTTTGAGACTGATCGCTCTTAGTTGTAAACTGATTTTTCTTTTCTTCCAAAGTTCAAGTAGGTAGATGAGTTTTTGTTTGAGAGTGAGAGATAATTCTTTTAAGACCAGAAAGGTCAATTACCCATAATGGTGTTATTTAACCTGTTCTGAGAGATGTTTGTGGTGAGTTTTTGTGTCAAGCTAAGAAGAAACACAGAGAATTGCTCACAATATCTGGAACTCTTATTGGATATTTATATATAAATGCATACACACTATATATGTATACATATATAAATGTATAAACAACATATAGTATAAACTATGTGTTTATACTATTATCTATGATATAGAAACATAGTCCAGTTAAGGATGTGTAAAGAAGAAAAACAGGAGTGATCCTTCAGTCAATTGTACACCATTCTTTCAAGAGCAGTATAAGATAATAAAAATTAATCTAAGGATGGAATTTATTTTTCTCTTATGAAGTCTGATTTCAACAATCCTAATTCCCAAAGCCATTATACCTTGCTACCCATTAAGGCAAGAGATGATAAAAACAGTGGATGGCAACATCACACTGCAGAGAAAGGTGTGGTTATTGAATCATCTTCTTTGTTGTCTGTGTTATTGGGATTGGCAATGCAAGGCTCATTTCTGGCTTCTGGGAGGACAAGGATGGTGTTTATATTGGCTGCTTGTCATTGTTGCACATCAAATTCTGATGTCTCATATTGTTACATCAAATTACATCAGTCAAGCCTTGATCACTCACAGTACAGATTAATGGATCTCTTGTGAGTGGGTAGATTTTATTAAAAAAGAAAACAGAATCCCACCTTTGCAGTACTTTGGTTTTGCAGATGAGGAGCTGGAACACAAGCTTCCCACTCTCTTTTTATGTTTCAGGTCTTTTATTAATGCAGGCTGATTACAGTTTAAATCCTTGAATTTGCTGGAGTTACTTGTCGTTAAATAATACGATGAATGAAGTTTTATCTTAGACAACTTAATTGAAACAACTGTGCTTTCTTTTTTTCAGATTGCAAGCTTGTTAGAACAAGTAGAACAATGTAAAGAGAATTTGAACAAGAAAGATGAGGAGATATTGCAGCTGAACTTGCAGTTAGAGATACAAAAAAACTTGAGTACTTCCAACATCATCCAGCTTCAGGCAGAGAATGCACACTTGCAGGTAGGTTCCTCTAGCTTTAGTTCACTGCCTAAAATGTCAGAGACCTGCTTTCTTGAATGTTGAGGTCTTCATCTCATGTTGTAAACAGATATTTGGGTTGCTTCCCTTGCCATCAGAACGTTGCATTACCTTTACAAGACTAATGCTGGGTATCATAGAACCAAAGCCTCGTAGTATTCTAAATTCATGCTTGTAGCATTGTCTCCTACAGTGATTTGATTTAAATCAAAAGCTGAGGTTATTTTCTGGGTTGGGGCAGTCTAATGCAGTGGTGCAAACCCAAAGAAGCTGTAATTGTGTTCCCTAGTTCTTCACCACTATAGTAAAGAGGAGAATGTTTAAATAAAGCCACTAGTTCTTCTCTGCCATTAAATTGAGAGAGAAAGTCCTTTCTAATGAGATTTTTGTTTTTTCTGGTCAGGAGGATCTAACAAAACTTCATGTGAAGCAAAGCCAAGACCTGGGTATTAGTGATTCCTCAGCTTTGTCATTCCCACAAGCACTGCTTGAAGAAAAGAATCAAGAAATCGATCACTTGAATGAGCAGATAAAGAGACTTGAGCATGAGCTGCAGAATGCTCTGGAGAATCAAGTAAGAGTGTTTACTATATATAAGAGTATTTACTATATATACTATATATGTTCATTATGTATTTTTTGCAGGAAGCAAGGTGGGCAGATTCTTATTGTAAATGAAATCTGTTTGATAATTCTCTTTGGAAAGTAGAGATTATTTTGAGAAGTCACCAGCTGAAATGTGTGGTTCTTCTGGCTGTTCAATGTGTGATGTAATGCCTGTGTGATTCAGAAGAGAAATATTAACTCCATGTGCAGTAATAATTGCCTACATACAGTAATATTCAGTCCTTATCCTTTTGCTTAGGTTGCAGAAGACCAAAATCCTGAAATTGAAGAACTCAGGTCACTGGTGGAGCACCTTCGCCTTGACCAGGAGAGGCTGCGTAAGGACAAGGATGAAGAGGTGGAGCAACTCCATGGAGTAATTGAGAAGCTTCAAAAAGAGCTGGCACAATTTGGACCAGTATGTCATGAAGATAGTGACAACCAAGTTTATTTCTATGAAGTTGCATTGGAAAAGTCAGTGGAAAACCTTCAGAACGAGTTGAAGAAGGGACTGGTAGCTTGTCAAGGTGATGCTGAACCAAACAGAAGAAACACATCAGTACTCTCCCAAGTGAGAGAACTTCAGGAGGAACTGGAGCTTGTCTCAGCTTCTAGAGAAGCTCTGCAGCAGCAGCTGGAAAAAAAGGAATTGCAGCTCAAAACAGAAGTGGAAATTTTGGAGAAAAAATGCCAACAGTTGCAAGAGTCATCAGAGCAATTTCTTGCAGAGCTCACCTCCCTGAGAGCCCAGCACCAGACACTTCAGGAAGAATACAGCCTTTTCCAAACTCGTTTGTCTCAGAGAGAGGCTGAGACAAAGATGACTACATCTCGAGTTCAAGAACTCGAAGATAAGGTGAGAGAAAGGGAAGCAAATATTCTAGAGAAAGAGATGCAAATTAAGACCATGGCAGATCAAAGAGAAGCTGACACAACTGAGCTGCAGTACTTAACAGAAAAGGCAGCAGAGCTCCAAACAGAGTTGGAAAAGAGAGGTGCAAGTCAGGCACAAGATATTTACAGTCTTCAATTAGAAGTTTCTAGACTTGATTCCGAGGTGCAAGCACTGAATCAGAAAGAAGTAGCTTATCTGAGAGAAATCAAGGAACTGCAAGGGAGCACTGCAAAATTGAAAAGTGAAATCAAGGTCCATCTGAAAGAGCTCGAAGCCTTACGATTGGAAAGAGCTGAAATTCTGTCACAGCTGGAGTCTTGCAAGCTGGTGGAGCAAGTAGGTCATGAAGAGACTCAATTTCTCAAGCCATTCTGCCAGAGTGAAAGAAAAGATGTAGCCCTTCAAAATGGAATGAAGGAATTAGAAGCAAATACTGATCAGTCATTTGGAGTATTGGCTTCCCCTACTGCTAAACTGGTACGTGATTTGATTTTTAATAGTATTGTTTGTTGTGGAGATTTTTTTAGAATAATCTATTTCTAGATTAATAGATTAAATACATTTTTCCCATTTTACTTTGTTTTTCCTGTGAGAGTAGTTAGTAGTTGATGTCCCTTATTTCTTTCTACCTGTGACCTCTTTGCAGCTTATTTTTTTTTCCTCCTGATCTATTGAGGATGGACAGTGAAAGGGTGGGCATGTGCAAGCCAAGCAATGAGCCCACCATGAGCTACCAAGACTGTTTGCCATTCTTCATGGCTGTATTGGAGAGCTGCTTGAAAACATTTCCAACATGAAAACATGTCTCCTTTTCTTTTCAGAAATTCTTATTTACTGTGACTCTTTCTTGCAATTATTCTCTATCTTTGTGAGAGCCATTTGCTGCAAGCAACCTAATTTTCTTAAATTGTTATTAAATCACTCATTTTTGGAAAGCAGTAGGACCCAGGTGACCCTTGTTTCAGAGAGCTGTAGAAATCTGTCATACACCAAGTTACTGTCTTTAAAGGCTGGCTTACAAAGGTGTAAGTGCTAGTTAAGAGGACTTATATGAAGAATTCAGTATACAGGAAAGGAAAAACCTTCAGTGTCAGGCTTATGTGGATTTTCAGGGCCCTGCTTGGCAGTATGTTACAATAATCATCCAAGGTAGGTGACTTATTTAAAGAAATAACAGGGTAATCACTATGTATGACATGTTAATTTTGTAAGCAGAAATTAAGAGTGTAGCTATGCAAAACATGTGATCATTCCTGGTGTTTATATTTTTATTTGCCTGGAATTTCAAATTTGGAGCAGTGCCATCAGTGCCTGGGTGACAGTGTACATACAGGATCTGCCCCAGAAATCTCTGAGGAAAAGGAAATAGGTGGGACAAGTGTTAAATGACCCGTGCAGACCATGGAATGTGTCTGTACAAGGCAGCAGAATTCCAGTCCAGTGGCTACTGGACCATGTTTATACATGTAGGGAATGTCAGATCCCTGTTTAAAAAACAGAAGTAGTTTAGGATCCAGTGAAGAGAGAATTGGTGACATTTTGAAGGATATCAGGGAATGCTGGCATGCTGGGGGAAGTAAAATGATTTAAAAATCACTTTTCAAGTAGAAACTCAAAATCTGTAAGGTTTAAACTGGAGTTTATATATCAGTATATGTATTTCCATGTTTAAGTGCTAGAAGTTTTTAAGTAGGCTGAGGAGGGATAATTATCAAAATTGGAGAATATGTTGAATCAAAGTTAATAAACTATTATGTCTTCAAGCATTCATTACAATAGGTTTTTTTCTATGGATCTAGCTCATCCTAGTATTAGAAAAAGTATAATACAGCATTTTTAAAGGAGCGAAGAACCTCTCCTACAGTTATGCTTGGGTTCCAAAGTGGAAACAATGTGAAAATTAAGAAATGTATTAAAATGGAAGCTAG
Organism: Rhabdornis inornatus; assembly: GCA_013397075.1. Lineage (NCBI taxonomy): Eukaryota > Metazoa > Chordata > Aves > Passeriformes > Rhabdornithidae > Rhabdornis > Rhabdornis inornatus. Next base: position 679,473 of record VWZS01001740.1, read on the forward strand.
AGGAGCAGCAAAATGAGTAAAGTCCTGGCAGCTAGCACTAGGCTTAAAACAGATGATTAAGAGGGATGATTAACACAAAAGGATTAAGGTGATGGTCTAAAATGAGAGGGATAACCATTATTCACTGTATCTGACAAACTTACAGGTATGGAGAACGAAAGAAAATTAGGATGTTGATAGGTTTAAAATAAACTAAAATATCTTCTCAAATAGTGTTATTTAGACTCAAGTCACAGAATCAAAGGTTAAAAGAGTAATTTTATCTTAATTACTGAGATAAAGCAATTGAAGGAAAAACCAATCAATTCAAAAAGCTCTTTAAGTGCATTTTTCTCAGTTTGTAACATCATGCTCAAATTCCTTTAAACAATTAATATGTGTTACTTCATTATAGGAAAAAGATGAAGTTATGTTTGACTTGACAATTCACAATAAAAATCCCAAAACACCGATTAAGCAATCGCAAGAAAATATCTTGTGCCAGGAGTTGGACGTGATCCACAGCTCTGAAGGGGATCAAGATTTGGAAAAGCATTGCCAGCAAATGTTGGAAATTCATCAAACCCCTGATGCACCAAAACATGATTTGAGCATAGACAAAAAGACTCCAAAAGATTTCCAGAATTTAATTGCAAGTATGTCTTCGTGGGGCTCACCTGAGATCATGAGAAAGCAGGATACAAGCATGGAACTTCAACCAGTGCTTCACCTGACACCCTTCTCAGAAGCTGAAAACACAGATTTTCCAATGATGCACACAAGGTCATCCCTGCAAGGAGATAATTCCATATCCCTGGGATATTCTAACCTGGATGAACATGGCAGTGGGGATGCAGCAGTGGGAGTAGATAGAAAATCTCCAGTTTTCTCTGAAAGTACCTATTCTGTTGATGATGATGAAGATATGGAGAAGTTTCTGGTAAGTGATATTTCATGTCTGATTTAATTCTTACTAAACAAGACTGCTCAGCCCTGTCCCCCTGGGATCATTGAGGGGCCAAGGGCTCCAAGTAGTAGAAACCTACACACTGCTGGGAGTAGGTCCAGTGAAGTTCTGGACATCCAATTATTAGTTCCTCTCTTACTGTGATAATAACTGATAAATTTGTGATAACACTTAGTGTGTCAGTAATTGAGGTAAACCTGTAAAATCTTTGCTACCACAGTACTCAGTGTACTGGAACAGCCCCCCACTTCTTCAACAATCTGTTGTTGAGTGTTAGAAGAGACTCTTTCAAAACTGGAGAACAGAGGCTTTTCTTTTAATGGCTATATTTTATATATTGTGTACATATACTTATATATTGTCTGTACTCTGTAATTTCACTGGAAGATGAAGCCTATACTTAAGAAAATTTATTTTTTGCGGTATATTTTTGTGGCCTTGCTTTGATGGGTAATTAAATATAAATACATATATCTTAAGACTATTAAAAGAGGAAAAAATTGAGATGGAATGGCTTCCAGAGAGCACCAATGTTGCATTAATCATGGTATTTGTCATCTCTAACACTTGGATCAAGTAGGCATTTGCTAAAATCCACACTATTAAAAGAGTTGTCATAAATGCAGAAACCAACAGCTACATTCAGACAACCTAAGTAACATGAAAAATTTATTCTCCAGCAGATGAGAGAAGCTGATAATCTGACTTTAACCCCTTCTGATTTACAAGATGATGAAAGATCAAGAGCATCTGCAATGAGTGATGGATGTGGCAGCAGTAAGTTGAACTTTGTAGATTCCTTTTACCTATTATTAACTTCAATATTAAAACATGTTTCACCTTTCTCCCACTTTCTTTTACTGTGAGTATTTTACTGGAAAGCTGTGTTAAGCTTAGGCAGGTGATTCTTTGTTTAGAAACAGATATATATATATATATATATGTATATTGTGCCTGCTTTTACCTTTTCATCTACATACAGGACAGAGGCAAGGGGTTTAAGTGAGTCCTGACTTAACTACAACACTTTCTCTGGTTTTAAAGGCAACTTAATGATTTTTAACTTAAGTTAGCTGAGATCTCAACCAACCAACTCCATCTGACCCTGCATTCATAGGAGCAGAAGAAATAATGGTTATTTTGCAAGTGGTTGTTCTAGTTGCAAGTTCTTTTCATATTTATAACACTTTATGGGGATGGGGCTTGTCTCTTCCTTCAGATACCAGCTCAAATTTGGCAGCTAATCTAAAGCAGGAGCTACAAACATCAGATCACCTAGATGCCAATGTCATGGCTTATCTGCGATACCGGGCCATGATTCCAGATATTATGGAATCCATGAAAGAAAAGGAAATACTTTCACCACAGATGAAGGTAATGTATGATTAATATGAGCATACCAGCAAATTAAAACTGGACAGCAAAAATTAAATGGTAATATAAAATAGCTGCTACATTTACACTGAAAACTGTTCTGTAATGGTTTAAACTTCAAGCTGATTACGGTTCTTGTCCTTGTATCTCTTGTGACAACATTATTGGCATTAGCTTGTACTTGCTAGAATTGAACTAGTTTTGCTAGGACAACACTTGTGCTGTTTTAGAATGTGGGGGTACGAGGATTGTTTATTCTGCTTTATGGGTTTGCCTTGGAGGCTTCACAGAAAATTGTTTCAGAAGCAACCATAGCTTGGTTGGGATAGGTCACAGCCAGTTCAAGCAACATGAGGAATGTACAGAAGACTGAGAAGTGAGTTCTCACTCTAGTCAGTAAGGAAAGTTGAAGAAAGTATATGCCTAGAACTCTGGTTTGCTGAGCAAGCTCTCAGCCATTTCAAAAATTCCACCTACAGAAAGGGAGAAATTGTCATCTATGAGAGAATACAGTAGTTTACAGTGAGTTCTCAAGCAATAAGGAACTAGAAGAAATACCCTTCCTAGAAAGTGAATGCTGCCTCCTAATATGCCTAGCAGGTTCCTTCAGCTTGCCCAGCACAATGGAGGAAGACTTGTGTGAGGGGAAGGTAGGCCTGAGTTCAAACTCACTCAAGCTAACTGGCACAGCTAACTCACAAGATGGAGACTTTATCACTGCTCAAGTCAGAAGGAAGATCCTTCCCCCATCTTAATAAGAGACATGATGCTCTAGGGTTGGAGAAGGAAGAACACATGGTGTAACTGATGTGATACAGGAAAAGTCAAACATGCAAAGCTGATGGAACCATCTGCTGGCACTAGAACCAGTGCTACCAGAAAAGTACATCAGGTGTTAGCAACTGGAGATTCCTTACTGAAAGGTGCTGAAGCACCCTCCATCCATCTAGAGAAGTTTGTTACTAACCAGCAGCTTGTATTTGTGTTATCATGGAGGCTGCCAAGCTGAGTGAGCCCTGCAGACCTGTGTAGGGTCTAACAGCACTGTAACAGGAAAGTTCAAAGGTTTGGGACCATAGGTGATATCCTCTATCTTCCAGTCAGAGGAAGGGGACCAGGACAGAGGTGAATCCCTTGCTGTGCAGCTGGTGCAGTACTCAAGGTTTTCATTTTTATTATCATGGATTTACCTTTGAGAAGCCAGAAACGTTGGGAGCTCATGGAATTTACCTGACCAAGTGGGACAAGAGTGTCTCCACCAATAAGCTGGCCAAACCTATAAGGAAAGCTTTATATTAGATGAGGAAGGGCCCGGAGGAATGAAGTCTCTCCTATTATAAGAGAATCTGATCAGATTCAAGACCACCAGAGGAGCCTGGAGATAGCTAAGTCCATGGACCCAAAGACATGAATCCCAGGGTCCTGAGGAAATTTTTGCAGTTGGAATTGCCAAGTCACTCTCCATCGTTTTTGAAGAGTCACAGCAGTCAGATAAAGTCCCCAGTGATTGGAGAAAAGGGAAACATAGCACCCATTTTTATAAAGCTTAATACAATCTTTCAGCCTCACCTCATTGCCTGTAAGATCATGAAATGGATTGAACATAAGTACAAAACTTCTTTGTGATGAGACACTGGCACAGAGAGATGGTGGATCCCTTGAAGTCCATCCCAGAATCCATTCAAAATGAGATTGGACAGGCTTTGTGCAATCCAGAATAATCCAAGATGTTCCCCATGCCTGTCACAGCAGAGTTGGACTAGATACGGTCTCGAAAGGTCCCTTCCAACTGAAAACCATCCTGTGATTCTGTGTCTAAAAAATTCTGTCAGAGACTTCATGGAAGAGGTGAATTTTATTTTACCTTAAGAAACAGATTTTTTTTATTACTTTTTTAAATTTCTTTTGTGGAGCATCGATCTAGACTTTGCTGGCTATAAGATCTGAGTGAATATTCCAGTACTGAATGTTTAGTTTGAACACTTTACTGTGCTTTTGATGTTAATATTTATTAAAAGTTTTCATTGATTGTTTGAGTAATCACTGTTTTGATTCCAGTGACAGAAAAGCAACTCAAGTTTGTTCAAAAATAATTTAAAAAACAAAGTGCAAGGAAAGAATATCAAGAGTTAAATAAAAGTACTCTGTGTTGTTGTTAAAGTACATAGCCATGAGGAACAGATCCACATGGAGGCTGGGATTTCTGATGAGATGTGTGTAAGGAAAGGATTTAAATCTCCAGTGATTTTCCTTGAAAAGAGGCCAGGAAACATCTGTGCATGATGTAATAGTTTGTGAACAGGGAATTTATTTAAAAGATATTATTTGGCCTGACAATGTCAGAGGAAACAATTTCCACTGTGTAAACTATTAAAACTGGTTATTTTGGGAGTTGATATTTTTACATAATTTGCTAAATTAAGCCAAGGTTGTCTAAATACATAATTCAGTTTTTTGGCATCACTGGTTTAGTAACATAGCTTCAGACCTGATAGAATTTAATTTATTCCTGGGAAAGTTAGCTAAATGGTTCAGAAACAAAGGTAAAGTACAGCCCTTTGGCATAAATAATAATTGATGCTTTATTGCATCTTAGTGTGTTGATACAGACACCTTACTTTTGTTGTCTAGTGCTATCCCATCCTCCTGTTACACTGCCAGGATGCTGGTGCCTATTTCCTAACATTATCTTTTTGGCTTTTTTTATTCTTCTCAGACTGTGCTGAAGATGGTGTATGAGGAGAGCTGCAAAATCTTGGCTTTGTCAGAGCATCCCTTTGGTTTTAGGGAGCTGAAGAATGTCCCCCAGACCCGAGTGGCAATGGAGGGCTGGCAGAAGGAGGGATTATCCCTGCTGGATGCCATCCAGTCCCTGAAGGATTACCTCAGCAAGGTGGCAGATAGAGGAGACAAGGTATGGCTATAAAATGCCCTTTAAAGCAGGCTGTATATATACACATATGTATATTATTTTTATATATATATACTTGTGGCTTGTGTGTGTGTATATATGTTTAAGGAGTAAGGGACAGTATTCTTCAAACACTTCTAAATATGCTTAAATTAACAGATATACTCTTATGGTATGAAAGAGACTGGGTTAGAGATTGAGAGAGATGGCATTTTAAAAAATTTTATTTTAACAGGAAACATCAGGTGTTGCTGACTGGAGAGGAGAACTTCTGCAAGCAGTACAGAGTGTGTTTGAGAAGGAGAGAAATGTGATGCAAATTGACTTGAAGTCTCACTTCTCCAATCCTGCATCTGGTGACACAAGTTCATTAGGGGAAAAACTGGAGTATATAATGAAACAACAAGTATGACAAGCTCTTAAAGTGTGCTGCTCATAAATCACTTCTTTATTCTTTTATTTTTAATTTTTTTTGCAGTTTTATTGCTTCTGCTGTTAAATCTTGTGTGTTAATGCAGGTGGCGTGGGATCAGTAGCTTTTAGAGTTTCTCTTGTGGTGGCATTTTTCTTGAACTTTGTACATGGTGTTACAAAGCCTGTTGTTTATTTTAGCTCTCATCAAGAAAGACTCTGATAATGAATAGGAAGTAATTGGTTGGATTCTTTCCCTCCTTCCCATTTGTCTAGAACTTCACAGACCTCTCTTATATTGAACTAATTCTGAATCTGGGGACTTTTTGCCAATAATACTTAGTTTCTAGGTTGTAGTAATTGTTACGTATAAACTCGACAAGGCATTTTGCATTAATGTGAAGCATGAACTTTGTAATTTGAGTGCTTCTGTACAAAACTTGTACTGCAAGCATTTCCTTAGTATTTTTCCTTGCAGAAGATATGGAAATAGCATTGTAGTTTGAATAGGCCTTGCTTTGTTTCAGGAGGAGCAGAGGCAGATGGTTGTGGAGCACCTCTTCTCCTCAGACCGGAATAGCCTGCTCTCAGAAATCCAGGACCTCCGAGCTCAGCTCCGCATGACACATCTCCAGAACCAGGAGAAGCTCCAGCAGCTACAGGAAACCCTCACCAAGGCTGAAGATCATGGCAACAAACAGGAGCACCAGCTCCGGAGGAAAGGTAATTCCTACTGTCTTTGTCAGTTCTTTCTGTCTTCTACATCAATTCCTTTTTGCTTCAAAGGTAAAAGGCAAAAATGTGTCTTGCAAAGAAGCAGATGCTGTACAATTCCTCAGTTTTACTGAATGCATTCAGGTTGCCTATGATGTTAGCAGTTCTTTCTCATATCAGTAGTTAAGATAAATCTATGAAAAGCAAAGAGAAGCTGTAAAATAACACGAAGCAACAGAATTGAAATAGTGTATACATGGAGAAAACCCAGCAGAGACAGTAAAACCCCTGTTCATTTGCAGAGAATTGTTTATCTGTATGTTCGCTAGTATGGAATCACAGAATCCTTTTAGGTTGGATAAGACCTTTAACACTGTGGAGTCCCACAATAAACATGCTAAACCATGTTCCTGACTAAATAAGCAAGCATTGGTTTTCACAGCAGGTTCCCTTTATGTAATAAAGAAACAAGTGCAAGTGACCTTGGTCAAAAATAAACATCTCTCTTCAAAGCAAAATACTGCTTTTTCCTTCTTTTTGTTTTTCCATCACTATCATTCGAGATTCAGCCATTCAATAGCACATGCACTAGTCCAATAGAGAGTTTTCTGGAAATCCAGGAGTTTACTGCTAATTTTATTTACATAATACTGTAGACATAGGTACATTAATTTTTTTTAAGTACTTATCAAACAGGAACCTTCAAATTTAGGGAGAGTTGTTTCTCATAACTCACTGGCCTGAACAGAGCTGGCAAAACAGGTTCTATATAGTGATTCCTGTCATAAAAAGGTTTATGTAAGTGGATAAGTTTGTGTAATGAGGGTTAAAATCCATTAGTGATGTTACAGCATATCACAATGATAGAATCATAGTGTTTGTGTATCTTCCTGCTGATTCCTCTCATATTTGAAAAGAGGTTAATTCTTCAGACAAGAACATTTCAATACAGCTGGTTTTTTTTCCTAATTTGAATTAGTGTGATACCGTACTGTCAAGGTCTCTGTAATACAAATAACTGTTACAGTGTTTTCTTATCCTAGTTGAATTATTGGAATATAAGCTTCAGCAGGAAAAATCTATTGTAAGTGACTTGCACAGCACCCTCTCTGAGGAGCAGAAAAGAGCCTCTGAAACCTGTGATCTCCTGAATCAAGAAAATGCATCCCTGAAATCAGAGCTTTCTGGAAGTAAGCAAGAGAATGAAAGGTTGCAGAAATCCCTGGAAGAACTTCAGAGGGAAACAAATCATTTACGGTGAGAAGCAGATTTATTAATTTATTTGATTTATCAGCAGGTCTGAAAGAGCTTTATACTAATTGGATCCATAAAGGGCTTAGCACTTGGAAACACAGGGAGGAAAGCTAGGCTCTCACTTTTAAGAGTTATGTTTTCTTTACTAAATTATGTCATCTTGGGTATGTTCCTTTCCCACTCCCTTCTTAGCGTATGCCAATATTTTGCTTTAGTCTTGCAGGACAACAGCTTTGCTCTGCCAGGATAAATAACCTATCTCTTAATTGTTACTAAATCAAGCAATTCTAGCTTGGCTTGCAGGGAGGTAAATGTTTTCAGATGCTAACTAGCTGTGACTTGAAAACTGACCCTCTTTAGAAACAATGGAAGCCACCTTAAAGAAACAAATCAATAGAAAGAACTCGGAGAAACCAACCCAAAATGTCTTGCTTGTGATGGTGGTGAAGCACGTTCTGTTCTAAACATCAAAATGTCGTTTTGAACTTTGCAGTGCTGAATTGGAAAAAAAAGAAAAGGATTTGGAAGCTGCACTTGAAGACTTTCAGGCTGAGCAGCTGAAGGGATTTGAGCTGCGAGGTTGGTTTGAGGAACAGCAGCGTCAGCAGAGGAAAGCAGAGGATGAAAAGACAAAGGCCATGGAGGTAACGCCCAGCTCCCCTGGGGCATGACGTAAACTGGCAGGTTATTTGTGCAGTCTTCACCTCCACTGTTTTCTGTTTAGTAACTTAAAACTCCCAAACCTTTTCTGAATGTACAAAAAGATGCTACGTACAGAGTTGAAGCTTTCAGTTACTTTCATTAATTGCACGTGCAGAAACAAACCAAGATTGAATGCCCCGGGGATTTTTTGTTTTTTTTCCACATCTTCTTAGTGTTTTTTCCTTTCTCATTTCCCCCTGTTGTGTACTGCCCCTTGCTGAGTAGGGACAGCCAGATTCTGCAGCTGTGTAACTGCACCCTTAATTCCAGTGCAGACTTACCATGAGGCATATGATCTCTGAGTTTCTAAAGAAAACCACCCAATGATAAATAGGTTTGGCAGAGAGTGAGTGGAGCCTTTTCAATATAATATGTATTTTTGGAGGTTAACCAAAGTCGTCCTGTTCCCTTCTAAATTGAACAGAAAAAAGTGAACAGCTTTCTCTCCAAGACTGTAATAGCAAGGACTCAGTGCTTGTAAAAGGCCTACAGTAAATGGGAAAGGAGGAAGATTTAACATAAGCCATTTATTAAACCCCCAAACTAAACTGTCTCAAAGAACTCCAAACAATCCTGCTTAAATTCCCTAAGTGAGAAAACACAATTCTGACTATTTCATTGTAGTCTGGCTTCTCCTGTCATCTTCCTGGTAGGTGTTCGGGTTTGTGAGTGATTTTTGTTGGGATATTTGTTACTACTGCATGGTTAGGAAGTGCTGCTACCATCCTCCTCCTTTTCAGAAGCCTGCTCATGCAAGGAGGACAGAGTAGCCAAGGCAAGGAGAAAAGTACTTTGCCCCAGGGGTAGCTGTTTGATAGATTAGTCTGGCATTCAGAAATTTTTATTGAAGCCCCATTAGGGGAAGCTTCTGCCCTTTAGCATCTGACCTGGCTTTCTAGGAGAATAACAAATGGTGCTGGCTAGGTGAGGGTAGACCTCCCTACTAGGACAGCAGTGCCAGCTCTGAGTGTCTGCAGTGCCCTATGCTGCCCCTTCAGTTCCTGCATTTCCTTCTGAAGAAAGGCTGGCTCCCAGAATGGACCTGGGCAAGGATTTTAAGGGGAAAGAGGGTAGATTTAGATTAGATATAAGGAAGAAATTCTTTCCCGTGAGAGTGGTGAGGCCCTGGCACCCAGATTACCCAGAGCAGCTGTGGCTGCCCCATCCCTAGAAGTGTCTAAGACCAGGCTGGACAGGGCTTGTAGCAACCTGGGATAGTGGAAAGTGTCCCTGCCATGGAAAAATGGAAATAGGATGAGCTTTAACATCCTTTCCAACCCGTACCATTTTGAAATTTTTTTTTTTTTGTCTCTACTCTGTGCTTTGAAGAGATGGGCTGCCATGTCCTGAAGCTTTACATCTACTCTTACTGCTTAGATTTTTCTTTTTAAAACAACAGGGCTATTGCTGTTTCAGATGTTACTTATTAATGGGACTGAGTGATGTAAAAAGTAGTGATTTCCTAATGAGGGTCTTACTAACTGAAGAAGAAATAATGTACTGGGAGATACATGAACATGATAATTTTGGGGTTCGTTGCTTGGTGCCGTAATGCTAAGGAGCATTTTTCTGATACTTGTAATTTAAAATTAAACTTTTTAATATCTGAACTACTCTAGTTAAGTCGGATAAAGCAGGAGGTTGAAAACTTCTAAATAGCAGCCAGTCCCACAAATGTGTTGGAATATTAATGTGTTCTCCCCTTGTGCCCAGGAGCTGCAGGCTGCCCTGGATGTGCAGTCAGTGCAGAATTGCCAGCTGGTTGTGTCCTTGGAGCACGAGAGAACAGTCACAGACAACCTCCGCAAGGAGCTGCAGATCGAGCACTCCCGCTGTGAAGCCTTGCTGTCCCAGGAGCAGAGCAAACTGAGGGAGCTGCAGAAAAACCTGGATGCTGAGAAAAACCGATCCTTGGAGCTCCTGGATTCCTTGAATCATGAGCGTGTTTTGACAGAGCAGCTGACGGTGAGAGTGAAGGAAGGTGCTTCCTGTCAGCACAGGGAGTCGCTGCTGGAACAAGCCTTCATCAGAGAGCTCCAGGCCCAGCTGGAGGAGGAGAGGGCCCGAACTATGGAGCTTGCTGCTGTTATTGAGAAAATGCACCAGAAGGCCATGGTGTCCAAAAGGCAGCTGGAGGCCGAGGTACAGATGTGCTGTGAGGAAACACAGAAGGAGAGAGAGGCCAGTGACAAACTGCGAGCCACCCTGGAGTCTCTTCAGGCACAAAAGCAAGAGGTGATCCGTTCCTTGGAGGCCCAGAAGGAGAGAGAGCTCAAGCTGAAAGCTGACTGGGAACAACTGCAGTCACTCTTCAAGCTGCTTAAAGAGCAAGATAAGAACAGGAAGGAGGAGAGGGAGAGAGAGCGGAAACAGCAGCAACAGACAGAGCTACAGAAACAGAAGGACTGGCAGAGAGATCAGGACAGACTGGTGAGAATGCTCTGCCTTACCCTGAAATAGCCACACACTGGGGTTTAACCCTCTGGATGGTGTTCTTCAATTGGAATGTTTCCTTCTGTTAAAGCATTCTGAAAACTGCATTAAGTGAGCTCTTGTCCTGCTTTTCTGAAATGCAACTGTTTTCAAGGGATTGTGTCTGGGTTTATTGTTGATGGAAGTTCATCTTTAAATTTTTGCTTGTGCTGGGAATTGCTGCTTGTTCAGAGGTGGGGATGAATATGGGTTAAATGTAGGATGGAACCAAACTAGGTTTCATGTAATTGCCTTTATTTTGAGCTAGGATCCCAGTCATGGCTTGAGACAGTATTGGTTTCTCCTTGGATGGAGACAGTGCCTATTCCAATGCCATTAAATGGCTTCCTGGTGGCCCTGAAAAGCAGTGCTCTAAGCCTTCCCCCAAAAGTATTCTGGCAGTTAAGGAACACACAGATGGATATGCTAATTAGGTGTGGTGACACTTACATAAATGCATATATAAGATGCAATTAACTACTACTTACTCTGTTCAAACAGCAAAACTTGGAACGGCAACACCAAAGGGATGAACAAAGAATTAAAGAACTGCAGGAAATACTGGCACTATTAAAAGAAAGAGAAATAAATCCTCCAGCTCCAAACTGTCAGGAGGAACTCCTGTGTACCTCAAGCAAAGATGGAAGTGCCACACAGCCTGCGGCAAAAGAAACTGAAAAACCCCACTTGCAGCAGCAGCAGCAACACCTGGAGAAGATAAGGCAGCAGTTGCTCTTTGTGGCTGGGCACCTGAATGAGTTCATATATAAAACTCTAGATAAGTGAGTTCATAAAATAGCACTTTGCTTTCCATCCTGCTTCTTAACTTGTGTGGGTCATGGCTGAGAGCTCTTAGCTCTTCTAATTCTTAAAAATTAACAGAACTTCCTAATTTCTCTGTGTATTCGTAGTAATTTGTGTGGTAAATATTGCATAAGTAAAGCCTCAGAACTTTAAAGGTCACACAGTGGGAAGAAGCAATTAAATGTGTGTTAACATTCTTACAAATCAGCCTGATCCTGAAAAGGTATTTCTGCCTAACAGGACGGTTAACGATTGGTCTGCATCAAATGAAGAAGCTGTAGCCTCTTTACTGCAGACATTAAGGGAACTAAAATCAGATTTGTCTCCTCCTACATCTCAGGTAAGGAAAATATTAACGTATTTTAATGTCCAACTCTGTTTTGGTGTACTGCAGAGTCTGCTGCTGAGAGCGTTTTTTTCCTAGATGTGTAATGTGTCCAAGAATCACAAGCTTTGGGATGTGTTGCTGTAGTTTCTTTATGCATCCAGAGACAGTTGTTTTAAACCAAAATGCCAAGTGCTTTTCAAAAAGCACCATAGTGGTTTGTAATCTCAGGTGGGCTGTTCTGACCCAAGTTTGCAGTATTGCAAATATCTTACACAAGCCCAGGGATTACCAAAGACCAGGCTGAGGTCTATTGATACAAAATACATAAACCCATAACTTTTAAATTCCATGTGATTCCCTGGATAACTGCAGTTTTATGTCTTTCTCTTGCAATAGACAGAGATCTATGACTGGCTGATAGGTGAAAAGGTTTTTCTGTCTTCTGTTCACAAGTCTGATGTGTGACAAGCTGCCTTGGTATGTTGCAGCTCTCCCTGTGTCCACCTGCTTACAAAATGCAGTTAATATTTTCCCTCTGTCACCTATGCAGCCACACAGGTGGTTGCCATATGGATCATCTCCAGCCTTGAGGAAGGGGATGCAGCCTCTTCTCCAAGTTCATAGGCTTATTGTGGTTAAGCCTTCCTTTCACAAACCTTTCAAGCTGTCAGCTGTAGACAAAATTCTTGTTGGAGCAATCCCCTCCTTCAGGGACTGACCACACAAAAATAAAGGAACTCAAGTTTCCTGACTTAAATGTTGTTTAACAAAAAAAGTGTTCGGTAGAGCACTATAAAGATACATGCCTTTCTAGAGCTTAGGAGCAAAAACTCCATCTCACTAGCTTTTCTTCTGTGGGCACAAACAATCCCTCCTCTCTGCCCTCTTCTCAGGCTTTGATTTTTCTAATTTCTCCTGCCTTTAAGTTACTGAACGACATGCTCAGGAGACCAAAGGAATTTTCTGCTGTTCCCCCCTTGAGTTGCAATAAATTGGAGAGTATCAGACAGGGAACCTGGCAGTATGTCAGCATGGAAAATCTGTGCCAAATGGAGCTGTCTGATCAATCAGCTGCCAAATGGTGCAGTAGAAGTCAAGGATGTAGATGAGTCATGTAGAACTCCTTCAGACACTACAGATTGTACTGAAATAAGTTCCTAGGAGAAACTGAAGTCAGTTGTTTGTACTGGCTTCTCTAATGTATAGATTTTATTTCAAGGGATAAAACATGAACTACCTTTAAAAAAAGTCTTCTATTTATTTTGCGATCTACTGCATCATGCACTGATGTAACTGATGACGAGTAAATTTGTAGTTGATACAAAGAGGGTTACAAAGGCAGAACTTCCATGAAGAATTGGAGCTGGAGTCCTGGGTCTCATTCCTAGAAGAGATGACTTATCACAGAACTCACAGAACCACAGCATGGTTTGGGCTGGAAGGGACTTTAAGGCCCATGTCATTGAACCCCCTGCCATGGGCTGGGACACCTTCCACTAGACCAGACTGCTCCAAGCCCTGTCCAACCTGGCTTTGGACACTTCCAGGGATGGGCCAGCCACTGCTTTTCTGGACAACAAGACTCTCAGAATTGAATGTGTGATTTTTCAGAATTTTTCACAGCTTGTTTTTGTTGTATGTGCAACTTGTTTTTGCGTGTACACAGACATCTTCACTATTTCTGTGCTGTCTGTGGATGTAGAAGAAAGTCAGGTGAAAGTCAGAAGGGCTTTTCATGCATTTCAATTTCCCATTGTGCTGTTTAACACCTGAGTACCATTGCTGGTTTTCAGGGTCATGGTTACATAGTAATGTTTTAATTTGCCATAAACTTGGGTTATTACTCGGATTGAGATGTTTGATTGTGAAAGTAATGTACAAAACCCATTGTGGCTCACTTCCTTTAGGTTTCTGTTTTAGATGAGATCTGCAGGTGATGCTGACCCTGTTCAAGAGCTGGAAAGAGAGGCTTGGCAACGAGAGAGGAACATGCTGCAGAACATGCTGAAACAGGCAGAATCCCAGCTGGCTAAAGCCAATGCTGAAATTGAAAACAAACCAGTGGCAGAAACTTCCAATCCTAAGGTAAAATCATGGGGATAGCCAGCAAAGGGGTCTCTGGAGCTTGGAGAGCCAGCAGTCACAGCCAGGAGGTATCATTTCAATCTGATCTGCTGGGAAAAAAGGAATCTGTCAGATTATGGCATTTATCTTTCACTTACTGCTGTAATCTTCAGTTGCTATTTTAAGAGGTTGATTTTCTAGATGAACAGTTTGATGTATTATTTTAAATTAGAAACTTTCCCCATATGTACCTCATCAAAGAAATTCCTTTGGAACTTTCACAGTGTTAGACAGGATCTTGCATCAAAAGTAATCTGGATCTTTGGAATTTCTTTACACTCTTAAATGAGAGGGAGACTTGGATTTCTTGTCTAAGCATGAAAATAGAAAAAAACGCTCATTTTTAACCCTTGCTGACCAATCTTAAATACTTTTTATTTTTCTGACACTTTGATTGTAATCAAATCTGATAGGCATCTCTCCCACCGTGCTTTCTGGCTATTTTTTTTTTAAGCAGATGTATTTTCTTTATTAAAGAGTTAAACTGTTGTAGAGTTTTGAGTATGCCAATTTTGCTTGAAAACATTCAGGAGATTTAAAGAGGTCTGACACCAAATCTGGGTGGATTTTAGCAGCGTTCAGAATTGTTTTGGCTGCCTTTGTTTCCTCAGTCTGAAGACACCTCGTTTGTGGCTGGGTTTTTGCAACAGTAACTGTGAAAAAATCGATTTTTTTTTTTTTTTCCACTGCAGTTGCAGAGATTGTATCGAAAGTACATTCGAGCAGAGAGTTTTAGAAAGGCTCTAGTTTATCAGAAGAAATACCTCTTGCTGCTGCTTGGTGGGTTTCAGGACTGTGAGCAAGCAACTCTGTCTCTGATTGCCCGCATGGGAATCTACCCTTCTCCTGCAGACCTGCAGCTCTCTGCATCACACTCTCGGCCTTTCACCAAGTTCAGGTGTGCAGTCAGAGCCATCATTGCCATCTCAAGGTAAAGCCAAAACACTCCCTGTCTCTAATATGTGATATTTTCTTGGAAACTTAAAAAATTCATAGTTCCCGTGGCTTATCCTACATTAATATTAAGCAGAAGCAATCTCCAGAACTGGTTCAAGCATGACTTGTTAGCTGAGTTTGATCTGTGCTAAAGATTTGTAAAAAGCATCTTTAAGTTGAAAGAGGGTAGATTTAGATGGGATATTGGGAATAAATTCTTCCCTGTGAGGATGGGGAGGCCGTGGCACAGGTTTCCCAGAGAAGCTGTGGCTGCCCCATCCCTGGGAGTGTTCAAGGCCAGGTTGGATGGGGCTTGGAGCAATCTGGGATAGTTGAAGGTGTCCCTGCCCATGGCAGGAGCATGGAACAAGGTGGGCTTCTTTAGGATCCCTTCCAGCCCAAACCATTCCATAACTCTATGAAAAAGCTAAACCAGTGCACAGTGTTACAAACTGAAGTCCTTTGGGGCTGACCCTTATCTCCTTGGTCTCACTGGATTGTCTGTCTTGTATCAGAATGTGATCTGTCAGGAATTATTTTCTCTGGAATCCAGCAGCATGTTTGAGTGTGATTCTGTCGTGCTCTGTCACTATCAAATGGGTTTTGCTAGCTGTACATGGGACAACAGGTCATCTCCCAATGGCTTTAAGCCCATTTAATAAAAAAAAAAATTCTAAATGTAATAAGTGGTTATTTCTGAGCAATTTAATTGTCTAGTTAAAATGATTACTAACAAGTTTCTATCAGGAGATGACACAGAGTCTTTGACATGGATAGCATAATAACAGCAGAGGCTGCAGGAGCTCCAAATTCCTCCTCTCAGGTAGGAAGAGCTCTCTGGAGAATAGGAGCAGAGCCAAAACATGCAAGTCTTTTCAGCAGTTCAAAGATCATTGCAGGTTAAAATGGGATAAGCCAGCATTCCAAAGACTGAATTTGAAGAATTGTCCTGTCATTCCCACAACAATTATTGCTTATGTTGTTTAATAGGTTCTATACCAACAAATAATAAAATTTAATGTATTTCTGCTTATTTTTAATGCATGTACAAATTTGTTTTCATACCCAGGTTAAAGTTTTTGGTGAAGAAGTGGAACAGAGTTGGCAGGAAGAGCACACAGGGTGAAAGCATCTCTCACAGTATAGGAGGTAACACAGGTACATGTTTGGACAAGTACATTGTTTGCTTCGTAATTTCTCTTCATTGATATGTTTCATTTAAAAACAAAACCAAAATGGGAAAATCTGTTTATTTTGCCCCTATCCATCTGTAGAGTAGGTGGGTAGATGGTCTGATGCAGGTCAATACAGACTTGAGTTACTTGAGGAACACTTGAGTGCCTTTGTAAGAATTCCAACAAACATCTGAATGCAGCACCCAATTCTGGGGAACTGTTGCCCTTAATGTAAAATTCCATTACTTGTGCCTTTTCAATGCTGAATAAAATTCAGATGAAACAGTGTATTTGTCATTACCTGGTACTATGTAATCTTCACTGTTTCTAAGCTGCTGAAAATACTTACTTTAAAAGAAAGCACCACCTTTGTACATAAACCCACTGTAGTATGATTCCTAAGAAACTTGAATCCTCAAATGCTGAACTTTCTACCTCAATACAAAATAGCATCACAATTCTGTTAAATATAGTTAAAACAAAAAAAACCCACACAAACCAAAAAAGCAGTTAGCTGTAGAAAGTGTATTTACCTGCATTTAAACCCAAACTTTAGCATACTCTGTTGTCATTTTCATGGATTTATTTGGTGTGTTTATGATAGCCTAGTGGTTCCTAGTGCATATTTTTTAACCATTCATATTTACCACAGCCTCTGGTGCTAGAACAGAAGTCCTGAAAGAGCAGCAGCCCTCAGCTGTTCCTGTCAGCTCTCCCCCTACCCAGGACAGGGACATTGGGCTGTGTCACAGAACCAGCTGTGCTGCAAGATTTGTGAACCTCTCCCCACGATCCTCCTCCCGCTCACACAACAGGTCAGTCTGCAAAGATGGGAGATGCTTCAAATCATTGTATTGTCTTGTATTTTTTTAACTTTGCTGAGTGGTTTGTGGGGACAGACAGTGCTTGTCACAAACAGCCAGGTAGTCTTCTGGTTTGCATGGAATTTAGCAAAACGTTTTGGAGAGTTTGAGACCTGCAAGCACTTCCAAAAGACTTAATTCTACCCCACCCTATTCCTCTGTCATGGCATGTGTCTGTTTCTGACAGCCCTGCTAAGAAAAGTCACCTGAATGATATAGAAGAGGATATTAATAACAGCAGCCCTGACTGGTGTTCAGTTTGACTGGATTAGTGGTGGCTCAGGTCTGATGTAGATCCAAGGTGGGCTAAATGATGCCTGCTGCTCTTGTTTCCAGAAACAGCTATACAGATGGAAGGGTGGGGGTGGTTCCAGTTTTCTTTGCCCAGAATTCCTGACTATATGGATGTAACTTCTGGATATATTAGAGAGTATAGCATGAGAAGGAGAAAATCATTTGTTTTCTTTTAAAGATTGCATCCGTCCCCAAGTTCAGCTCCAGGAAAGTCCCTTGTGCCACCTCAGGATCCTGAGCAGTCACTCACAGAATATATCCATCGATTGGAGGTGATTCAGCAAAGGCTGCAAGGGGTGCAGCCAGGTAAGAGCCACCTTCTTACCCCTCACAGCTTCTGCAAGTCTGGACTGCTTTTCACAAGGCTCTTTGTACACAATGCCAATAAAGAGCATAATTTTAAGGAATAGTTATCATTATTGGGGGGTAACAACAGTCAGTGTCTGAAAGGAAACCTTTCTGAATCGTATCTAAAACTACTGCAAGTGTGGCATTTCTCTAAGTTCCTAGTGAAAGAGAGAAGACTGAATAATTTCATGTGATTTCTGCCCCCCTCCTGTTCCCAAGTCTAAACAAGCAAGTGCTGCAATTTAAATCAAGCTGTGCATAGAGTTAATTTGCTTTAAAGTCAGGCATAGCTGTTGTAATAGCTGAGCAGGGCTTTCTCTGCAGCACAAACTGTAATGCTTCCCTTATTTATCACTTCCTTATGTTCTTAACAGATTTTAAAAAAAGATTTGGAGGCTGGTAAATACAGCCATCTAGTTCTAAGATTTACCAAAGAGCACACAAAGGATTGTAGTGGCAATTAGCTTTGCTATTTAAAACAGTTCCACCTAATTTCTAGACCAAATTTACTTAGTTTAATTAGTCTAATTAGCTCCTCTTGTTATATGTTGGTTATAGCACAGAAACACCTTGTCCTAAGGAGGAACTCGCAAATTGTCATCACATCATCCTGAAATCGTGAAGAGTTTGGGAACTTTGACATTGTTCTCAGCAGGACTTTACCTAGAAACTTTATTACCATGACTTTGTGGGTGTGTTTGTTTTGGTTTGTTTGGTTTTTTTTCCCCAAAACTGTAGCTGCATGGCTGATACAGATAGATAAACAGATTTTAGACTTGAAACCTGTCAGCCTTTATGGAAGTAACACATTTTGCTTCGTTCCAAGTGTGGAATAAGTACCCCACAGCTGGGACACCATGAACAGCACTTCTATGAAAAGTGCATATTATTTCTGTCACTTATTTCCGTGTTACTAGGATGATAATGTCCAGGCATTACAGACTGATGCTGCAATCTTTAGAACAGTGCTGTCACCCAAGTGATTTCCCAGTTCCTAATGAACTTCAGGACATCTACTCAGTGGCAAGACCTTTCCTAGCAAGGTCTAGGAAATCACCACACTAGTGGCAGAATTGAGCTGTCATTGGGGGCAAAGCAGGCCTGTGATGGAGCACTGGTCCCAGGGTATGAAGGTTTGCTTTGGCAGACGTTTAGGCTTTCAAATCCTGTTTGGGATTGCTCCTAGGTGGCTCATGAAAATTGGAATTGCTTTCAGTGTAGCTCATTGCTTTGAGGAAATAACATGCTGCTAATTGTACACTGTTGCTTCATAACACAGGCAGTTTTCTAATATTGATCTGTTTTTTTAATTTTAGGGCAAGTGCTAGCTTCACCTCATCAGAAAAACCTAAGAAAGTGATGGAAATGCTTATGAAATCTGTCCTGCAAGTTCCTGCTTCCTCTGGGTTGGTCCTCACTCGACAGAGGCACTTGCAATCTCTCATGCAACTGAATAAAGGGCAGTGCTTTTACAGCAGATTTTTATATGACTCTTTTTATTATATTTTAGTACTTTAAGAGGGACTTACTTTTCACTAAGAACAATGTTTTACATTCTCATGTGAAATTAAGTCAACAGCTGAAGTGTGCCTGCATCGCTGTATTGTAAACTGCAAAAAGTCTGTGGTGTTTATTTTTCTATAGTGTATAGGTGGATTCCTTGTAAAAAAAGTTATTAAAATGGCATTTTATTAGTGAATTTTTACATTGTGTGGTTGTTTATTTCTGCCATACCTATTTATTCATTTTGCTGTTCCTAAAATTATTTGGGGTTTTTTTGTGGGATTATTCCAGTTAAAGGAACAGCTCAAGTATTCTCAAAAATATCAAAGATATTCTGTGAATTTAGGGTCTGCTGTTCTGGTTTTTCAGTACTTAAGTCCTCTCTGTCCTATTTATTCTGGATACTTTTAGCTTCATTTTTCTAGTTCAGAAGGCCCATAACTTGCTTTAACCTTGTGCATTTTTGGCAAACCAAACAAAACCTGTGAACTCTATCTACATCTAATGTAAGTGATCCTGTCTCTGTCTGGTATTTAGTGCTGTAGCTACCTTCAGGAGGGCAGTTCCAAATGTGTATGAAGTTGTTGGTCAGAGAAGAGTAAAGAGGTGCTCTGGTGGTGCATCCATTTCCAGTCACAGTGTCTCAGTACAAAAATGAGAGAGGTCCAAGTATCATGCTGAATAAGACCCTTCTGTGAAATTTCTGTATTTCTTTAGAAAAGGCATAGGAAGAATTATAGTACCAGAATATTTTAAACCTCTGGACATGTGAAATCTCTACCTTTGAAGCAGATGTGGTGTTTAACTTTGGAGCATGAGAAAAATCTCTTCTGGAGGCAAATTGT
The DNA here is from genome assembly GCA_013397075.1 of Rhabdornis inornatus. Classification (NCBI taxonomy): domain Eukaryota; kingdom Metazoa; phylum Chordata; class Aves; order Passeriformes; family Rhabdornithidae; genus Rhabdornis; species Rhabdornis inornatus. The sequence goes on from VWZS01001740.1 coordinate 699,477, forward strand.
TCTGCTGCAGCCTATTAAAACAATTTTCTCTACTGGGTATTGAGAATTATATATTGGCTTTCATCTAAGATTATTTTATTACTTATTTAACTGCTTTTGTCTTGGTAAAGTCATTTATCTGTCAGATCACCATTTGGTTCTCTGGAAAAAAAATGTGGTAGAGGTAGATCTTGGCACATGCAGAGATTTATTACCCCCTGACAGCTGTAGGAGAATCCTTGAACTGATTCAGCATACATTTAAGAGAGCTGTGAACAAACAGTATTTGATTTGGTGTGAAAGTTTGGCAAAAATGACTTAACTTGTCCAGAGTTCCAAACCAATTTGAACTAAGTTTAAGCTGGCTCAGTGACTGTCATATTTCTTTTAAAAATCAGATTCTAAGGGTCCTAACACTTGATCCAACATTGTCATACTGCACACACTGAATGGTGCTGGTGCTCTTTTTGCTTAGCATAGCACAAGTTGATCTCCTTTTGGGAACAGTGCATTTCTAGAGCAGGGTTCAGAACTGGCACTAAATCCAATATGTCATAACACTCACAGCTGGATGTTCCACATTGAGTGTAAGCAGGAGGGCTGTGAGGCCTGAGAGCCTGTGCTCAGAGTCAGCCAGTCAGTACTGGCACTACAAATCCAAATTACTGCCTATTTTTAAAATCTGGCACTTCTAGGGGGACAATTAAAACTACCCTTTAGTTTAAAACTTACCCTTTAAAGGACAGTTGGCACATCCTAGGGATCAGTTCTGTTTCAAGGGAGTTTGGCTTTGCATTGGCACATTTTAAAATCAATCTGCAGGGGCTTTTTTATGTCCAAGAATATGCAAGGCTCTTCCCATGCCTTGGCAGGGCTTTGCATTCAGAGGAACTTCTCTGTGGCACCTCCCTCCATGCCCCCTCCAAGGGTCTCCTTTTGGGCAGTCACTGTTTCCAGGAACACAGGTGGGACATGGGGGTAAGGTGCAGATGCTGCAGCCTCACATTCAGAAAAGAAATTGCACATAAATGGTGCCTTGAGAGGCTACCTAGAACAGAGGCTAGACAGTGTTAGAGGAACAAAGTGGGTATTTATTAAAAGGCTTTCAAAGGACACACCTTGGGCAGTACAAGAGCCTGGCCAAGGCTACACCCGAGATGGATGATGGATCACATATTTTCACACTTTTATAAGTTTTGGTCCATTTACATATTGGGGTTAACTGTCCAATTACAGCTCCAGGTTATGCAGTCCCATCTTCCCAGTTTGCTCTCCTCAATTTGTTGTTGTTTGCACTTTCTGGGCCTGAAGCTGTAATGGTGTCCTTGGTCCTTGGACAAGGAAAAGGATTTTTTTTTCTTGTTGTTTAAACTGTGAAGAGAACTTGCTAACACTTTATATGAAGTTCAGAGTTATATACTAATGCAGTACAGAATCTGGAAAATATGAAAGCTCAAACTTAAGGCATCAAAGTAATCTAACCCAGTAGGATCTGAGCTACAGGCACTGTGTTCCCTGTGCCTATGTTCCCATCAGTTCCCTGATACCCACAGACAGCTTTCTGAAGGGGAGTGGAAACAGAAGTGTTTCTGCCCAGTGTAAGGGATGACATTTTAAGCAATATGGTTTTCCTAGTGCTGGTGTGGTGTGTCTGTGCCCTCGGAAGGGCAGCTACATGGGACACACTCTCCTGTGATATGTTGACCTCAGTAATGTGAATAGAGAAATCGGAAGCCTCGACATGAACCCAATCATCCCAAACAGGAGCAGTGTTTTGGACAGAAGCAGAAAACTACTGCCCAGATTTCCCTATTTTCTAGTTCTAGGAAAGTTGCTACTGCCAGAGCAGTTTGGGTGGTCAAGACTGCTGTCAAGGTCCTGGATTTGCTTCTGGGAGGCTGCAGGAATGCCAAAACATCAGATCCTGCCACATTCACCCTGGAACCTATAGTTGAACAGGGAAAAGCTGCTGCCTCAACACAGCCTCCAACCCAAGTGCTTCCTGCGCTCTCCACTGCCCTTCGAGAGGTGGCTGGCTTTAGAAAAAACACCCTTTTTTTTTTCTTTTATGCAGTCCCAGGCACCACTTCATATCCAGGCTCTCACAGAGGAATTCTGTGCCATGGAAATGTCCATACCCTATCCTGGGACACGCGCTGGGCTGGGTGGGCTCAGGCTCGGCCACAGCTCCTATTTTCCGCTGGGAGGAAGAAGTGGAAAGGGAAAGAAAGGGCAGTTTCGGTGTTTTCAGGAAAGGTGCCTCAGCACAGCAGGTGCCCAGGCGACGCGGAGGGTGAGGAAAGTGAAGGGAGCCTGCGGAGAGCAGCGGCTGGATGAGGAGCGGGCGGGCCGCGCTGTGGCCCCTCCCCAGCAGCACGGCCCCGTCCCGGGCTGCGGCAGCGGCTGCGCGGGGCGGCGGGCCCGGCGCTACCTCCTCCTTCCCTCCCTCCTTCTCTGCCTGCCGGCCGGGCCCGCTCGCTGCTCGCCCACCCGCGCCATGGCGGCGGAGCGCGGGGGCTGCGCGCTGGAGGCCGTGCCGCTGCCGCCCGAGGTGCGCGAGAGCCTGGCCGAGCTGGAGCTGGAGCTGTCGGAGGGTGAGCGGGGCCGGGCTCGGGCCAAGGGCGGCTGTGCGGGGCCGGGCATGGCCGGCGGCGCGGCAGGAAGGCCGCGGGTGGCTGCAGCGGGCGCGGGGCCGCTGAGGGCTCTGAGGGCGGCGGTGTCTTGGACTCCCGGCGCAGCTCTCGGCGGGCCCGGGGTCCTCTCCTGCCGGAGCTCTCGGCCGGGAGCTGGGAGCCGGGAGCGGGCGGCGGCGCCGGGCTCGGGCGGGCCTGCGCCGTCCCCCGCCATCCCCGCGGCTGCACCGAGCGCCCGCGGCCCCTGCGACTGGCGCCTGGTGGTGGCCCCTCAGGAGCTCTTCCACACGGGCAGCTAGGGTACAGCTGGATACTCCGGAAAGGCAATTTTATTTCAGTTTTAATATCTGTTCCTAACTGTAGCTAAAGCCTTAAATCTCGTCCTCTGCATCTGTCATTGATTTCCAACTTTTTTTGTGCTTCGCTGTATATACAGGCAGGAATATGGTGATGCTCGCTCCGTTTTTATAGAACTACAGAGTCATGGAATGGTTCGGGTTGGAATCTTAAAGCTCGTCCGTTTCCATCCTCGTGCCATGGGCAGGGACACCTTCATTATCCCAGGTTGTTCCAAGCCCCATCCAGCCTGACCTTGGATCACTGCTGGGGACGGGGCAGCCACAGCTTCTCTGGGCATCCTGTGCCAGGGCCTCCCCACCTTCCCAGGGAAGGATTTCTTCCCGATATCCCATCTAACCCTGCCCTCTTATCAGTGGGAAGCCATTCTCCCTTGTCTTGAAACTCCAAAGTCTCTCCAGCTTATTTGGAGCCCTTTCAGGCACTGGAAGAAGCCCTAAAGTCTCCTTAGAGTCTTCTCCAGGCTGAACACCCCCAGCTCTCCTTGCCTTCTCCAGAGCAGAGGGGCTCCAGCCCTGGTCATTGACGGGCCCAGAGGTGACAATATGCAGTGCCAGGCAGAGGGTCACTGTGACTATTTCATGGATTTTCAGCCCCCGAAAGGAGACATTCCTTCCACCTCAAGGTCAGTGTTTGGTGGTGACAGCCTTTCTGTGATCCCTGTGGGTGTTAGTTGTGTTATCTCTGTTAAACAGCTGGGGAAGGATTTTCTGCATACTGATTCTCTGGCACAGCCCGTCCTGCAGACAGGCGGGTACAGGAGGGCACTCTGGGGTGGAGGTGATGGAGGCAGCATGTTCTGGGAGCACTTGTTCATTGCATTTTCCCCAGTTACACTATCAAGCTGCACCCTTGAACAGAAGGGCTAAAAGCCTGTTAATACCACCTGTGGATTTGGGATTAGGAGCATTCAGAGTGCTCCTCAGATGAATTTTCAGATCAGCAGGTTCAGGTGAGCAAAACTGGGGCTGTTTCACCAAATGTGCTGCCTGATTCGTGTCACGATTTCAGAAGTTATTCAGAGGTCTGCTGTCGTCATCTCCAGTGTGGAAGCTTTGGTGCAGAGGCAGGGGAGAAGTGTAGGATGGGTGACTGTTGTCCAAGTGTGACCTGTTGCTGCATGTCTGCAAGCACAGTCAGAAGCAGTACCTGGCATGCCCTGTTGCATGTGGAAGATGAGTTCCTGCGTGTGAGCTGGGACCGTGTGCCCTGCTGGGTGCAGTGGTTCTTCCTGTGTGCCTGCTGACACGTGCAGGGATATCCTGGGGCTGGCTCCTCTGCTGTGTGACCTGTGTGTTTGTTTAACTGATAAAATACTTTTTTTATAGATCTGCAGTATGTTAAACCTGTGAGACGCCTGAGGTGATTGCACACTGTCCTAGTGCTGTGGGTCTAATGTGGAATGTGTATTGCTGTGTAGCTGCTGGACTAATGGAGTGAGCTTGAATTTCTTGATCACTCTGAAGACTTAGTTTCTGAGCTTAGATGTGACTCCTTTTCTGTCTTTCCTCAACTGGAAAACGTTTGCAAGTAGTTCTTCAACATCTGGAAATGTGTTACGTGCTCGTACCCTGCCATTGCTTGATGTTTGTATGAGCAGCTTTTAATGGAGCTCTCTATCATTAATGCTCAGAACTTGCTTGCTTGGAGAGGAAGGAATAGCAATCTAAGATTTCTTATGCTTAATATGCCTCAAGTTAGAGAAGGTCAGTACTTGGGCGGATGTTCCCATCATCTGAGGGGAAGTGTGGAGGGAGAAAGAGAAAAGGAGAAACGTGAGAGCAAGTTCCTTTCTGCTTTGTCTGTGTACTTTGAAATATTGTGTGTATTGTGGTGAGGCAGGAATATTGTCTGCTCTCTTTGATTACATTATTTTCACCTGTAAAGAATAAGTCAGGAAGATGATTAATCTCCTCCTTTGGTTTTGCTTCAGATGATCATAGCAAAAGCTGGGAAAAGTGTTTGTGTTGAGGTGTAGAGAAGAATGAAGACATGAGTACATTGGTACTTTCTAAAGACAACTCAAAATCCTAAGCAGACCATTCAGCTGAGAAGAATTTTGGATGGGGATGGAATGCAAGTTCATGCTACAATTCCAGTCATGTGCACTGTTAGGAATCCTTCAGCTTTACAAGATCCTAATTTCTTTCTTGACATTGTTTGTATTATTCGTGTACTAGAAAAATAACAATTTGGGTTAAAAAGTGACCCTACTATGATGCTACTGTGTTGATTTGTTATATCAACACAAATTTCATGTTGAAAAAAATTTGTGGATCTTGTAAAGAAAACTAAGAGATCTGCCACAACCTTTTGGGGAGATAGGGACAGTTTTGAGACCATGCCTGGCACCTGGGTTTCAGCTGATGGATCTGTGGACTAGGCTTGCTTATCTTAAGACTCTAAGATGCTGCAGCTTTTTGATGTAATGGAAAGGTGCAGAGTGCCAGAGTATGGTGGGGGCGCTGTGAAGCTCCAGTACTTCAGGTTGTTTATTAGTAACTATAAAACACTGGTGTTTTGGGGTTGGTTGGTTTGTTTGTTTTGGAGGTTTGGTGTGATTTTTTCTTCCCTGCTCTGAAAGAGCTAAGGTTATAAACAGTTCTTTAAAAAATTCTTATCTGCAGTGGAGATTGTGTAGGAAAGGGATCAGTGTTTTAAAGCCTGTACTTGTTCTATGATATTGCATCATATATATGTGTATATTTTTATGTACCAATATTTACTTGTACACCACTTTGGAATTGGGTCATTTTTTGCTTCTTCTGGGTTATCTGTGTGAGAAGATGCTTCACTTGTTCCTTGATCGTCTAAGGACAAGATATGTAGAAGTACTCAAAGATAGAATTATGTGATGTAGTAACGAGGACCTGGTGTCAGCTTGTGTTGATTTTGTCTTCTAGGATTGGTGGTGGTGGCAGTGCCCTCAGCCAGCAGTTCAGGGACTTACAAGAACATAGGACTACATTTGTTTCTTTTCTTGGGAATTTTTGGTGCTTGTTGCTATCTGGATCCAGTTAGTCTGGGCCATTTGGATGCACAACATTGGATTTGCGTTCAGTAAAAATCAGGAAAAAATTGCAGAGAGAAAAACAGTCATACCAACTTTGAGGTGGTGTTTGACCAGCATGTGAATGGTACAACATTTTCTTGGTCTGAATTTCTGCAGCTTGAAACATTAAGTATATGGATTTGGGTTTCCTTCCTTTTTATTGTTTTGGGGGATTTTTTTTTTTGCAAGGATTGGGGATTTTTGGCACATTTTGTGGTACTACAGGTAATACCTTGAGTGGAGGAAGATACCAGCTATGAAGTATTTCCTAAAAAAAGTAGAGTTATTTAATGTCTGATATCTGTGGCTAGTGCAAATATTCCAGCAATACTTCAGTACATACTTTTTGTAATTAATTTGATTGGGGTTTTTAAAAAATTAATTGATAAAATAATACTTTTGTCAGAACGCCTTTCTTATAAAACCTAAAGATAGTGGTCAGAGCTGAAAATTTAGGTCCCTTTGTTACACCGACAGTACTGATGTGGTATTAAATTTCTTCATGTGAAATTAGGTGAGGAAGAGAGCCACAAACACTTGTTCCTGCTTTTCTTGTGATAAATCATGATATTTAGGAGTTCTGTTTTTTCTGGTCTTAAAATGGTAGTTTTCTGTAATGGAAGTCTTGGAAATACTTGGAAATAAATATGATCTGAGGCTGTCAGTGGGAAGAACTGTTGTGACTGGGGAGACAGATGGCAGTCTGTGAAACTTGACCTGCAGCATCTTCCTTGTTTAATTTCTGGGCTCTCCAACAGAAACTGTTAATTGTGCCATGGTACCTGGGGCTTGCCAAATGCCCATGGGGACTGAGGAAGTTTTCAAAGCTTGTTCTCACACGTTAACACCCGGCCTGCGCAGGTCTGAGCACCTGGCTGGCATCCTTCAGGCTGTCCCCTCCAATCCCCAGAGCCAGTGAGGAGCTCAGCCCAGCCAAAATCTCCTGCCCTTCCCAAGGGAAAGCCCCTCAGCTACAAGGGTGCAGCCAGTTGTAGCCCTCCCTCTTCCTCATTGGCTACATCTTTTGTCCATCTTAAGTACAGGTCACTGTCATCTCTTAGGCAGCAGATGGGAGAAAGTTCCCTGAGAGGGGAAAAAAATTTAAAAATCCTAACCTCTTCAATTATCCACCCTGACTTTTTTCCCACACCAACGTTTTACACCAAACTTAAACTTCTAAACTATATACATACATGCATTACTCCAATTATATACATATATACATCTAGATTTAGATACAGACACAGTGTGACTGGTGGTTCACCCTAAAACAAGGTCCCCTTGGGGTATGCATCGTGTCTCCATCCTTTTGCACCACCACATGCAGCCTGGTCCCTGAGCAAAGACATCCCCACAGATGGGTTTGTCTTTGCTTGAGGCAGAATTAATCCAGTTTTTCCCAGGATACCTCTCATGTGTTCCACTGGAACCTGATCTCTGATGTTCACAAGGGTTCAGATTGGGCAGGTCCAGCTCCCTTAGTGGAGTGAGGCATTAACTAGCCGGGTGGTCTTTGCTAGATGCAGCTCCCAATTTTTGAAAGTCTCTGTGCCCACTGCTTTCAAGGTGGTTTTAAGCAGGCCATTGCACCATTCAACTTTCCCAGCAGCTGGTGCATGGTAGGGGATATGGTACACCCACTCAATGTTGTGTTCTCTAGCCCCAGGATCACCTAGCTTTATCTAGGGTGTTTATAAGGCTATTCTTGAAATTAGTCCCATTGTCAGGCTCAGTTCTCTCAGGGCTACCATGCTTCCACAGGACTTGTTTGTCCAGGGCCAGGATGGTGTTCCAAACACAGGGTAGGTCTCCAGCCATCCAGTGGTGGCTTCCACCATGGTCAGTACATAGTGCTTGCCTTGGCAGGTTTGAGGCAGTGTGATGTAGTCAATCTGCCAGGCCTCCCCATAGCAGAGGGGTTTGACCCTTTTGGCCTGTTTGATGGCAGCACACATCTCACAGTCATGGATAACCTGAGAGATACTGTCCATGGTTAGATCCACCCCTCGGTCTCGTGCCCACTTATAGGTGGCATCTCTACCCTGGTGGCCTGAGGCATCATGGGCCCATCGAGCCAGGAACAGCTCTCCCTTGTGCTGCCAATCTGTCTTTGACACCTCTTATCTATGCAGCCTGATCTACCTCCTCATTGTGTCTGTGTTCCTCATTAGCCCGGCTCTTGGGGACACATGGCGAACTTCTACAGGCAGCTTCTCTACCCCGGTGGCAATGTCTTCCATTCTTCAGCAGCCCAGATTGGTCTTCCTCTATGCTTCCAGCTGGCCTTTTTCCCCTTCCTGGAGCCAAAGCCATGTGCCAATCAAACCAGGCTAGACTAGACCACATGGTGCCGCTTAGTGAGGCTTCTATATTCAGCACACAAAAAACAGGTTACCCAGGAACTGTTATTCCTTTTTCACCCTTTCCTCTCGATGCCCTCAGGTCTTACATTGGGTGCCAAGAGTCCTCTGAACCTTTCTACACTGGCGAGGTAAAACAAATGGATGCATTTTATTTTTCTTGCCATGTCTGCTGTGCTGGATGATCAGAGATTTTTTTTTATTCTCCCCTCTATTTTGGAAGGTAATAAGAAGCTGGTTAAGAGGCTCTTGTTGAGTTGACCTAAAATATTAGCAACCATGTTAGAAAGCACTGTTGTAGTAGTGGAACAGTATGACTGGCAATGGTTTTCATCTGTAATGTGCCTTCCTTTTTGCTCTCATTCCCACTCCCCCATCATATTCATTTTCCATCATTGTTATTCTGCTGTCCCTCCCTCCTCTTTTTTCTTTCTTTCTGCCTTCTGGAACATAGGAGGATAAGCAAGGTATCTCGTCGGAACTAAGAGCATCCTTACACTTCTTACCTTTAGCTATTCCTAATGAAACAATTTTGTGAGCAGTGAGGGACATCCAGTTTTATTTTGTTCACTCTGGCTTCCAGCTTAAGAATTATGGTAATGCACTTAAAGGCTTGCAGAAAAAAGGACTACATGTACTGTTCTGTTACCTTTATCACTGTGAGGAAACAGAAGATTCTGAACCAGGAAAACTGGGATTGCTAGGTAATCAACTTCTTTCCCATCAAAGCAGAATTTCAAACTCGACCAGTTAGGTGGTTGGGGCTTTTATTGGTTGTCTTCAGGATTTCGGCTGTAGTTAACCAGTGTTTAAATTAATCTATTCCTTGTATTTGAGTAAAACTCTTGTTATTCTTTTGCACATTGCTTTGGCAAGGAATGTTAAAACGTGGTGAGGAACAAAAGTATGATGGAAACCTGTACATTAAGAAAGTTAAAAGAAATAGTTCTTCTTCCAGGTGTTCTTGTACAAAAATAAACTTCCCTTAAAATTATAAACACACATTTATGAAGTAAATAGACCTTTATAAAATTAGCATTGAACACTGATCTGTGTTCTACCTCCCTATCCTTCCCCTAAACCTAAATTAAGTTCTGACAATCTTGAGATCATGAAGTGACTTTTTATTTTCCATTTGCTAGTTAAAATGCTGTTGGGGAGATTTGTTTTTCTTTGGGTTAGTTAGGTTTTTTGAAAGGAATGGATTATTCTTCTGAAATGTGATTTCATTGAGGATGGGCTATGGCATCTCTTGGACTAAAGAAGGTGCCTACTTGATGACATTTTGTACAGCTGAGTTACAGATGTATCATCCAGTTCTGTAACTGAAAGACAGACTTTAATATACCTGTATGCAAATGGGAGGGAAAATATATCAGTCTGTCTTGATTACATGGCAGTCATTTGGTTATTAAGAACTCTTGTATTTACCTTGGAATAAGTATCAAAGTATTTGACAGCTTCTTGGCACAAGGTTTGTAGCTCTCGAGGAAACAAACTTGATGCATTTGCCTGAGTTCTCTTGATGTGATGATTGCAGACCCAAATTCGAAGATCACAGAATCATTTAGGCTGGAAAAAACCTCTGAGTTCATGGAGTCCAACTATTAACCCATAATGATATGCAGTAAAATACAATGTATGATTTTCCTGTGCAGAGGTCTAACAAAGCAATTGTGCAATGCAGAATTCAGGGGACCAAGTTGAAACGTGTGACTGAATAATTAAAGCCTCCAAATTGTCATCATATCCTTTTATCACTTTCTCACTGCTTTATTATGACCTTTTGTCTTTCTCAAAGTGTTTCCCCAGCAGTGCTCCACAGCACAAAAAGATTTTAAGCTTCTGTGGATTTTTGTTGGTGTTGTTTCCCTGTGTGGAAGCTTGTGCCTTGTAGCGGGTGTCTGTAATTTACAATTCAGTGAAGAAAGAAGCAGCTCTTAATCTTCTATGTCTGTTGTTACCTTTTAAAGGTCAAGACATTTCTAGTTTACATCCCTTTTAGAACTTGAAGAGAATTCCAACACTCTTGGAATCCAGTTGGGTCTCATCCCTCAACTAGCAGGGAGTTTTTGTTCAGTGATGTCTGACAAAAAACTGCCTCTTGTAGGATTTGCTATTTATGGACACTGAAAGGATACTAATAGCTGGTGTTGTGTTATTATGAAGATAGATGCAAATAATTTTTTTCTGGCTTTTTGTTATAATTCACTGTGGCTCAAATTTTAATTTTCTTTTATTTTTCCTTTTTCCTGCTTAGAGCCATATGGCCTCAGAGCTGGATTGGGTTGAGGGCAGAAGAGTGAAAGAGGGTGCCAGTACTTCAGCTTAGCTGCAACATGAATCCATACCCAAAAATAAGATTTTTCAGCATCTGCCTGTATCTGCACGGCTGTTCTTCAATCTGTTGAGGATCCAGCCTCAAATGAAACGTAGGACTTGCTGATTGTAGCAGCATTTTGTCCTAGAACTTGAAATATGAAAGCTCCCATAAATCATAATCAATATGTTTGTGTCCCACAGATCTGGGATTCATCAGATACAGGGAAAATACCAGCCAACTCAGCATTTTATCAAATAGTGTTTGAGAAGTTATTTGCTTATGGAGAAATGAAAACTTGTGTTGGGAGGTAGGTTGGATATAAGTGGAGCGGCTTCAGCTCCATATGTACCAGCTGCCTGTGCATTAAGGCAGAATTCTGTCAAAGTCTCTCACTGTGAGATTTCTGCCTTACTTTGCAAGGAGTAGGAAATGTTAAGAAAGTACCAGAATATGTGGTTGCAAAGAGAGCAGGTCAGACAGGCCATGTTGTGGAAGCACACAATTTGGTAGGGTTGAGGAAAAGGCGTTGCTACCACTAAACTTTAGTTGGCAATTATGTGTTGTCTAACAAAATTACTAAAGTTTCTCATTTCAGATGTTTGTGTATAATTTGTATTTGGTGGGAGTTACTTCAGCTTGCAAAGAATATTCAGTTTTCATAGACAAGAGCTCAGTAAACATTTTTTCCTTCATTTTTCTTTCAGAAATACTATTCAAAAAAAGTGAATTTAGGTGTGAGCATATTTTCTAAGTTTTTTTGCCTAAGCTCTCATGTGGTATGTAAAAATCACGAAGAAACTTAAACTTTATGAACCAGCTAGTTGAGGTTGTGTAGGACACTGTGTAGGAATTTAAATGGTTGTGCTTGGGGGTGCTCATTTACGCTCTTTGCTTTTTTTCTACCGCCTCTGGCTTAGATGTCTGTGTAGTAAAATGCATGACCTCGAAACTTCTTAACAGTCAAGCAGATGACCCCAGAGTCACTCCTGGTGGGAGCTTGAGGTCTTTTTCCCTGCCTCCCACCCCCCAGCTTGGTCTAGTGCAAGCATGTTAAGACTTTGGAGGTCCTCCCAGTTTGACTCTGCAAAGAATATTCAGTTTTCAGAGACAGTAGCTCAGTAAAGATTTTTTCCTTAATTTTTCTTTCAGAAACAGTATTTGAGAAAAGCAAATTTGGGTGTGAGCATAGTCTCAGTTGGCTGTGTACACGGAAACACCAGTGAGGTCAGGATTAGTTTGGCTGCTGTGGGTTTGTGTATTGCATTTTTGCCATGTGTTTGTCTGCCTTCAGTAGTTTGGGAAATAGAGAAATAATATATTCTGTGGTGGTCAGATCCAGATCCATGGCTGTACATACCAGTTTGAGCAATAGTACAGGAGTCAAGGTGATGGGCACTGCTGTCCCTGTGCTCACTTTCCATCTTCAGCCTCCTTGTTGGTTTGGGTTACTTTTCCATGAATAATTGAATAAACCAGTCTTTTTGAAAGCATTGCTTACAGTAATCAACCAGTGTCATCATGCTACAGATGAAGGAATGTGTTAAGGAAATGGGTATTTTTAAACAGGAGACTCTTCTGATGAACTTGGAATAAATTATATTTGTGATTCTAGACTTTTCGTAGTTGTGAAGCCAGGATTAGATGTATCAGCAGCTATTGCCTAAATAAATGTAAAGTCGTAGTTTTCTTCAGTTTTGGGGTTTAGCAGATATTGACAGGGCTCTGATTTGATTTGATTTCCACAGGACATTAATTTATCAGTGCCTGAGACTGACCATTAGCAAATGAGGCTCTTCCATTCCTAGCAGATGTTTTCATGTGCCCTTCAGGACGTTTAGATTCTGCTAATTGAAAAAAGAACTTCAGGTGCTGGGAATACCTGTAACACAGGTATTTACAGAAGACAGGGGCTGGGACAAAGATCTGCAAAAGGTATCACTGTGGATATTGCCCTTTTCCAGTGAAATTGATTTTTGTTTGGTTTTTACCTCATTGTTACTTACAATGTAAGCAACTTGTGGCACAGCGCCCACAAAACTTCAAAACAAAAACCTTCCTTGACATACTTGTTCTGTATTTGCTTGTAGCTGTGGCTTGATATTCTAATCTTGAATTACTGTTAAGATTATAAATCATAATTTAAATTATAAAATGTCTGTGTATAAATCCTTGTATATGTTACTTTTATCCTAGCAAGTTATATGGCTCTTAAACTGGGATAAGTCTGTGTTGCAGAGTTGTAGTGGGGTAGTTGGGATGAGGTGCTTACAGGCTGGTTTGAGACAGAGGAGGAGTAGCAGTATGCTTAGTGAAACCAGAAAATGGAAGATAGTAGTAAGGAATAAATAGTCTTGTATTTTTATTTAAAATGGAAGCCATATAAATTAGATTTGACAAACTCAGTGAGTATATACTTACACAACTGCTCTATTGCTACTCCTTCTTCCTGACAGGACCAGTGTTCCTTGGACTGCATCCAGAGGGGAAAAAAAAATTTTAAACATACAAAACTTGTGAATAGCTAATAACTGACAACTTGTTCTTGTGATCATTACATGTTTTCTGTGCCCTAGAGCCCTGCATCTTCCATGGGCAAACTCTTGCATCAGGGTTGCTTGTGCCATTTATTTGGGTTGTTCCCATTCTGGGTTAGGGGCTTTTAGCCACTATTGTGCTACAAACAGGTAGATTTTTCCTAGCTGTGGTAAGAGCCTTTTCTTGGTTTTATGCGCTTCTGTCCACAATATTCAGCACTGATAATTACCCATGAGGTTTTTTGGAGGATTTTCCTTTCTTTAGTGAAAAGTTTCCTTTCTTTATTTGTAAGTAGTGAAGTGAACTGATAGCCACTTTATGCTTAACTTGGAGCTGTGCTCTGCAGGGCTTCAGTCACATGTTGGTGCAGCTGGTGCAGTTTGGGAAGCCCAATAAACTGACTCATGACAAGAGGTAGCCTTGCTGTGTTCAAACAAGCAAAGTTTTGACACTGCAGAATAAAGAGAGATTCTGAATCAGTATGAGATAATTCCCTGGGGTGATTGAAGGGTACTGTGGGATAGATTGATGACTCATGCAGTACTGATGCTATCAAAATTGTGTTTATCACATGAAATAGGTTCTCAGTGCCCTTTCATAAGGGAAGGTATGAGCTGCAAAATTTGAGAATTTACTTTGTGGCCCTCATCAGTGGTTGTCATATTTGGGAGAATGATTGCAGTGAAATTGTTACCTGATGCTGTGTAAAGAGCGTTGCCTGATTTTGGGCTAGAAGGACAGTATGACAGTTCACTTGAAGTAAATGTTGCTGTTTTGTAATGAGTAAAAATATCTTCAGCAAAACATGGTTCAGATTAATTTAAATAGAGATATTTCTGTAAGCACAATGCTTTTACTTTGTGACCAGAAGAGGATCACCTGCCCAGCCCCAAAACCCCAAAAAATCATGGTGACATACTACCTTCAGATGATAAACCTGGTGATAGTGTAGTAACTTCCGCAGATTTCTCAGTTTGTAGACCTTTTTAGTAAAAGTGAAGTAATATGTGTTTAGTGGAATTAGCAATTGGTGTTTTATGGTAAATGTGAGTGGGTTGCATTTTGAGGCTGAGAAAAACTTAGCTTTAAAGGAAATCCAGTTGCTGTCTTTATAGGAATTGGTGTTACACTTTTGAGACTCATTTTCAGGTTTTTTTAGGTGTTTCAAGAAAGTTTCTGATGTCTGGGCTTTCACATGACACTTCTGGAGAGTCTTGAATACATGAGTTTATTAGCAAAGATCCTGAGCAGCAGGTCCTTGACTGAGGGCCATTGAAAGTGAGGCATAAACATAGAAATAAACATAGAATCTGAAATTTGACAGAAGAATCTTGCATTGATGCCTTTAATTCTCCTTTGGTCTTTCAGTAGATCTTACTAGATCTTGACAACATGTTAATAATATTGCTGATTTCCAGCTTTTGCAGGAAGGGCCCTTACTTCAATGGTGATTTTTTTTTTTTGCTCACAACGTAGAAAGTAACAACAGGATCCTGAGGAAAATCGGCATGCAGAGTTATTGACTTTGAAATTACTTTTTCTTTTTTCTTTACCAGCTGCAGTGGCTTGGAGAATGTTTTTAGGGATGTTATGTTAGTCTGACATGAGTAGAATTTCTTGGAGATTTCTTGAGAATTTCTTGATTTCAGTCTTATTCTTCTGGGGTATCTTGGTTTGGAAGACAGGTGTCTGCTAAGGAAAGTGGGAACCTTCCTTAGAATGAAAAATATGATCCTTTCCATCCGAATTATTATAACTTTGAAGTTAAAGGGCTTTCAGGCAAAGATATGGGAAAAGGAAATACGTGAGCATATCCTAGGACAGGAGAAAGTCAGTCTGTGTGAATAGGGAAGACTTGAGAATACAGCTTTTTGAATGGACCAGAATCTTCTGTGATTAACTCCCACTGGGGAATCCTGGAAAAAAATAGAGGTATTGGAGTTAGTGATGTGATAGTAAGAAGCTGGAAAGGTAAGAAGTCATTATGAATGAATTGAAAAGCAGTTTAATGATACGACCTTAACAAGGGAATTATAAATTATATTAATTATATCATAATTGTAAAATATAATACTTTGATAATATTGTGGGCATTGTAAAATAACTATAAATTATAGTTAATTACCCAGTTTAGTGTAAGGCGTGCCTGACCATAGGGGAGGGTATTGAAACTAGATGAGCTTTAAGGTTCCTTTCAACCAAACCATTCTCTGCTTCTATAAATGTGACCACCTCCCAAATGACAGCATTTTTAATAGATTTCTTAGGTTTGGTCCAGTTAAGGGTGCTTTATATTAGTCATGTAATTGACAATCGAATACTTTTTATCTTACAGTAGGATTAGTAAAGGTAAATAACCAAATAGCTTGGTAAGGACATTTAGAGGCAATGCCATCAAATACATGGATACAGGTGTCCAAAAGATACCTGATTTGCAAAAGATGCTGGACAGAATCCATATCCATATGGAAATTTTGGGAAACAGCAATTGCAAAGATTAGGCAGAAGGGGTAAGGAAGAATAAGACTTAAGATACTGCCAACTTGTCTCTTCCCATCATTAATGTTGGTAAGGATATGTTACTTCAAAAGAGTATTTTTCAGACCTTTGATTGTGGGTATCACTGCATGGGATATTCTGGAAACATGTTTGGTATGTACTGGAGTTGGTTCATCTTTTCTCCCTAACATGCTTTGTTTTTAAGCAGCCAATTTAAAAATAATTCTTGTGTTCAATACTTATTTGTGATGACAATGCATTTCACAAATAAGGTTTTAACAAACCTTACTTCACAGAAAATACTGCTGCTGAGCCCCTGCCTTGGCAGCAGCCTGGGATCAGCATGTAACATTCAACTTCAAACAGGTGCTGGCTCAGGGCTGGAGCATCTGAGACACCAAACCTGGCTTTCCTTTGGCTGTTTTTAACAGATAAACAAGAAAAAAGGTGCAGCAAGAAGTTGGCAGAAATCACAGAATCACAGAACGGGCCAGGTTGGAAGGACCACAATGGGTTGTCTGGTCCAACCTCCCTGCTCAGCATTTTGCTGCCAACATTTGGTTCATGCTGTGCATGGAGAGCTCCATTTCATCCCGAAATACACTTAAAAAGTAGTATTGCAACTGGAAATAAATTGTAAATAAGTTTAGCCACCACAGGGACACATACTGGGTCTTCCCAAGTGTGCAAGCACTGAACTGTTCTTGTCCTAATAGGGATTGATGGGGTTTTTTTCCTGCCATGAGAGGATGTCTGTGTGCACCAGCTGGCTTACTTTGCTGCCTCCTTCTGTGAATAATTCAGCTGGTTTCTTTTTTTTTTTTTTTTTCAGTTTATCATTCTGTAGTTCAGCCAGGATTTCTGAATCATTCATCTCATTCTTTGTGATCATGTCAGAGGACTTATGTGCCCCCAATGTATTAGTGAGGTCTGATTTCTTAGTAAATTTATGTTGTATTATGTTATTTATATAGCTTTAACATGAATGCTGATGAAGTTTGGGGTTTTTTTAAATATGGCAATGTTTTATTTTAACAAGTCTAAGTGTCTGCATTCATCATAAAATTTTGCCTAGTAGCCACCCCACCTCACCCCAGTTACTTCAAGATTAACTGTAAATCTTTTCTTTAGAAGCATGGTTTTACGGTGCATATGAGGGCATGGTAATGACCTGTCAGGAAACTAATCAAATCTGAAACCAAGACCTAGAATCCATTGAAAAAGTTTCATAGTTTACAAATTGAAATAACTTGTGTATGGAGGTTACAGACCTTCTCGTTGTATGTTTTTAACATATTTGGTGAATTTTGAGTGTTGTGCTGCTGTTTGAGTGTTTTGGGGTTTGCTGGTGGGTTTTTAAATTATTTTATGGTCTCATAAATGAGTTGGATATTCCCATTGGTCATTTCCAACTTCTTTTGTTGGCTTTTATGGAAGCAGACAGTACATTCCCTATGGGCCAGAGGATTCCCATTCCTTCCTCCCCATATGTGTAGCTTTCCTCAGCCTTTTAAAAGGAATGGCAGCATTACTGATCTCCATCATAATGAGAGCTGGGAATAGTACCTGGTGTGATAGATGTTGTTCACCCTCAAGTGTACATATAGCTGGCATCTGTCAGTCTGTGTTCTGCAGGGAGCTCCAACAGCATGGAAGAGAAGTGGTAGAGTTGGCGCTTTTCCTGTCTCCCTGTGGACCAAGCTTAAGGATTTACTGCAGCAGTGGAAGAACAATTCATTAATTAGGCTTAACTGAGCCTAGAAACTGCTGCTAAGGCTGCTTTTGTGATCCAGTTATTTAACCTTCTTTTGTGCTATCAGGTGCTGACTCCTGGTAGATGAAGCAAATGAGCGTTTAAGCCAGGCAGTTCCAGAGTTTAAAAGGAGCAGCTCTCTCTTCTCCCTACCTACACATGCAGTTCACAGCAGTTCACAAGTATGGGTTGCATGGAACAGAATAACCTGGAATGCACTTTGCACATCCTCTCTGAGCTGCAGGGTTCACCCACCTTGGCTTTTTAAAGTTGTAAAATACAGCTGCTGCCTTTGTCCTGCAGCTGCTTGGAAACTTCAAGGTGAAAAGGTTATATGTAAATGTGTCAGAATAGAATTTTCTTACTCTAGTTTAAATTTTCTAATTCTAAATGTTACTGTGGATTGCTTTGCCAATTGCAAAATTCCTAATGGCTTGGTCAAACTAAATGTATTAGTTTTGATAATTCTTTCTATAATTTATTAAGCAATTAATGGTATTGTAAAATATAGTCCCACTGTGTAATTGTGAACAGAGTGGAAGACCAGATCTTTTGCTATTAATATATTGGTCAAATTCCTTCCCTTTCTATCATTAAGATACATATAATTAGCTAGTCAGTATTTGCCTAGTGTCTAGAACTTGATGTTTCAGTGATTCTGTTGTATGTGCAAAGGTTTAATGAAATTCTGCAGTTATATAGTTGTATATCTCCCTGCTGCCACTTTTACATCAGACAAGTTTTGTACTTTGATAACTTAAATTCCCTGAAGGGGATGCAAGTCCTGCTGCAAATTAAGAATTACCAGTAACATACATTTTCAGTGAAGTCATGCTAAACTTCTAATACTGCTTCAAAGGCATCGTGATGCTCTCAGGATGTTTCAAATAGGATCTTTGAAATAGAATTTCTAATGGCTTAGTCAAATGCATCACTATATGAAATGATCAGATGTCATTTCCATTTTAAAGAGATTCCTGTAATATGAAAGATTCCAATCAAGATGTTTTCACACTTCACTTAGCTCTCATCATATGCAGACTAAATTAAGGTATCAGCCGACCTACCAGCTGTGGTAGGCACAGACCTACCAGAGCCCATGTTTCAGGGCAGCAAGTTTGGAGATCCAAAACTTTCTTTGATTGCAAGTAATGATTTTCATCTTTTAGTTCCTTTATTGCCTGTTGATTAATTTGGCTTTTGCCTGATATGCATAACTGTAGTGTCTGGGAGAACATGTACCAGGTACGTGGTCGTCTCTGAATGGGTACTAGTGGTAGGTTTGGAGGAGTTGTTCTGGTTCCTAGGTTTAGGTGGTGATAAAAGCTTGTGGGTTAAATAAAAATGATTGTGAACTGTCACGGGCAGAATCTTTTGGTGGCACACCTGTGTGTGTCCCAGCTTGAAGCTCACAGGAGTGCATATGGAGAAAATATGTCCCAAACCATTTCCAGTTTTCTTGAGACTGTTTAATTTCTGCCATTGTTCCTTAATCTTCTCCCAATCTTTTCCAGCGTTTCTATAGTTTGTCTTAAAGGATTTGTATTTTCATCTTTGGTTCATCTTCAGGGACTTTTTAAAAAATGTTGTTTAAGACATAGAATTAGCAATGATGACTGCTGAATTGATTCTTCACCTCCACCAACTTTTCAAATACAGTTACAGCCTTTCCCTGAAACAGGGGGGTATGCTTTGAATACTTTTCCAGATGACATGTGAGTTATGTTTTAGACTGGCAAGTTGCCTGCCTTTCCAAGCCACCCAGGAGCCACCTCTGCAGGCAGAAGCCAATGTTCGTGGCCTTGACTTTATCCTGAAGGAAATGGCAAAGGTTCCTGCAGTCAGGGTGACAGACCTGCGATTGTGACTGTGCTCACCAGTGGCCAAAGAGTGCTGTTCTTAAAGGTTTCATCTTGCAGAGCTGATCCAGCTGATTAGGTTCATCCCCATTTAATGTACAGTTAGCTCATTTAGAAATGTTTCTGTTCTTGACCTCTGCAAACTGGGGACCAGGAGCCATTTCCCTATCTTTAGCAAATGTCAGACTCTCACAGGTCCATTCTCAGTTCTGTTTAGTGCATTTGGCATTAAGTCTAGTGCTAACGTGGTGGAATAGAACCATGCCTGGGCAGAATCAGGGTAACTACATGACAGATTCTTGTGTGCACTAATGAAGAATATATTTTTATAGATCATTTTAAGAAATGCTAATACTTCCATCTCTCTCTGGATTCATTTTCTTGGTACCTCTGACATATTTTATGATATATATATTTTATGATACTTCAGATATTTCGAGTAAAGATCTCTTCCTAACAGAGCTCTAGCTGCTCAGCCCAGTGTCTGGTTTTATGCAGGCTTCCCAGCTGCTTTCTGAGGTCGAGGAACCTCAGACTGCTTTTGTGTAATCCAGTAACTCAGGAGAAAGTGAGGCTAAATGACAGCAGCTGTGGCCCCAGTGCACCAGATGTGGCAAAGTGGCTCTTTTTGGAAGAAATGAGGGATCACAAAAAACCCATATGATGGGTGAATCCCCCTGAGGCTCTGGGGGCAAGGGGGGAACAGTTGTCAGGAAGAGCCCCACCCCCAGGCTTTGGAGAAAGGAACAAAGCCCAGCTTGGCTGGGCAGCACAGCTCAACCTGCCACAGCACTGCAGAAAGCGACAGAGATGCTTTTGGCTTCGTCCTTTGCTTAACCTCGTTCAAGGAAAGTCCTTCAAGTCAGCATTCCAGCAAAATCTGAGAATTTCCAAGTGCAGCAAGATGCCAGCCTGTGAAGTACTCTGGTTTAGACAGGACTCTCTCTTCAACCCTGCCTTTTAATGAGTGTTTCCATGGCTTACCTGTGTGGTTGGGTGGTACCTGCAGAGGCTGAGCTGCACAGAGGATTGGGATAAGGATTATGTGGAGCATTTATGAATCTGCAGATTTCTGTCTTCACTGAGCTTACAGTGCAGCACGTTTGTGTAAGGTACAGTTTTGATCCTCAAAGAATTTGCTGAGCTTTAGTCTTCCAAATTACTTCTGGTTTAAGAAAAACTGTTCTTCTTACTGAATGCTTCTTGTCTATTAAATTGGTGGTGTTTTTTTCTTCCATAACTGAAAATGATGCATATCTTCTAATAGCCTTTTCCTTTCTTAGCAAAAAGTGTAGTTTGTCATTTTGACCACCTGTTCCCAGGCAGACAGATCTGCTTGGGCATTTGTGGTGCTTTGTTTTAGTTTGATCTAATTCTCATTTTGATGTAATAATACTATATAAACATAAAAATTATATTTCTGTGTATTTCTTCTGCTAATTTTTTTTTTCCGCT
Source organism: Rhabdornis inornatus (assembly GCA_013397075.1). Lineage (NCBI taxonomy): Eukaryota > Metazoa > Chordata > Aves > Passeriformes > Rhabdornithidae > Rhabdornis > Rhabdornis inornatus. The sequence goes on from VWZS01001740.1 coordinate 720,282, forward strand.
CAAGAAAAATGGTAATTTCTTTCTTGTGTTTTATATATATAATATAAATTTTATATATAATATTTACATGGGTTTATGAAGAAAAACTGGCAGATTGTAGTTTGAAATACCTGCAATGATTGAAGAACTCCAGGATGTGCATTTGTTTTTCTGACCTGTTTTGAACGATGTCTTTGAACTCCCATTGCTTTTTTTGCAAGACAATAGCTTTAGATGATGCTTATTCACTCGGATGGAGTTTGGGGATGGCAGAATGAAATTACTTTGTGTCTGTTAGTGTTCTCTGATATAGGGGTGGGGCTATATTTGAGGAAATGAAGAATATTGAGAAAAAAATTAAACAACAGTCTTTATGGATAAAGGAAAGTATTTGAGAATCACTTAAAAATACAGAGTTAGAACTCTTCTGTGTAAAATCTGACTGAGTAAAAGGGGTTCTACTAGGCCAGAGGTAGGCTGAATCCATATATATATGTAATTAATGTCTTTTTTGTTGGTGTTTTTTTCCCTGCATAATTCACTTTGTTAAACTCTTTCACCAATATGTTGATGGCAGAAATGTACTTGATGCAAGGTTTTAGGTATAGAATTTCTGAACAATATGTATTTATTTCTTTTTTTCTTTAGGAGACATCACTCAGAAAGGATATGAAAAGAAGAGGGCAAAGCTGTTAGCACGGTACATACCACTAATTCAAGGTGAGAAACTGCATAGAAGTTACACCTTTATGCCAAATCTCTGAAAATATAAAATGGAAAACTTCTCACTAAATAGACTGGATGAATTATAATAGTGTTTGATACGGCATCTAACCAGCAGTGAGAAATGGCTGTCACAGTGAAGTACAGAGCAAGAAAAAAGCCTAAAATATATATATTTTTGTAGTTTTATGTGAAATGTTAAATGCTAACATTTTTGTCAGCAAACTTCAGTTTGACAACTGTGTCTGAGACTCCAAGATAACTTTAGAAATGAGTAAAGTTACTGCTAAAAGCAAATTGGCTGCTATCATTAGATGAAAATATCGGTAGTCCTCACTCTCATGCTTTAATGTGCTGCTTTTTGCATTTGTGCCTCACCCCATTTCCACACACTCTTTCACCCCCTCTTTCAAAATACTGACTTTTTTATTATAACCTATTACTTCTGAAGCTGGTTATTATCAGACTTCGTCATCCACAGCCAAACCAAACCTAAGTGCCCAACTTTTTTTCAATTTATTTTGATACTAGGACACTGAAATCCCTCGGGGTTAGGGCTGTTATGCTGCTACTGAGCTTTGGTGTTCTATAATCCCCCAGTTTTCCACAGTTTGACAGATTTTAAGATAAGGGAAAATGAGAAGCAAACCAAGGTGTGTGGAAGCAATAATGAGGCACTGTAAACTGAGACAGTGTTAAACAGTCAGAATGTAATCTGGTGTTTCATCATGGGGGTTCTTAGCAAAGGTTCCTTTTATGTGGTTTTGTTTTTTATTTGGGTTTGGTGGTTTTTTTTAAGAAGAGATGTAGGTTTTCCATTAGCAAATTTGTAATCACTGTAGGCCAAGCAGAACCAAACTCATCTCTTTACAATGGCTTGTTCCTTGCAAAGAAGCAGTTTGGATTTTTAGGATGACTTTGACAGTCAGCAGCAAGCTCTAGTCTCAGCTGCCACAGCTTCTCCTCCTTACACTGTTTTTCTGGAAAGAACAGTCTCAGTTTTCTGTTCAAAATACCCTGTCCTCTAACTTGCTTAGTTAAAGATTCTGAGACCAGGTGAGGTATGGATTTTGACTGAGGATTTACAATTGACAGAATATTCTGTCAATGCCCTTTGTCTCCTAGAAAGTCATGTCTTTGGATTTCTGTCTTTTGTTTAATCTCTGATAACCTTTGATTTACTCTGCCTTCCCTCTTTTCTATTGACAGTGGGGGTTTTACTTTATATTTTTTCCTTCTCAGCTCTCAAAAGACTGTTTGCACAAATATTCAAGTACTGAGCTCTCAAGCATAGCTTAGACAACTCCAGTACTTTGTCTGCCATACTTGTTAAAGTAATTTTAGATTTTCAGCTGCTTGAAGACTTTTCTCCTTGTTCAGCTGTATTTTCCTTAATCGCCTTAAGCAGGAGTTTAATGAGTCAGCAAATACTTGCTTGATACCACATTTTCGAAGAAATACCAGATTACCTGATCTTTTTTTACCACTTATGCCTAGTTTAGCATTAAGCTGACAGGAATTTAGCTTTAATATGCTAAAAAAAATGAATAGACTGTGTGCCTCTGAGCACAAAGAATGATGTTCTGGCAAAAAGATAAAATTTGCTTAAAACGTGAAGCTAACTGACTGTTTCAGTTTTCTGACATATGTTCCATTAACCCAGTTCTATCTTGAAATTTGCTTAATTGACACAGCTTCAGCATGGCTCAGAATAGTGTGTGGGAGTCCCAAAGGCTTTGAGCCTGCAGATTTTTTTTATCATTAACAACTTAATTGCAGCATTCCTGATAGGATTCATAAGGTTCAATATCCATCAAGTTTTTGCTGACTGATGAATGTCAGCATTTTACATTTGTTGAGTTCTTGCTGTATGATTTGATATAGGACCACTATATCATGCCTTTCTTACAGCTTTATGTCTTTAAAGTGTACTTGCATGCCTGTAGGTTTGAGTTCTGGAATTTTAACTTTCCCTGTTACACCTCATCGGCTCCACCTACAAACTGCTCATGTGCAAACTCCTGCTCTCTCAATACCATGTAAAATGAACTGGGCTATGTTCTGCTGCACTGTATATCTGTATAGCTGAATCTGTGGGGAGCCAAATCATTACCCAGTGTTAACCCCACGGAGGGCTTGGTGAACAGAAAAAGACAGACATGGCTGCAAAGCACATTTTCAATTAACAGGAAAATTAAGCAGAGCACTTTGTGATTCAAGAGTCTTATTCCTGTAGATTGTTTTGTATTCTAAAATTCTAAATCTGCAGTGATGAAGAGTTAGTAGAAATTTAAAGGTTTTGCTTAGGAACCATAAAACTGTGTAGTTATATGGAAATAATAACTAGAATGAGTTACTTTTCACTCATCCAGCCAAGTGCACTGTGCAAAATCAAAAACAAGCATTGAATAATAGCAAGCATTAAACAGTAATTAATTATTTTAATGAAGTGAAATTTAACAGTCAGTAATTGGCTTCCTCAGTCAACCTCTGCATGCAAATGACAGATAAAACTCTGAGGAAATAATTAATTATATCTGTAGGCAATGTGGCATGCTGCATGGTGAAGCTTCTGAGTGATGGATAACATCAGATACATGGCAGAGGGTGATTTTGAATGAGGGTAGAGCTGGAATGTAAAAACATTCAGAAATAGCACAATAAAATAAACAGCACTTACAGTGAGTATCCTGTCCTGATGGGCAGGTGATGGTCTTAAGCTTCCTTTCTAACAGCTCAAGTAGAACTTCTGCCTTGTGATGGTTGTTTCCTGATTATCCTCATTTCTTACTGATCTTTTTACAGTGTCACTGGTTATTTTCAGGTTGCCACTTCAGCTGACTAAATGAGGTTGCAGTTGGAGTTAGTGTCCTGGTGCTGCTTTACAGAGCAGTCCCTGGAAATTATTTCACTGGATTTAGTCAGTGCTAGATAAACACCTTGGTGAGTGACTTCATTTCTCCTCTGGTGTCAGAGTGATTCCACTCTAAAATTATTTTCTTTTATTATTTTCATTCTCTTTTCTTCTGTAGCAATTCTTCTCCAGCGAAATTGAAATGTTAACTATTTCCAAATTTCATTTAAAGGGAAAATGATGATGAAACCTCCTCTAATTTTGGTTGAGGCTGGCATGTCCCGTACTTTTAATTTTCTGTTTTCATGGTTTTATGGCCCTGAAAAATGTTTCTGCTGCTACCAGGAATACATATGCATTCTATTTCTGGACCAGGTGATCCTCAAGGTCCCTCCAACCTTGCTCTGTGATTCTGGTGTAACTGTGATTTTTGTTTTTACATCTTTGTGGGTAAGAAGTACCCACAAATCAGCCTCTCATTCAGTTCGAGTGGGATGAGTTTTACATACCCCTATAGCACTTAGTACCCATAGTTCCATTTTTAAGGAATGTGCAACTTGTTCTGGTGTCTTGGAGTCTACAAAAGCTCTATAATTTCTTATAATTTAAATGGAAAACATGTAAGTACCTTTCTAATGGCTGTGATCAAAGGATGTCCAAAGTTGAATTGGCTAATTTGGTTGGATCTTGATGTACTTGGTTTAAATGAGGTATGTGAAAATGTAATGTGTTGACATGGGCTAGTTGAAAAATCAGTTTATAGCTTCATTGCTCACAGTTTCTCAAAATATAAAGAGATTGCTATTCCTGTGCCTTTTCAATTTAGTGCACATCCTTTTACATTAGGAGTGCTGGGCTGCTTGTGAAGCACCTCCTTAACTGTTGCTTAAAATGGACTGTTATTTTGAGAAATTGAAGTTGTAGCTAATGCCATGTAGGTGTTCTGCTTACCAGTCTGTCATAGTGTCTAAATAAGTGTGCCTCTTGCTTGTGGGTATTTTCATTGAGATGGTTTAGTCAGTGTTTGAATTCTCTGAATTGGATCCAAATCCTGGCTTGTATTTGGTTTCATTGAATTTATAACAAGTGTCTTCTGTGTTTTTGCATTCTTTGCTGCTGTTTCATGCTTTCTTGAATGGAAAGTGTTAATGCCCTTAAAATTATTTCATAGGCTTAAGTGGAAGTTTATGAGCTGGAATTTACTTCCTTGAGTAGAGGAAAATATTACAGAATCATGGAAGATTGTCAAACATAATGCATGTGTATGATGCCTTTTATTATCATTATTATTTCTAATCTCTTGAATTTCTAGTACCTTGTTCTGGGTAATAAATTACATTGGGTTAATCCTTGTTCAGTCCCTCTAGTCTGGAAGGTGTGAACACTTAGTTTTGGATCTTGACAAGATCCAAGATACAGAAAGTGTGTACAGCAGGTGATATGTTCTGAGATGGGATGTGACAGTAAAGGATGATAACACTGAACTGTGAACTTGAGTGAGGACTGGAAACTCAGTAACTGCCCTAGAGCCAGACCTCCAGTTTTTGGATTTTCTGCCTTATCATACCTTTTCCTTTTGTTTTGCACTTTGAACCTGGCTGCTGTAATTTGTTCCTTTCTTATTTACAGACCCGGTTAAATAGCTACAGAAAGATTTGATAATATACAAAGAGTCTGGAGTTTCCTCTTTGACCTCCCTCTTCACCTCCCCTCTCCTCTCTGCAGAGCTCTTTAATATGTTATGTTTTGAAAATTTGATCTCTTTAGCTGTGCATCCTCCCCAGTGATGCCAACAGAGAATCTTCCTTCACTAGGAGATCTTCACTGCTCTTATAGTAAAATCAGTTTTGCTTGTATAAATGAAAATTGCTTGAAATGCCAGTATTAGTCTTGGTTCTTCAGTGCTTGTGAATGGACAAATACAGGAATAAATATTATTTGTAATTTCATCCTGTAGAAGCAAATTGTTCGGTTAGTTGGAACAAGCAGCCTCTTTAAGGTGACTTCATTCTTGCTAGCTTTGGGCAAGTTGGAAACGGAGAAAATGCAGTGATAGTGGATCAAGTGCCTTTATTGTATGTCTTTTCTGTAGAGGTGTTGGTGTGAGTGGGGATGCTTAGCCTAATTACCCATCTGCTTTTGCTGAAGGCTATGGTAGTTATTTGCATAGTAGGAGAATAAATGGACAAGTTCCCCAAGCTTGTGGAACAGCATTTTACTGGCACATAGTTATGTAGCCTAAGAATCAGATGTACCATCTTACTGTTTTTACCAAAAAGCGACGTTTTTCAGACTCATTGTTGGTATTTTTGCATTATGATATGAAACCTACTTTGAGAAAGCAAGAAGGGAGACTTAATCTGAAGAAACTGAGTTGTAGTTTCTAACAGTGCCAAGAATTTCATGCCTCATTCTAATTTAAAAGGAACTTCTGACATTCACTGATACATACTTCATCACAATAACTCTGATTCACAGAAATCTGATCTTAGTCTGGAGAGGAGGAGAGTGTTTTGGTTTTGGAGTTGGTCATGCACTCCTGTTATGTGTGGTCACTTCTTCCCTGCTCCTCCTGCCCCCAGTATTTGTGTGTCCAAACAGCAGTGCTTGGGTCACACATGACTCAGGACATCTCTCATGCAGGTTGTCATCTTCTGATGGATTATACCAGTCAGCTCATTTTCCAGATGATTTTCCTCCCACAGGGGATCACAGAGTGGAAAAGTGGCTCTTGCAAGTCCTGATTCCAAGGCTCTATAGTTAGTACAACACTGCAGATGGGAAGAGTAAGGAATTGGGAAGAACACAAGTCTCTTTTTCTGCTTACAACTAACAACCCACCTGGAGGAAAAGAAATGGCACACCAAAAAAAAGTTCTGGTTTTCTTTTGCTATCTTTTTCACCCAAGGTTTCTTTTGACAAGATCACACAAAAATTATGTAGAGATGCTGTTTTCTGAAAATTTCTTAAGTAGTCTTAGTTGAGGGAGCCTCCCAGCCCAGCTGGCTGTTCTGTTTTGTACCATTGTAGTTATCGTGTTATGTCTTTGCCTTGGCTGTTTCCTTGGCTCAGGCTTAAGGAGATGACTTGCCTCCATCTTCTTAACAAAATCTGAAGTTGTTCTTTATTGTTTCCAGATGAACAAATCCCCCTGGACTGTTTACCTGTGGTTATGAAAAACTTGTGTTCAAGTGAAATGTGGAACAGAATTCTGCAGTGTTTTCACTGCTCTGTCAGATCTGTTGAATCCATTCAGTTGGCAGACTACATTTGTTTTTCTCTTAAAAGAGAATTCTGCTAAGTGTTTCAAGAAGTGTTAGGTCTGTGTATTGATAAACACACATTTCATCCTGTTCCATTAAGGGGTTTTTTGCTGGGCTGTCCCTATTTATCCCATTGGCAATTGCAGTTGATGTTAGATATTGTCATCTGCTTAAAAAGCTTTACTTTTGGAAAACAGGAAAAGTTAGGTGCGAATGTGTTTGTTCTTTATTACAATTTGTAAAAGAGAGGAGCATATCTCTGGAGTTGGACTAATTTCTTAAAACTTAGATCTGTGTGAATTGTTAAATGTTCCTTTGTTTTTCTATTATTTAGGCTAATTTTTCCCACGGACCCCTTCCTGAACCCATATCGAGCTCAAAGTTGCCTCTGCAACATCCAGAGGTGTTCACTGTTAGCTGCAAAGGAGATGGGAAAGGGGTTATGGAGTGCATTCATCCAAAGGTCTTAATAGATACCCAAGAAAGCTGTTACATAGTAATTTATCTTGTCATTAAGATGATACAACACTTTCCCTGAGGATATTATATTTAAATAGAGTATTTGAAAGCTCTTTTTCATCAGTTGAGGTAGAAATGGGATACTTTAATCCAATTACACTCCTAGTGTAAAGAATAGGTCTTACTGAAATGCCTTCATAAAAATGTCTTATAATTCCTAGGTTTGTTAGTAATTGCCAATTTCTTTCCTGATACTCACTTTGGAACAAAGGGAACAGAAACCCTATGAGAGAGAAAGGAACCTTTTCTTACTTGTTAAAGTAAGATCTTTCCTTGCAAAGGAACTGACCCAGATTCCTCTGGAGTGATGTCTTCAGTTCAGTGAGAGCTGCTTTTGGTAAATATTTGCATTTTGAAAATGTGGTTTTCAAAATATTTTGTTTCCAAAATGTGTTATTTTCAAAAGATTTGGGGGCAGGTAGGAAAGCAGAAGCTCTTAAAGGAAAGGAAGGAGTGGAATGAAAGATGTGTTCAGCCCTGTGTGGTACAAGGGCTGAGTAAATACAGTGGCCTTGATGCAGTAGGTATTAGATGGCTGAGGAAAGTTTACTGTAAAACACAGCACTAAGCTAAATTTATGTTAGGATTGTGCAAAAAACCTGCATTGGAATTTCAAATGTGGATGTATAATATAATTGCAAATATAATATAATAAAATTGCAAATGGAAGTTCCTAGTCCAAATTTATATAGTCCTTGATGGATCAAGAGCCAGCAGGGAGTCTTCTCATTTTGGGGATCAGGAAGTGATAGCTGATAGCAGATATTTAATGGTTACTGTCTACCCCTTCGATTTTTTATTCCTGTTGTGCTACAATTGAAAATTGTGATTCGTCTTCCTGAATATTAGCCAGCCTAAACTCAGGGTTAAGTAGAGCCCTTACTAGTTCTAGTAAGGTGCAGAGCAAACAATTATAGAATGGTTCAGTTCCTCTTCTTTTTGTTACCTTGTGTTGGGGAAGGTCTGTCATTGTTTCAGGAGTGCATGAAGCACGCAGACAACCTAAATTACAGCAGGAGCTTTTACACAGCTGAAGCTGACAGTAATTCTGTGTTAATATCTGCAAAGGTTTTATTAGAGAACTGCAGCATTTTTTGTAAAATGTGGATCTTCTGAGTATTGCTCTGTTAAATGGGTATAGATTAAATTGGATTAAAATGCCGGTAGAAGATGACCCCTTTTCAAAGGTACTGTCTTGCACCAGGGTAGTGAAACAACGTAGACATGGGGAGCAGATATTATATTTGCAAAGCTTAGTTTGTACTAAAATAAACTTCTATTTCAGGCGTGGATCCATCCCTGCAGGGAGAGAGCAGAGTCCCAGGCTCTTCCCAAGCCACTGCTGGGGTATCCAAACAGCAGAAATCCCGATCCACCAACTCAAGGGACGAGCGCTTCCGATCAGGTAAGGGACAGAGACAGAGCTGAGGCATCACGTGTCCTAAGAGGAAAAGTATACCTGGAAAATGGTACCTGCACCTGCATACAAAGCTGGAAGTGCTTTGGAAGAGGGGAGGAGATAATTAATGTCTTTCAAGTATCTTTATGTTTTGATACACGAGTGGTTTTGTTTGAATCCAGATTCAAAGCTTGGAGTTCCTCAGATTGAAAGAAAGAGATTGTAGACCTGTTTTCTGATGTGTTTCTTGTTGTGAATTTTACCATGCTCAACAGTTTTTTTGTATATACTGAGAAAACAAAATTGGGTTTCCATTCCATTGGGTAACCATTCCAGCCTGTAGAATGGTTACTTAAAAGTTTTGAAGACTACCGTGTGTGAATTTGAGGGATTTTTTTTCTTGCTTGTTTGGGTTATTTTGTTAAAGCAAGGTTATGTATTTATTGTAGCATTCTTTCAAATATTTCCTGGTTTAAAGCAAGTGCACAAAAAAGGGAAATGTCACAATGGATATTCTACTTCATTTTAAATGGACACCACAGTGACAAACCTGTTTTGGAAAACTGTGTGAAAATATTGATATCCTCATTGCATCCTGTTCCCATTGTTACTTTTCGGGAGGTTGAAGTGCACCATTTCCCTGTGAAATTCCTTGTCACAATAGTGAGGAAAAACAGGTGTTCAGAAGCTCTTCTCTCCTAAATACTTTTGGACTTCTAGCTGGATATTTTTCTGTTTGTTGTCCAGGGTAGTTCCACATCTTAGGTTTGGGGATGAGAAGTGCAAGTGATGGCATGCATTGCACATCTTTAACAGGAGGCTGGTTTTGGGTCACCTTGTCTTGCCTCTGCCTGGGCAGAGTGTTTATTGCATCCTGTTTGCCCTCTTGATGTGTAAAACCTTGTTCCAGAGTTGGAACAAATGTGCCTTGTACAGTCCTTGAGGCTAATGGAATGATGAATGAGAATTCTTAAGTATTCTCTGGATATATACAGACTCCTGGGAAAGATGCCTGTGTTCAGCTACCCAGAGAAGTAACTTCTGAATGCTAGGGAATATTGCATAGTGTCATAATTAGCTAAATGACATCTTTAAAAATATACTAAAAATCATTATTAAATTATAGAAATATATTATAGAAAATTATGTTATCAAAAATAATTAGAGTAAGATGTGCCATTGTAAAACTAACAGAAATAAAAATCTGCATGAGCAGAACTACAGCAGGAAATCCTTGGGAGGTAGTCCTTGGTGGGGACTGCTGTGTCCTTCTGTGGTTTCCTATCACTACTCCCTAAACTAATTTTTCATTAAATATTTCTGCCTAGAACAAATTCTTTACCTGGAAATTTGGAAAGTTCTTAGTTACAACACACATAATCAGATTTCTTTCTCCTATTAGTGATATATGACAAGGCTTAATGTTCTCAGATGGTATCAAAGCCAAATAGTGACAGTTTTGTTTAACTTGGTTTAGGTTAAACTTAGGTTAAAGAAAATGTAGATATGGCTTTCAGATGCCAGTATCTATTCCCCTTTTTCCTCCGTAGTTTAAAAAAATAAATTCTTCATTTTCTTCTTTTTTCTTTCCTTCCAGTCTTTATTTCTTGTTTTCCTTTCTTCAAATCTCATCAGGTCTCCTGTGTCTTTTTCAAGGGTAGTTGGTGAGGGGAGAATGCAGCTTTTCCTAGAACAGGATCTCTTTTCTGGAGAAATTATAGGTACTTTAGAACTGTCAACGTAAATTACTTAAAATAAGCAAGGAAGTGAAACAATTTTGTCTTTTTATACAATTAACCTGTCATTTACTCTTTATAAGAACTTTTTAAATAGTTTAACAGAATAGCTGTGTATTTAAGTCAACTGGGTGTTTTTATCATCCCTAGATGCTTGTCTTCAAACAGTAAATATTATCAAAAAAATGGCAACAGTGAATACTATTGATAAATACAAGCCTGCTGTCCAGGTTTCAGCTGGAATAGTGTTGATTTTCTTCTTAACAGCTGGTACAGTACTGTGTTTTGGATTACAATGAGAATAATGCTCATGGTTTTTTGTTATTGTTCTGGGGTTATTATTATTCTTTTATTATGATCATCATAATTATTATTACATTTTAATTTACTTCAAATGTTATTGTTCATATCTCAACTCATGGATTTTACCTTTTTCCAGGTCCTCTCCCCATCCCACCTAGATAGTGCTTATTGCTTTACCTGTTGGTTTTTTTAAATCCATGAGCAGCAGGGACACTGGTCGGCCTATAAATGTCATTTTTTTCTTTGGCTGACTATAGAAATTCTTCCTTCTCTGCCTAAGGCAGGGACAAGAATCATAGGCTGATAAATGAGCAGAAGCTACAAATAGGAAAGAAAAGTGCTCTTCTAATAGCTGGACAGTTTAGGAGCTGTAAGAGTTTAGGTGATTTATAGCCCACAGACTATTTTAGTTTTCCTCCCTTATCCTTTTTTGAGGACACGTGGAAAGAAAGAAAATGAGAATAGGTACAAAGAATGGGAGAGAAAATTATGTGGTTTACTACAGCAGAAGGAGAAAATGTTTATAATAAGTTTTTAATTGTTGATGGTTGCTTGCAGCTTAATAAAGTGCAGAAGCTTAGAAATACTTCTCCAAGACTTTTCATTCTGCTTTTGGTTGGCAGCAATTTTTTTTCCCTCACTTCAATACATATATTCTTTGTGTTAATGAAATTCTGGGCTTGCTGTTCATCACTTCCAGTGATCACTGTTGAGCATTTGTGGTCCCTGTTCTCAAAAAATGTGACACGTTTGGTCTATAAGTGTTTAATTCCCTGAAGAAAACTGAACTCCACAGTTCTTATATGGTGAATCACTTTCACAGTAAATTCTGAAGACTTTGAGTAACAGACAGTGGTAGAGAGCTGCTTTTTGCAGTTCCAGTATCCAGTTAAAATTTAATTTATACTAATTTATGAATTTTTGTACCCTAAGCATTCTGCCTCTTTAAAATAATTTCATTCCTTTGGCTTCTTTTATTGAAGTGTGTTTCATCATGTAGAAAAGCTCTTAAAGCAAAAGTGCAATGGGAACAAAGTGTTCCAGGGAAGTGAAAGCAATTACTTCACTGATTTGGATGAGAGAGGATGTTCCTACTCAGCTGATGTCCAAGGACAAGATATTATAAGAAAAATTTCAAGCCAGAAATAGATCTTAATGAGTATAGAGGGAATGATGAGTTAAATTGGGACTGTAACGTGGAACAGAATAAAAATTCATCCTGACTGTTTCCTGGTTGCATTTTTATCAGTTAATCTAGTCTGTTATAGGTTTTGGGGTGGGATTTAGGACTAGAGGAGGAGGTGGTGGTGATTTTGCCCTCTGGAAATGGAATAAAAAGTAGTTCCCATGCTTGCTCCCACAAATCTGTGTGATGTTATGACCTGCCCTGCTCTACTTTGTTAAAAAGCCCCAGCACACCCTTGCCTCCAACTAGGCCTTTCCATTCCCAAAATGCACAGCTGTCTAAGAATGCTTTCATTTCTTTATCTGCCACATTATTTAATGACTTATTGTATTTATATGCAGACTACAAATATTGTGTGTTATTTTGCTCTTTGGAAGACCTTTTCTGGAGAAAAGCAATTTGTGTTCCCCTGCTTCCTATGAGATGTTAATGTAACAAAAATGTCTTTTAAATAGTGTGTAGATGTAGGTATGGTGGAAGTGACTGCATCTCACAGTTACTGTCTCTTTCTAGAAATATTCCAGCTTGGTTTTGACTGGAAGTTCTGCCAAGGAAATGTCTCCTGCAGAATGGGCATTTTGCCCCTACTTTTAAGGCTACAGAAACAACCTTTAATTGATGTTGAATCCTGCTTAAACTTTCTGGAATTTGGGGACATAAAAGGTTTTCTTCTGGGGATCTGGGAATAAACTTCATTGGTGGACAATTACAGCTAAAACTAAGGATCAGGAGAAACCAAGACTTGACAAAAAGCCTAGATGTGGGAACGAGGCAGGCAGACATAAGAAAAGGGTAATTTTTAATTTATAAAACATTTATTATTAAGTCCTTAGCGTGAAGGACAGCAGCAAAAACCTGACAGGGGGCCCAGGACAAAAAAAAATACTGTATTAAAGGGTAGAGATTTTGCTGGCTTTTTTTTCCTTCCTAATATTTTTCTCTCATAACATCATCTTTGAACCTCCCATGTTGGTTGCACAAAAAATTCTTCTTTGAGATAAGCATCTCCTTAGTACATTCCTGAGTCTTGTAGGAGCACACAGGTGTGATAGTGTATTTGCATGTGTACATATTTTAAATATTGCTCTGAACAGATTATCTACAGGGAGCTGCAGAATGAGAAGTGGCATTGTTGCTGTGAAGAGTTGGTTGGTGTCTGGGACCACATGCTCAGGGATTCTTGTGATTTTGTAGAATCCATTTGGCCACATTGAAGGACATGTTCCTTAGGAAGGGCCTTGTGCTGAGCATGACCAAAGAGGCTTCAGGGCTAGTACAGAAAGGGTACATTCTAAACAAAAAAAAAAAAAAA
>VWZS01001740.1:733567-784271 GCA_013397075.1 Rhabdornis inornatus
AAAAAAAAAAAAAGAAAAGGTACTGTAAAATACATCATTTTACCTGTAGTCATCACCAAGGTAAATCCCTGTACGTACAGGGATAGAGTAATTACATTGCATTTTATATTATATGTTAAGTTGTGTAAGTATATGTCTGTCATACACACATACCTACAAATAGTTTCATACCTTCAAATCTGTCTACCTGTTATTTGTCTACCTGTTATATATTTGCATCTTAGCAAAAGAATAGATGGATACTTACTGAAAGAATACATATTTTCTTTCAAATTGAATAGTTAAATTCTGAAAACCTTGTACAGCAGTTTCCATGTAGAAGAAATGTGGTCAGCCCAATGCATAATCATATACCCATTTCTGGGTTCTGTCTATTGACAGGGGTTGCCACACTCAGCAGTTGCAATTCTATTCTTGTACCCTCTGTCATTAGTCTTGCTGTTACTGTTCATTTTCATATCTCATTGCAGTTTTCAGTAAATTGTCCTTATCTCAACCCATTATCTTTGCCTTTTGTACCTCTAAGTAATTTTTTCCTCTCTATCCTGCCACAGAGAGGAGGGAGAGGGGGAAGTGAGTGAGCAGTGCCTGTCCTGAAGTGTTTTTAGAGGGAAAACTAAATTGGAGAATGCCATTCCTAAACTGCAACAAGCCCGCCATAGTGTTTAAGTGTATTAATGTTTAAGTTTAAACTCACTATGCTTAAGTGTATTCATGTTGTATTGTGCTTTTCATGAATTTGAGTCTTAGGTAGTAAGTCAGAGTAAATTTTTGGTCTGCCTCATTCCTCCTCAACATCTGTTCATTTCTCATGAATTTTCTTCCTGCATAAGTTTTAGCTTTTGACACCATTGGAATGTAGATGTAGAAAAAGCTGCTGAAAAAATCACTGGAATACATTAAATTTTATCCGCAGTGAGGTCTTGATTGAACACTGAATTCCTCTTTAAGCTGAGTTTTGGCTTAAAAATTAGAAAAGGTAAAATATAGCCTTTGAGCCTCTTAGGGTAATTTTTGCTTTCAGGAAAGTGAAAGCTTTGTGTGTCTTTTCACTAATTCTTCATATAGAATCATAGGATTTTGTTAGAGTTGGAAAATACCTTTAAGAGAATTGAGTCCATTAGTCTTTTTTCTGATTTTTATTACTTGCATTGTTTTGTGAGAATTTCAAGTATGCACATATATGTACTTCTTTTCTCTTCCTGGATTTTGAGGATGAAGAGTCAAATACTGTTGCAAATTTACAGAATCTGCATTGAAATTTCCCCCGAAATGAAAATAACTGATAGTTCAAAACTGACATACTGGGTATTCTGTAACTGCAGTGTTTATTTCAGGGTAGTTTCCAAAATGCTACTCACAGAGCATTTTCAGGCTAGTCTTATGAGGAAAATGTATCAGCTTGCCCCTGTTTATATTCTCCCTTAGCTTTGGAAACCATTGCTTCTGCACTGGATTGGAGCCGGAGGCAGTGGTGTTGATTCAGTCCTCCTGATAAACGGAACTTCTAACCTGTTTGTTTGTTTTCTATATAGATGTCCACACTGAAGCAGTACAAGCAGCACTTGCAAAATATAAAGAGAGGAAGATGCCCATGCCCTCGAAGAGACGCTCTGTCCTGGTGCACTCTTCAGTAGAGACATACACCCCTCCAGGTATATGTTGAGTGAACACAGAGAATTAACAGAGCTGCCCAGAGAAGCTGTGGCTGTCCATCCCAGCATCCCAGCAAATGTCCAAAGCCAGGTTGGACGGGGCAGCCTGGGATAACAGATGGTGTCCCTGTCCTAAGTTGTTAGTAGGTTGCATTAAGTTCTATATCATGGCTGTATTTCCCAATCATTAGGTCATGGTTGAATTTATGTTGTGATGTTTTTTCCTCATGGTTTTATCTCATCTAGAGACAGTGTAGCTGCTGAAAGTCCAAATGAAAGCAGTCATAGAGTGAGCAGGTGCCCTTTATGCATTTAGGATGTTCTCTTATATCATATCTCACTCAGAGGAGATAATCTAGGCAAGGATGTCAGAGCTGAAAATACCTCCTTTCACATTGCAGAAGATTCTTCTTTTAGAAGTTGAAGAAAATACCGGGGCATTGAGTGGTTGCATTAATTGCAGAGCACTCATCAGATGGTTTCAGCTATTCAGTGGTGACCAAATTGAAACAGTCAGAAAATCATACACTATAATTCTTCAGATTGGTTATGGCAGAATGCCTTCTTTACTTTTTAGGGGGAAAAGGTAATCTTCTGTTGTGTCGCAGTGAATTTTCTGGAGATTAAGAAAATCATACATTTTGTGCTAGCAAGCCAAGTGGTTTGAGGCTAGTGTCTTGTATACAAAGAGGGATTTCCTAAGATGTTTAATTTTGAGAATGTGCACGTGTCTTTTGTCTTTTGGCCCAGGAGCAGAAGCACACTGACTTCTACTGCCCTTCTCTGTCATTTCTAGTTCTTAACCCCCTTCTCTAAAAGCAGAGTTCAGGTATGCTGCCCTCCTACTTTCTGAGCTGTGTTTCTTCTTTCTGTTCTTCCCATTTAAAGAGAATTCCACTTTAGTTTGCTAGTCACATACTTTAGTGTATTATTTTTGTGGGTTCTCCAATTATTTCATTAGTTAATAAACAGTGATCTTCTGTGTTCTTATATATGGTCTTTCTTTACCCTTAATGTTTTTGCCTAGAAGATATGCTAAGTATTTTTATTAAAGTATCTTTTTTTTCTGGGCAACTACTAAAAAGCAGCTGAGATGCTATGGAGAGAATGTTAAGTTGTGTGGTAAAAGCTGCCCTGCTCACCTGCAGAGGAGCATGGGGCATGGCAGGTGGAGAGCCCAAATAACTCCCTTTTCCAGGAGCCACCAGCCTGTCCCAGACCCATCTGCACAAGCCCAGAGGGGCACTGGGAACAGCAACAGGCAGGAAGGCAAGTTCAGGACTCTGAGAAGGGTCAGGCCTGTTCCTGGAGAGCCTCAGCCCTCCTGGGCAGGTGTGAAGCCCATCAAGACCAGTCAGCACTGGAACACCTTCTGGACTGGAGGGAGCACAAGAGGGATGAGGGACACAATATGGGATGCAGGGCAAGAGTATTTCTGAGCTGTGTGAGTCTTGTTATGGGATGTTAATGTAAGGAAGTGCAGACAGGCAAAGGGGCAGAATTAGGGAGGGACAAATGTGGGGAAAACAGCAGGATAAGAGGATCATAAAGGGCTGGTGGTGTGTAAATGGAACACGTGCCTGGCCAGGTCCCTGAGCCTGCACTCCATGCTGTATGTGTGTCTACAGAGAAGATGATGTGTGGGATCTGCATGTTTTTTGTGTGTTTGTGCTGCTGGAGTGTCACCTAACTAATATGCCTGTGCAGGTGGTCAACAAAGAAGCCAAGTGTGCTCATACTGTGATTGAGCAGGGTGCAGTAGCACCTTAAATAATAGGAGATGAAAGCTAGTTGTGTGACCACCACAGGGACGTGGTCATGACAACAAACCTGCTGGAGTTCATGAGCTATTTGGACAACACTCTTGGGCACATGGTGTCATTCTTGGGGTGCTCCTGTGCAGGGCTTGGAGTTGGACTCAGTATTCCTTGTGAGTCTCTTCCAACTCAGGATATTCTGTGAATAGTTAAGTGCCTCTGTCAAGCTCTTTCTAAGAGAAGGTGTTATGAGATCCCCTTATCTCTATAAAAAATGGACCACTGGATGAGCTCCATATCATGGGGAACCAGGACATTCAAAAGTACTCTAGGTACTTTCTTGAGCATATGAAATCATAAAAATAATTGTCTTTTTATGGGCCTGCCTTTATTTGCAAAGTTTGTTCAGCAAGAAGGATCCAAAGTTGCAAAAACCCGAGTAGTGCTGAGCATCTAATCCTGAGCCATTCACCCATTGCCTTCAGTCCTTGTATTGGCAGGAGTTAATGAAATTAAAACATGCTTTGATATTAATTACTGAAACTTTGTTTCGAACAACTACCATCAGGTACCAGGAAGGAAGCATTGGATTCACTTTCTTTACACTGAGGGTGGTGAGGCACTGGCCCAGAGAAGCTGTGGCTGCCCCATCCCTGGAAATGTCCAAGACCAGGTTGGATGGGGCTTGGAGCAGCCTGGGATAGTGGAAAGTGTCCTTGCCCATGGCAGGGGGTGGAACAAGATGAGCTTTAGGGTCCCTTCCCATTCAAACCATTCTGTGAATCCGTGGTTCTCAGCACGGTGTTAAATTGAAATCCAGCTCCTGCCTGGCAGTAAAGGAACTACTTCTATCAGTTATCCATCCAAAAATTTTAATGTACTTTTGGTCTTGTTCTATTGAATCTCTAATCCTTCCCACATGGATTTCCTGTGATCAGAACTGGAGCTGAGCCTTCGTGTTAAGTGTGGCTCAAAGAGGGGTGGCTTCTGTCACTGTCTTGGGTCAGCTCCCAGCCAGGAAGAGCTGGAAGCCAGGCACACAGTATTCTGTCACTGTTTTGTCACCACGCACCAGGATCCGTGGATTAACCCATGCCACTGCCACTGGGCTACTGCTGGGGGGACCTTGTACTTCATGGTATATTTATGTTTTGATATTAGAATGCTTTTACCATGGATTCTCCATTTTTGTACACAGACTTCATTTGTCTTGAATCTGAATAAGGAGATAGTGTCAGAGTGTGTATTCTGTGAGAAACCTGCTTTTTCTGTAGTTTTATTTCTTCCTCTGAAGTGATTATAAATTGCAGACATGGTGGTTTGGGTTTTTTGTTTAAATCCCTGGCTGTTCACAATCCTATCTTGTTCTGTATTCCTGGGATTATTTATTTCTTATTTCTGCCTAAAAGAAAGGGAAGGTTGCAAGCAATATTGGGATAAGTTTGGCTTCTCTCCAGGAGCAAATGAAGTCAGCTGCCAAAAGTTCCAAATGTAGCAGTAGACTGGAAGGATCACATGAGACATGGACCCAGGAATGGGGATGCACCACAGCTGAATCTTCTCAGACATCTGTTTTTTGGGTATTTTCATTCAAAATTGTCCTGTTTGATGAGGGAGGTCAAATAATGAGAAATCTACAATTTTAACTTTGAAAATGCCGTCAAGATAGTGAGATTCTTATGGAATGGTTTTTTGGTTCTTGTGATTTTAGACTCCCAAGAGAAATTATTCTGAAGCTATTGGAAATGCACATTTTCTTGAAAATCAGAAAATTAAAGAGCTGGTAACTGAAATGCATTGCCCAAGATGAGGAGTAGGGTTTTTTTATGTTGCTTCAAGAAATTTATATGGAATTGTATCTAGCTGAACAGTTGTCTCTAAATCAACAATTATGTCTCCAGAGGATTAAGAAAATAGCCCAAATTAAAGCTCCAGAATTCCTGATGTAACCTGCCCTAGATTTCCGTGTCTGAGACTCTTAGTCTATGGTAACAGACACCCTACCTCATGTAAAGCATGTAAAAGATCAAGTCATTAAAATTCAGCAATTTCTTTATGAGGGCAGGATTTTTTTCTGTAATAAAACTTTCTGTTTTTCACTCAAAATCATGAGGGATGTTTTTTCTTAATATTTAGAATGACCTTTTAATTTTTTCTTGGATGGATAATAAATAAGGAAAGATTGCATGCCAGAGGGAAATGTCTGGAAAGTTGTAACTGGATGGTAATTAAATTAGGATCCCCTTGTCAGACTTCTAACAACAATACAGATCTAGAATGAAAAGATGCTTTACCAAGCATTTCTGTGTATTACTCATTAATATCAGTTTATGTGGTTAAAATACATGCTTTGTAATTACTCTTTCATTGAACTTCAGAGCACCATGGTTTTTTAGGAATTGGTACTCAAAACGAGTAGAAAAGGAAATAAACAGGAAAAAAAAAAAAGAGTTTTATTTATTCAGGTGTGATGAGATAAAATTTACCTGTTCAGAAGAGAAATATTTTTTCAGTAGAATAGGAACGGGATGGGATGTTCACTGATCCTCTACTGTAGGTAGAATCCTTTTTTAACTCTCATGTCATTCCAAATGTTGGAGGTAACTGAAACTTTGCTCCATGTGTGTTGTGGCCCTAATGTGTAGAAGTTGTTGTGTTAACCCAAAAAACGGCAGCGAGAGGGGTTTGTGTGTGTGAATATCCCATTCCTTTAGCACCACCCGTCACGTGTGCACGTGAGAATGCTGTGCAGAGCACATGGGGCACGGCCCAACGCCGTGTTCCTGGTGCTGGGTCATTGCCATTCCCACATTACAGGCCTCTCATCATTATTTTGACCACAGACACATCGTCAGCATCAGAAGATGAGGGCTCGTTACGGCGGCAAGGGCGGATCAGCTCCACTCCGTTCCAGAGCCATTCCAACGTAGAGCCCTGGCTTAACCGGGTCATTCAGGGCTCCTCCACCTCATCCTCTGCATCCTCCACCTCATCTCATCCTGGAGGGAAACCTGCTGCTGCTTCCAATACTGCTCCTGCCACCACTGCTGCCACTGTGCTTGCAGATCTCATGGCACACACGCAGATAGGTCAGTAAACCTGCCGGTGTGGTTGGAATGAAATCAGATTACAAATCCCAAAGCAGGGCTAAACACAAAGGTCTTCACCAGGAGATACCTGTGAATAGCCTTAAAATGTGCAATTCACAGACCAGGTAGGTATGATGTATGTGTATTTAACCCAAGCGAGTTGCTCATGAGATCTGAATGTGCATTCTTCTTGGTAAAATGCTTGCTTTACCAAGAAGCTAAGGTTCAGTTTTAGTGGATTCCAAAGCAGAATTTCAAAGAATTCCTGATTTTGGTGCATGCTTTCCAATCTGCATGTATTTACCCTAAACAATGTCAGATTGTGTATTTCAGATATGATTCAGTTGGTAAGCACCCAAAAGAAGAAAAACACGCAGAATCTTTGGGAATGTTATGAAATCAGAGGTACTAATCATTAGGGAAATTTTTTGCTGTTTGTACGAAACCTTTAAAGAAACCTAATTTTTCATAATTCCCATTTCCAAGCTTATTAATAAAGAGAAATTTGCAATTTTGTTTGTCCCTGTAGGTAAGAAAGAGGTAATCTGTCACCACTTCATTTTGAGCCATTCTGGATTTCATGTTATGGATTAATAGAAATCATGTTTAACTCTGTAAAATTACAAAGTCAGTAATGGCTAACCTTTTAAAGCTTAACTGGGATTGATTAAATTCTTAATATAGCTGTAAAAATTTACAAGATAGACAAAATGTAGTCCAGCATACATTGTCTTACTATGTCTCATGACCCAGGCCAGATAGACCTGTCTATCAGGACTGTTCAATCAACAACATTGTATGCAAAATCAAGGCCTTATTAAGTTCAGGGTCCAGCATTTAAGCAGCTGAATGTTGGGCTATATGCAGGCTTAAAATTTCATTAATGGGAAATAATTATAGTGCCTAGAATGAAGGAAGCTCAGGGATCATTAAGAGCTGATCTATTAAAAATATTTATAAAGATAAAATTTCTAGTGCCTTTGACAAAAAAAAAGAGATGCATTTTCACATAAGAACATAAGAATGGTCTTCGTGATTTCTGCAATGCTTGCCATGTTCTATCAGTTTTCATTCCTAGCTTGGTAACATTCATGCATGGCCAATATCAGTTCAATTGGGACATTTTTCCTGTCTGCGTGTACTTCTCCTAGCTCACAAGATTATGAAAACTTACTCAGTTCTTACACTGCAAACTTTAATGATTCTTGATAAATACTTGCATACTTTCTAAAAGGCGCTTTGATTTGTCATAGAGCATAGAAGAGTTTATTTTTTCAGATAGTGTGCTGATGTCAGCAATCTGAAAGGCCTCTCACATATCTTAATTGTCGTGCCCTACTTAAATATTCTGTGGTTTGGTTATGTACTGAATCGTTAGTCACAGTTTTGAGATGTTGGAGAATATAAATTTAGCAGCTTGTTCCCTTGCAGCTCATCTTCTCCAGCCTGCATTTTTAATGGTGAGCTCGAACTAAGTTCCCAGGCAGTAAACTGCAGTGTTGGAAGTGCAAGGTTACAGTATTTAATGGAGTCAGATAGGAATGTGCATTATTTTTAAGATGTTTGTCTTTCACTTAATAGCAGCAAGGACAGCCCTTCGTGTTGGGGGCATTTTTTTCTTTTGTGTATTTTTTTTTTAATAATTAAGAGTAGCAGTATGTTGGTTTTTTTCAAGATCACCATATCAACTGTGGAGTATTTCCCACCTTAGCTCTTAGAACAGCTGGAAATACAGATTATTGTGGCTTTTAATTCTCTGTCATATCCCATTTGTTCTTTCTTTGGACACTGCCTTCTTGCATTTATCTCTGTCTTGTCATCACTAATGGGAAGGTCCTTCAGTCTGAATCCAATTAATCTTTCTTCCTGAAGTCACAAGTCTGCTCAGACTTTTTCTTTTAACTCCTCACCACTTCTCTTACCTTGCTGTGCCTTGGTATATCTGGGTTATACAAACTAATAGCATGGAGTCTCATGGGCATTTATTAATGAAATGCTCAAATGATTAATTAAGCTGATGTGGTTTTTATGTGAGCATAAATCCTGAAAACTGAACCTATCCCTTCTCCATACATAGTGAGACATTGCTAGTCCCTGCAGGGTTTGCCAGGTGGGGAGTGGGAACCAGGTACACTTGTCTCTGTGTCCAGGTTGTATGCTGCAGGAAGCCTGTGGTTTGGGACTTTGGGGAAACCAAAGGAAAAAAAAAAACCAGCCAAAAAGCAACTTCAGAAATATATAGAGCAGAGTGAGAGCATGTACATGAGGCAGGTGTATACCTGGGCTCTCTGTGAATCCTGTGCAGTGGTTATACAGGTCAGCTTTACACAATTGTTGTCTTTGTGGTTACTGATTCCAGGGCATTTTTCTGAGAGATGAAGTAACACTTTCTCCTTTATGTGCCTCATGCACATGAAAGAAATTTAGTCTCTGCAATGCAAACATTGGCATTGCAGTGAGGTCCATTGGAAAGGATGGGAATGGATTTAGATTTTTCTTCTGGTGGTCCCTCTAAAACGACTTAGAGCTGGACTTGTGGCTTGTGTGTCAGTTCTGGAAATATGGGACCAGAGCAATAAGCAGTTGCTGTCGTGGTACTGATCACTGCTTCAGAGTAGGGGATAATGTATGTATTTCACAGCACTGCCCACATCTCCCTCTGCCTGGAGTTTTTGTGGTAGTATTTGTGACATGCTGAGGTCCTCCAAGGGCTGTGTCTATAGAGGCAGCTCCAGCCCTGGGCAGCAGGGTTTTCTCCAGCTCTTCCCTGCTGCATTCCTATTTTTACTCATCGAGATTCTGAATATTTCAGTCCTCCTATTCTTGTTGTCCGTTGTTCAAACACTTCTCAAGAATACTTCCATTTCCTAACCCATTCCATTCAAAACCATTCTATAACCTCAGTTACAGTTTTGGAATGATGATGATAGCTTCTTACAGGGGCATTTAGTGATAGGACAAGGGGGAAGGGTTTTGAATTTTAAAAGAAGAGAGGCTCAGATTAGGAAGAAATTCTTCCCTGTTGAGAGTGGTGAGGCCCTGGCTGGCACAGGTTGCCCAGAGAAGCTGTGGCTGCCCCATCCCTGGAAGTATTCAAGGCCAGGTTGGATGGGGCTTGGAGCAACCTGGTCTGGTGGAAGGTGTCCCTGTCCATGGCAAGAGGTGGGAACAAGATGAACTTTGAGATCACTTCCAACCTGAACCATTCTGTGATTCTGTGACATTCCCTAAGCATTGCTCTACAGCCAGGAAATGGGGCACAGCTCCAGGCAAAGCAGGCTTGCGCCTCCGGGTTGTAAGGAGGTTCTCAGGCCCCAGTGAGGATTTGTGAAATACCCTCTTAAAAGAAGCAATTTTGATGATGTTGATTCTTAAGGTGCCTGATGAGCTCCTCTGTGTGTCTTGCATTTCTGCAGAGAACCACTCTGCCCCCCCTGATGTGACCACTGGCCTGGTGGAATACCTGCACCACGAGCGCCCGCAGGTCGCATCCGTGCGAGGAGTGCCCAGAGGCTACAGCAGCAGCATTCTGGAAACTGCAGATGGTGAGTGCATTATAGACCTCCTACCTTTCCATCTGTGTCCCCTTGTATATATATATCTTCATATGCATCTTAATTTTATATTGCCTCAGAGCTTTAAATTTTGATAAATACAAGAGCATGTATTTACATTTAATTTAACATACACAAATGAAAATCAGCATTTAACATGTTTTGTGTTGTGATTATTTTTACAAGCCCTGTAAAATACTGGAAGATTCACTCATTTTTTCCAAGCATTCTGATGCTTTCAGAATGGAATGAATGTTAAGGTGTAGTAAATACCTAGATTCCTGGAGAAAAGGACATTCTTCATGTGTGAGTTGAAATCTCATGAAGGGGTCAGTTGCTTGAAAAGCTAAAATAAAGTGTGAGAAGGTGTCTGCATCCGCCAGGTAGTCAGGGAACAGCATTGTTTGAAAGCAAATAAATCCATGGTGGAAACTCTTACAGATTAAAGCTGTTTCTTCCAAACAAGGTACTCGCCCTGAATGACTTTTCCACCTGAAACTTGTGTGTTTTAGTGTGTTTTGGTAAATATGAGATAAATAATAAATCTTTTCCATCTGTCAGGTGTCCCAGTGAATAGCAGAGTGTCCTCTAAAATCCAGCAGTTGCTAAATACTTTGAAAAGACCGAAGCGCCCACCTTTGAAGGAGTTTTTTGTGGATGATTTTGAAGAACTGCTAGAAGGTTAATTTTCTTTCAGATACATTTTTTACTCCTTGTGTAAGTGGTTCATGACAGAACTGATACTTAGCAAGTGTTGGTTTCTTTTTCTCTTCTCAATAGAAAACTAGTCATGGTAAAATTAATACAGTGGAGTGAGAAAGGGCATATGTTATCACAAGTGGAAGATAATCTTTAACTCAGCCCTCATAGTCAGTGTGACATTTCTGAGCAGCTACCACTAGAGTTCCCTTACTATTGGTTTGATACTTGTGAGATACAAATTTTTGTGATTCTAGTTGCTGAAGTTTCTCCAGATTCCATTGAGGTGCATGTAATTGTGGAAAGCATCACTTGGAACCATTCAATTTGCTGGTTGTCTACATTGAGTATTCACTAATTTCAACGAGGACTTTGCTAACTAAGGTCAAGATACTTCACTTTCTGGAGCAGCTTGGAGCAGGATTTTAACAGAAGGCCTTTTTTTAAAAATGTATTGTTAGACAGGCATAGTGTCATTTTTCATCAGCTGTTGAACTCAGTGCAGCAAAAATCAGTGTCCAGACATCAGTGAAGCCATTGTCTCTGAAAACTCTTCTTGACTTGGTGGAGGCTTTCATTGAAATAGATAGGGAGGACAAGCAGCTGAAAACAGCAGCTTTCCAAAGTAGAAAGAAGTGGCCTAGAGATTCAGATTCTGGTCTTTCGATAATGTGGCACCACAGCTCTGAAGTGATGGTCGCTGTTTTTTGGGAAGCCAACAGATTATTAGCATAGCATCATCATAAAGCAGAGGAGAAGTAATGATAGCTGTGAGGAAGAGGTGAATGGTTCATAGAACAGTCTGTGAAGTATAACTGACATGTTTTGTACAGATTGACATCTTCCTTTTACTGTGCTCTGATTTTAGTGCAACAGCCTGACCCAAATCAACCAAAGCCTGAAGGAAATCAAGTGAATGTACTTAAAGGGGAACCCTTGGGGGTTGTGACCAATTGGCCCCCCTCGCTGCTGGCTGCCCTGCAGCGCTGGGGAACCACCCAGTCCAAAGCCCCTTGCCTGACAGCCTTGGATACCACTGGGAAAGCCATTTATACCCTGACCTATGGTACGTGTTGGAGCCAGCTGGGAGCAGGAATTAGCTGTTCATCATGAAACAGCAGTTTGCCTTACTTCAGAAGGACTGCCTGTGCTTGTAACACATGGTTGGAGATTGCTGTAGGAATGTAAATCATTAATTCATTGTATATGAAAAACGTTTTTGGAGAAATTAAGGAAGATACAATGTTTATTGCAAAACATATTGATTCTTTCCAAGTGGTTATTTGTAAATCTCTTAGAATTGTGTGGGTTTTTTCATAAAAGAACACTAAAAATAGCCCAGTGTAAACTAGGAGGTAGAAACAGATGGCTAATAATGCACTCCTCAGATTGCCAGAGGAGGCATTCCATTTTAACATCTTCTTGCACAGCTTTATAAAGAAGACTCTTACCTCAGGAGCATAATCAGGATGTTAATGGTGGGAAGTGAAACTTGCCTGTATTAATGAACTAGAAGTATTATAGTAAATTGCATTTTTGGGAGAAATAACTGTGTCCTGCAGGATAGCTCACTGCAGCATTTCATTGTATAGTGTTAGAATGTTAAACTTTATTGTTTGCATTCTCACAGATGAAGGATGCAGGAAATATAGCTGAGCAGCTGCAGCAATTTAATTACTTGGCAGTGGAGCTTTGAGTGTTGTTTAGAATATCATGTTTAATTTTACATTTAAAATAGAGGGAAAAAAAAGGTAAACCAAAAAGAAGCCAAGTTCTAAATTGCACTTGGACTCAGCCAGCTGTTCTGATACAGTTAGGTTAAGTGCATGTGTGAGGGACTAGTGTGTTAAAATTGTTAATTAAATAAATTAAAAGTGTTAAAATTTTAGTTTCTGCTTCTTAATTTCTTCTTTTATTCTTTAGGCAAGCTGTGGAGTCGAAGCTTGAAGTTAGCCTATACCCTGCTAAACAAGCTAACCACTAAGAATGAGCCCCTGCTGAAGCCTGGAGACCGGGTAGGCTGCTGTTGGAAGTGGTCCCTATGGATGAAATAGTGAGGAACAGCTTTAGCTGAAGAAAGCTTTGTAATAAAATACTGTGATAATATATTGTGAGATAATCATTACGGTGACTTACAATAGTACACTGTGTCAATAATACACTGTCTCTGCCTGGTTATCTATGAACCTGGACATTGCTGTGAAAATTTTGTTCCACCAATTAAAAAGCAGCCTCCCTCTCTTCCAAATGACAAAAAGATATATATTTTCTTATTTTACTATATTTTTGTAGGTAGCTCTCGTATTTCCTAATAGTGATCCAGTTATGTTTATGGTGGCATTTTATGGATGTCTCCTGGCAGAACTTATTCCTGTCCCAATAGAAGTTCCACTGACAAGAAAGGTAGGCAAATACATTCAACATTTTTATGGTTTGATAAATAAATGAAGTGTTTGTCTGTGTGTGTGTATGTCTAAATCCTACAGCCCTTACATGGGGTCCTTCAGAGCTTGCTCTTTAGAAAGCATCAGGTGGACTGTTCAGTGTACATTCTGTGCTTGGAATTATCTTCAATATTTAGTTAAGGAAAGAGGGCAGTAATATTAAGCTAATGATTTAAGTAGTTTAGGGTATGTAGTTGTAGAAATTATTTAAATTTATTATTTTTTAAAAAATATGTGGGAGTATTTCTGAGTATATCAGAGAAAGGTTGTCTTTTCAGCTCTCGTGCTGAGTAATGAGGCAGGCAGAGACACACCACAGTTACTGGAAATACAGGTATAATCCTACACACCTGGAGATTGTTAGGAAAGAGTTAAAAAGCTACAGGCTCTGCTCCTCAGTGTGTCAGGACTCAGAAACAGCATCAAACCAGTTTTCTGTTTTAGCAGAATTTATAAACACCCCTGTTGGTTGAGGAGGGATGCACAGCCGTTGTTTCTGACTCTGCTTTCCTTACTAGATCTGCTGCAAATCTTAGCTGGCACTAAGCAAAACTAAATTTTCTCAGTCATTTAAAGGACTTAGGGGATAGACTTTTGTTTTTTCCTGTGATATAAATTGACTTAATGTTTTCTAAACATGAACAAGTTACAACAAATTGTCCGAAAGCTTTGTTATTTGTAATTTTGTTATTTCTTTGTTTCTGTACAGGATGCTGGCAGTCAGCAGATTGGGTTTCTTTTGGGCAGCTGTGGAGTCACGTTAGCTTTAACCACTGATGCCTGTCAGAAAGGCCTCCCAAAAGCACAGACTGGCGAGGTGGTGACATTCAAAGGTGTGGGTTTATTTTTTATGGGATGAAAAACATTCATTATTGCTGTCAAACTGCAGCTTTTGGGTTTGCTTGCATGGTTCTTATACATAAAGAGCTGCCTTGATTGCTGTGGCAGTGCTTTGTGCTGTTTCTTCCTCTCCAGTGGGGGATTTTGACTTTGCTTGCCTCCTGTCATTATCTCCGAATAGTGGGGAAAAAACTCTGGTTTTTGAAACTGTGGTGACAGTAGCTTTTATTTTTCTTTGAAGGCTGGCCTCGTCTCATGTGGTTTGTGATTGATGGGAAGCACCTGGCAAAACCGGCCAAGGACTGGCATCCACAGGTCCGGGATGCCAGTGCCGAGACTGCTTATATCGAGGTGATCCAGTGTCATGTGATAACTTCTATGGGTACTCTGCCATAGTTCATGTGGTGTTCTCTTCCTTTAAATTCTTGATACAATCAAAGAGACAGCTATAATATTTTAAACTGTGAAACAAGAATGTTTCCATCAGGCTGCTAGGCAGACTGTCAGTTGACTGACTGTGTGGAGTCAGGTTGAAGATTGGGGATAATCAGCGTTTTGGGGTCCCCAGGACAATTTAATTGGACTGATTTTTTTTTTTTACCATATTAGTGTATTCTGTGGACATAAATATATTTTTAAGCTAGCTTTTTGAATTTAGAAAAGCTGGGGTTTTGTAATATGTTCTCAATTCACTACTATAAAGTTTCTTGGTTTTGCTGTTATCTAATGCTTGCATACACTTTCTCTTCTTAGTACAAAACAAGCAAAGAGGGCAGCACAGTGGGCATTACTGTATCTCATGCCTCCATGCTGGCACACTGTCATGCACTGACTCAGGCATGTGGTTATTCAGAAGGTAAGTTAGATAGGTGTAACTTTAAAATTATACTGGCAGCTTTGCATCTTCCGACAATTTATGTTGCATTATCGTGTGTGCTGCTTTCAGAGAATTTTAGATACTTTCAGAGTAGTAGCTTCAACTGCAAAGGGAAAGTCAAACCTCATTCATAAAGAGAGTGATGTGTGAAAAAGCATTAAGCCACCTGTGAAATTGTAATCAGAGAAAGGATCTTCCCCTTACCTAGTCATGTCCCACCAAAGAACATCTCCCCAGGGATATGAATATAGTGAGAGATCTCCTTGTTTGCAGTCATTCTTCCAATGAACAGCCAAGAACTGCACTTGGTTTTGACCAGCTGCATAGAGTTAATCTGTGCTACTATTTAACCAAGTACTTTCCTGCCTACATGCATCCTACATCAGTGATAAGCAAGTTTCACCTAATCAATACAATATATCCCTCAAAAATCAGGTTGAATCTTTGATTTATAATCTTTGATTCTTATTTGCTTTCTTGAATCACATAAGATACTCAGATTCCACAGAGAAAATATTAAAGAAAATTTAGTAGAGCCATGGTGATATTTCTTACTGGATCTCATTCTTTCAAATACAGATTAACATCTTCAGTTCAGCTGAAGAAGTTTGCTTGAAGACCGAATTTTCAGTCTGCTTAGTTCTTTGGCAGATATTACAAACACACATGGAAGGGGTGTTATAATAAATCAAGGTCTTAAATACCTTGTAGTATTCTAGTCTAGTAACCATAATTCAAAGATGATTGCAATAAGTAAAACAAACCACTTGGAGCTTAAGCGGCCTGTTTGTTATAGGAGACAGAGCTTTGGTTTCTTAGCAGTCATGGAAGTTTCAGAGTTGCTTTAACAAATATTTGTAGTTCTTAAGTATTTTTATAAATATGCTTTTTAAATCTGATATTTTTCTCCTTCACTTTCAGCTGAAACACTAACAAATGTCTTGGATTTCAAAAGAGAGGCGGGCCTTTGGCATGGAGTGTTAACGGTGAGTATTGCAAGAAAGGCAAAAAACTGCAGCAATTTGCTTCTTTCATTGGCTGTGTACTAGCATCAGAATGAGGCTATAAATTGATCAGTTCTCTCAAATGGTTTTTGTTTCAATATTTATATTTTTCAGAATAAACTTGCTTTTTCAGTAACTTGTGTAGCTTATTTTTTCAGAGTATACTCACAGTTTTCACTACCGG
Source organism: Rhabdornis inornatus (assembly GCA_013397075.1). Taxonomy (NCBI): domain Eukaryota; kingdom Metazoa; phylum Chordata; class Aves; order Passeriformes; family Rhabdornithidae; genus Rhabdornis; species Rhabdornis inornatus. Next base: position 749,671 of record VWZS01001740.1, read on the forward strand.
TTAACTGTAAGAGTTATGCTGTAGCTGTGATGGTGGGGATGTTTATTTTTAAGCATTGTTACATATTCCATATTTTTTAAGCCACTTGGAAGTTTATTTTTTTAATCTCTTTCTTGTAGAGTGTTATGAACAGGATGCATGTCATCAGGATTCCCTATGCATTAATGAAGGTTAATCCACTTTCCTGGATACAGAAAGTCTGCTCATACAAAGGTACCCTAAAGGTTGTTTTAATTCACCCATCTCTTTTTGGGTAATTAAAAACAAATTAAATTGTTTGTGCAAAATGTCTTTGTACCCCACTGAGTACCGCATTTCAGTATTCTGTATGCTCACAGTTTCACTGTTTGGTGACGTTGATGGCTTCTTCTGAGAGACCTCTAAAGAAACTGTATTTCTTAGTATCTGAATTTATAGCAAACATTCAAATTCTGTGATCAAGTCCATCTGGAGACATTGAGTATAAACGTGTTACAGTAGTTGAATATTTGGCGTTTTTATTTGTTTTTTACATTTGTAGTGTCATAAATTTTGTGTACAGTTTCATAAATCTGTGTAAATACACAATAATACTTACAGAATTATATAATTGGTCTTTATTTTGTTCTGCACATGCAGCATAATTATTGCTTTGCTTTCCAGCACGTGTAGCAGTAGTAAAATCCCGTGATATGCACTGGTCACTTTTGGCTCAGAGGGATCAGAGAGATGTCAGCCTGAGCTCCCTACGGATGTTAATAGTGGCAGATGGAGCCAATCCGTGTGAGTATGGATGTGATTCCTGAGTGTCAGTCTTGACAAGATTCTGTTTGTTGTAAGCCCTGTGTAAGAGCTGATGCTTGGGGAGTTAAGCAGTTTGTTCTGTAGTAAAACACTGTTTGTGTGCCAGTGATGCCACTGCTTTTTCGTTGCTGTTTGCACTTCTTGGCTATATTTACCAGTGTAAATTTATTTTTTGAACTACATGTTTTCATTAGTGCTATAGTCTTCCATGAATTGACTTGAACAGAACCTACAAGATATAAATACAGATATAGATACAACCCACTTTGTGTCAGATAGAATTGGGAAGGTATGTCAGAACATTTTGATATTTAAGTGCTGTGACCTCTGTAAGAAACAATTAGATAGGAGCTTTAAAAGAAGTTGACATAAAGTTACCCTTAGTGACAAAGTATTCTGATCCCTGAAGGACTTTCCATGATACTAGGTGCTGGTGGGTGCTGCCAGAGGAGGAGTATGCAGTTGGGAATTTCATTCAGTGTAGTTGTTAGTCACTAGGAGTTCTTTCAAATCTACTTTCTTACAATAAACTGGAATGCCTTTCAGACAGTTTGAAAGAATATTTGGTTTGTACATGAATGCAACGGTATTCATATAACTGAGCTGAGAGTGAGCACAGACTTTGAATTTCTGCATCTCAAGCTTTCCTGCTCTTAGAAAAATGTTTCTAATTATGTAATGATTCTTTCTAGGGTCAATATCTTCCTGTGATGCATTCCTGAATGTATTTCAATCCAGAGGTTTGAGACCAGAAGTAATCTGTCCCTGTGCTAGTTCTTCAGAGGCACTAACTGTTGCTATTCGCAGGTATTTCCCTTTTCTGAGAAGTGAACTGAAGCTTTTCTTGTCTATTGAAATGTGTCATAGTCACAGAATGCTTTGGGTTGGAAGGACTTCAAACCCCCTGCCACGGGTAGGCACACCTTCCACTACACCAGGTTGCTCCCAGCCCCATCCAGCCTGGCCTTAAACACTTCCAGGGATGGGGAATCTCATGTTAAGATGATAGTCAGAAAAGAAACCATGACCCACATAGAGATGCCCAAAGACCTAGGCAGAGGAAATAGGAAGCTCACAGGTGTCTTCCTTCAGTGGAGGATGCATGATTTTTGTTTGGTTTCTTTAAAAAGTGTAATGTTTTCTAAGAATAGTCAGGCAGAAGGTGTTTTTTTCATACTTTGGGAAAGCAGGGTCTCATCCTCACTGAAGTTATTGGAGGGCCTTTTAAAATACCCCCAAAGCAAGACTTACTTTTTGGGAGAAAAGAAGATGGTGAATCCTCAATCAATTGCTTGTGCATGATGATTTGTAAATAGGGACCTAAAATTAAAAAAAAATTATTTGTAACTGGTCTGAAAAATACCATTGGATTTCTGGAGATAGCAAGGGATGCTCTGAGAAAAAGGAATACTTTAATTATTAATAGACATATGGATGGGATATGCTGGAATTTTTTTATAGCAGTTCTGATCAAAATGTGTTTTTTCAGAAAGTCAGCTTCAAGGAAACTTGAAACAAAAAACTTGGAAATTTTGGAGAGTTTTGGTTTAGCTATTTCTTCATTTAGTTACTATATAAGTCTTGAACTCCTGTTTGTTCAAAGTGAGAAACCATTCTTTCTTAACCTTACCAAGCCTGAGAAACCAGCACAATGTTTTTAGTGACCCTATCACCAGTATTGGTCTGTTGATTCATATCTAACTGGAGTTTCTGTCTTCCAGACCTTCTGAACTGGGTGGGCCCCCTCCAGGAAAAGCAGTGTTATCCATGAATTGTCTGAGCTTCGGCGTGATCAGAGTGGATACAGAGGAGAAGTTGTCAGTGTTAACTGTGCAGGATGTTGGGCAGATCATGCCTGGAGGTAGGAAAGTGTTTTGTGTAGGTTTCAGCATATTCTAAATAAGTCATTTTTACTATTACACTTGTGTGCATGGAATAAATAAAAAGGCTAAATATAAGGTAGTATGAGTTGTGTTTTGACACATTACCTAAACACATGATGGATTAGAGATTCATGCACAGTAAATCTGAATGACCACACATTTTAGTATGGGCAAATGCTTTTGGCTTGTTGCAGAATTGTTTCTGGAATGGAGTGGAGTGGAATAGAATAGAATATTTCAGTTGAAAGGGGCCTCATTTCAAACCCTGTGAAGGTGAACTAATTCTAATTCATTCTAGACACTATTTTTTCATGCCCATGGAGAACAAGAAAGTGATCTGGAGTAACCTGGATTAACCTATTTCCTAATGACATCTGTTTGCAACACTGTGGTTCCTGAATTAGGTAGATCTGGGTATTGTTCTTTAGCCCACTAATTGAAGCAAAGAGACTTTGTCTCATCCTTGTTGTTCTTGTTTGAGACCCAGCTGCATTTGGAGAGGAGAGCACTCTGAAGAAGGTTAAAGGTGGAGTACCAAACCAGACCTAAGACTGTGAACAGTGGGGTGAAGGACTGGACACTTGGTGCCATCTACTCCAGCTTTAGGCTGGCAGTTCCATTGCAATGTCTGTGCTACTAGCTTCAGGCCCTGTCCTGACCTGCTCTGGTATGCTTGGAGAGGATGAAATACAGATTTTTTGGAACTCTCCTCACCCCTCAAGTTTATTATGTAGTTACCAAAGAACCTGATTGATTCTGGTCATGCCCTTTGGCTTTGCTATTCTTGGTCTGCTTGTGAACTTCCTGCTCTGCAGAGCTGTGGTTTTAAAGCCCTGCTCTCTGTATAGCATTTGCTCAAGGTAAAGATAAAATGGAGACTCAACTGATGTGATTTCAGCAACAACCTCTTCTCTGTACACCAAAGCCCCTGATACAAGTAAGAGGAGGTAGACAGGCTTCCCACTCTGCTGATGAAAATTTCAGCCATTGTGTGCAAGTCTCATTGGTCTTGTTTAATTGTCCTTATTATCCCCAGAAGCCCTTTGCCACCCCTGAAGTCAGTGATTATTGAACTTAGTTGTTATTGAACTTAAACTGAAGACTGAGCAGAAGCTCTGCACTTCATACCAGAACAAAGCAGAGAAGTCGCTTGGTTGTTGTATAGCTTCTCTCAAGTTTTTGTTTTGTATTAAGACCATTCAAAGTTGTTTTGAAAGTCCATAATAAATTCCAAGAAAGGCAATAGTAACTTCAGCCTCACAATTGGACTTGATCTTAAAGGTCTTTTCCAACCTAATCAATTCTCTGATTAAATACTGATTTTTTTTTTTTGCTTACGCTAGAATACAGATGGCACGTACTGCTACTGCTGTCTGTCCCCTTGAAACCTCACTGAAATTCAGCTGTGCTCCCAATGTTTTCCTTAGATTATAGGTTAGACACAGGGACATGAAGGGAGCGAGTTTGCACGCCCTTCAGGTAGTCATGAATCCTTTGGTGAACTGACTGAGCTTAAACTCAATATTGCTGCTGTTCAAAAAAGTGGTATTAGATGCAGGATCAATTGAAATCTTTTTTTGGATCAGTATATCTCATGTGGCTCCACCTCTATGGCCTCCCTGCTACCAAAAACCAGGCCTTGCAAAACCAACACAGAGAGGCTCCTGGCTTTGCTCTAGGCTTCTCTCACAGCAGAGTGTGCTTGACTACACTAATGCACAAAGCTGCCTGCAGCTACTCTTTGTGTTCAATTGTTGGAGCTGTAAGTCCCCTGGATTAATTTTCCACAGAGCATCTGCTCAGTGGCAGGTTCAAGTCTGCCTTAGGATGTTGCAAAAGTTCCCTGTATGCTTATAGCTAAGTAATTTCACCTCATCATGAGTTGTAAAAAAATAGGTCTCTGTCCTTGTGAAATGCCTGATTGAGCAATCAGAGGGATCTGTGATAAAACCCTTCTCCTTTGTCAAAATTCCTTGGAGCATTGTCTGGCAAATCTGGGGGACCCTTCTGTGTTAGGGGGCCACTGGCAGGCAGTGATAACACTACCATAACTTTCTACATGAGTAAGAAGAATCGAGTGACTTGTCTGATTGTGTGGGAGAAGACCAGTTAAATGTGTACTATTAAGTGCCTCAAAGTGATATGACTTGTAATTGATGGCTGTTGCTATTTGAAAATACAGTAGTAAGTGGTAAAACTACTTGTAGATTAAGCAGAATTTGGGCAACTTTATTAATTAACTCCGTTAAAACTAGCATTGAGCTGTCAAAATCGAGGCCAGATTTGCTTCAATTTATCCACATATTAAGAATTCCAGCAGAAATTCCTCTGTACATTCCTTAAGTCAGAATATGCATGATAGATTTCATTATAAAGGATGATTGATAACTTTTGTCTCTTAAAAAATCCTCTGGAGTACGATGTCAGAAGACACTAGCAGCTATTTACAGGGGTGTGCAAAATGAAAAAAATTAATGACTTAGTTTCAAATGAGTCTGCATGTACATTCTAACAGTGGAGATACTTGTGCCTTACTTGGCAAGATTTATGCTTTTTCCTGTGTAGTATTCATGGAGGGTGTGCTGTTATCCATTCTGGCTTGATGTTTGGCATACAGGAGAGAACATACCACCACCTGTTCTTTGCCCCTCTGCTGACTGATGAGTCTTGCTCTTCATTTGCTTTTGGTTTTGTATTTCTTTCTGAAGGCTTTGTTCCATCTTTTGATCCCCGCTGAACTTGGAAGTCTGCCCTAGCCTTTCAAATACTTTGTGACATAGGAGCTCACATTCCTGAATTTCATTTGGAAATGGTCAAGCCAAATGGTTTTGATCTCATTACATGTGAAGATCTCTAGCATGCTTTATTCCGGAACTGCCTGGTTAAAAGGTCATGGATAAAATGTTCCCTTGCACCCTCCTTTTCTTCAGATCTTGCTTTTTTCTGAGATGCTGAGCCCACCTGCTCATGGGGTCTTACTCAACAGAGCCATCAGCACCACGGTCATGTCATGTGTCACTGCTGTTTAACCCATAGGCCAATGATGCCACATTCCCTACAGGTTCATTATCTACCATGAATACCCATCACAAGACCCTCAAGGGAAGAGCCAGCATCCACAGAGAAATCTTCCCCTCAAAGATGGCATGGGAATTCTTAAGAGAAAATCTGGTATGCATTCCCATGGAATCCTGTCTTGGAGGAATGATGTTTTACCCCACCCGTTGACCACCTTGGGCTATTTTGCATAGTTTCTGTCTGGGACTGGCATTGCTAAATTTGGCTTCTCACAATATTCAGTTCGTTTTTTCAAATTGGACTGGTAAAGATGGTAGGGAGAGTGCCAAACCCCTTTTCTTCTGCCATTCTCAGCCTCCAACTTTCCCATCAACTGGAATGTGATTGCTGTGTTATCTGTCATATTATACCTTAAGTTTAAGCCTGGTTATGTTGCTTAGTGGATATGTTAACTGCAGTTAAATTTGCCTCCCTTCTACTTCCCAATCCCTGTTTCTTTTATCAGGGTCCTTCTCATGTTCTTTCTTTGACAAGAGCTAACACTTTTGAATCCGAAAGTTCTAAATCCCTGTAGCCTCTAATCATACAAAGGAATTGTAGGTTTCTAGAAACAGTGCTGCTGCAGCAGCTACTTTCTTACACTCAAGCAGAAGACTTCAGTTTGGCACCAAAATCTTGGGCTTCTGCAAGATCTTCTGCAATGAACAGAATCATGTTCTGGATTGTGACTGCATTCAGTATCTTTTCTAGAAGTTTAGGGAGATGGTTCCAATTTCCTAGACGTTGGGATGCTCACATTGTCTCCAGCCCATGGATATCTTGTATTTCATTGCTTCCTCTAACCATGTATGAGCAAACATTTGCCTAGGTTCTGGTACTTACCACAATGCATCTTCACTGCAGAGGGATCTGGTTCCTTTACCTCAGTAGAAAGTTGTTGGTGAAACTTTCCATTTTCTTCCTTAGATTGTGGGTTAACAGCACCTCTTTTCCACTCAGCCCGTAGCATTTATCATATTCATCAGTTCTTTGTTCCTCAGGGCTTCAGTCTGTCACACAGTGGCACAACAGCCACTGCAGAACAGCTTCTCTTGGAGACCTGTGCCAGTGCACTCTTGGGATGAGATGTTTTCTTCCAATTTAAGTGTTACACTTTGGATGCTAATGATCACGTTTAGAGACTAGATTTATGTTCATCCTCATCTAGGAAGTTGGCTTGTTTTATGCCTGTTGCCTTTTCCAGAGGAGCAGGAAGAGATTCAGTTCTGCATTTGATATCCCCATATGCTGTTTTTCCCAAGGGTGAGATTTCTCTGGAAACCCTGGAAATACTTTCCACAGTGATTCTAGAGGCATTTTATCCTGGCATTTTAGTATTTTTCCTAAGGCTTCATGCTTCTAGAAGAGAGGTTCTTACTAAAGATTGTAATGCAAGGGTAGCCACTCTATATAGATCCACTATGGAATGCTGGAAAGGGAACAAGAGAGCACTTCCTGACCCTCATCAGTACCTTTGGTCACAGCCTTCTGCTGTGCAGGCCCCTGGCATTCTTCTTGCATTCCTGCTGTGCTAGTCTTGAAACATCCAGAGCTGAAGCCAGTCTTTGCTAGGGCATCAGCATTGTCCTTTGAACAGCAGGATTCTCATCTCCTGCCAGGATACTCCTTGGCAGGTTTGGCTGCTGCAAGTCACCATCTGTCAGAATGTACATGTGGACTCATTTGAAGAAAGAAAGCTTTCTAAGCAGGAATCTGTGTTCTTCGTGACGTGCAGTCCACATGTACATTCCTATCCCATCTGCTTTTCCCTTCTCTTTAATTCTTTTTCAGATGCAATGCTGTTGAGAGAGACTGAAATGGTGGTAGATGCATTCTCTTGTATGTCACACATGAAGCAGGAAAAGGAGGAGAAGCGAGAGTAGAGGCTCCACAGATACTGCAGAAGGGCAACCTTGCAGTATAACCTGGCAGGACAGAACTGTGCCTGCTGTTAGAATGTACCTGTAGACTACCTGTATCATACATTGGTTACTGGTAAGTATTTTTTCTTTTATTTGATCAGGGTGATAGGATTGTCCTTTGACTTCATGAATGGAGCATCATTTAGGGACTGCAGGCTTATCCGTTAGTTTTTCTGTATTTGTGAATGCAGTGAGGGCTGTACATTTATTAATGCCCACAAACTGTGGTTTCTCCAGTTATTAACACTTCTCTTTGCATCATTGTTTAAGTGTTACATACTGAGTTCTGATATTTGCTGAAGTTCTTTCCTGTAGTAATAAACTATTTCATCAGTTCCAATTTACCAGTGAGTTTTATTTTTCCCTCTTAAATTGCAAAATGTGGGGTTTAGCACGAGTGATAGTTCATACTGTAGATTTTAATTCCAGACATCTAGTTGACACATACACTATCCAGAAACAGTACCAGAATTTGATTAGCATCTCTTTACTTGGCCACCCAAGGTTATCATTGTATGGTTCCAAACAATTACTAATAACTGCTAGTTGTTATGATAGGTAATTTTTATGAAACCAAGATAATTTAGAAGTTGATCTATTGGTAGGGTGAATGATGGTCTCACCTGTTCAGACCTAGGATGTTGGCAATTGGAAGACTTCTCTAAGGTTTGAAAATGTACACACAAATCTATTTTACCAGCAGTCCTTGGTCCATGCAGGCAGCAGAGTTGGCTTTGCTGTGTTTATTTTGTATTGACCTGGATAGATTTATTGATTTTTCTCATGATCTTGAGTCTTAAACTCCCTCAGTCCATTGTGCCTTGGATTCAGCTGCAGCTGAAGTGCAGGCTGTGAAGCATTGTAAGAATAAAACGTTGCATTTGTGAACTTAATCTTGGAGAACAGATAGCACAGGCTGTTAAGAAGCTAAAGTGAGCTCTCTTACATGCTGTGTTTTTGCTGTAGCTGATGAATAATTGATACTAAAATCTTTATCTGTCAGTGGCAGAGCACCACATGTGTCAGCTGCTGGAGCAGACTAACACTGTGATTCCTTGTTCTTCCTCTGTGCAGCCAGCATGTGTGTTGTCAAGGTGGATGGGACTCCATATCTGTGTAAAGCTGATGAGGTTGGAGAAATATGTGTGAATTCAGGAGCAACTGGGACAGCATATTTTGGCCTCCTCGGAATCACCAAGAATGTATTTGAGGTTTGGATTTCTTTGTAATTGTTATATTTCTAGTATTTCTTCTTGCAAATAGACTTATTTATTCCTTGAAGATCCTTTTGTGTGTGTGTTTTATTGTTTGGTTTGCTTTGGTTTTTTAGTTAGTTAGAAAAAAGCCCTGGCCAGGTACACTTAGATTCATTCATAGAATTATAACAAGACATTCTGTCTCTTACAACCGAAAATACCAAGTGTCATAGACAGTTAGTTAGCTGATTTTGTATTCCACAGTCCCGTGCAGTGCCTATGTGAGCATTTAAATTTATCTTAGCTCTGAATTAACACAGCAGTCTTATGTGTAGCTACCTGAAGGCATTTCAATCTTTTCTGCCCATATTTTTCTTTCAGTGGTACCCTATTTCATGTATTCTGGCAGTAAAGGAATGAAGATCCTTATCAGTCCAGTGAGTGTCTGAATCCTTCTTTGTTCTTCCAGGCCGTTCCAGTGACGGCAGCTGGCACGCCTGTATCAGACCAACCCTTCACAAGAACAGGATTGCTTGGCTTTGTGGGTCCTGTAAGTGTGAACAAGCCCTCAGGGCCCTACTTTGTCCTGACTCCCAACTCTAAAGTGATGCTCCTGAATTCAGCAGGACTTTTTGTCAGGGCACTGGCCTCCTATAGATCTCAAAGAGTATTGTTGGCTTGAGTCAGGCATGTATTGCCAGTAGTGAGGAGGGTTTTTTGCTCTGTGTCTAATCCTTCCTTCTTTTCAGGACTATTTGGTGTTTGTGGTAGGAAAATTGGATGGCTTGATGACAGTTAGTGGCCGCAGGCACAATGCAGATGACGTGGTAGCCACCGCGTTGGCAGTTGAACCCATGAAGTTTGTCTATCGAGGAAGGTGAGTGTATTAGAAACTTCAACACTGCTGGCTGGACTTTGTTGCTCCTTTTTTAATCCACAGATGGTCATCAAGTGACACAGCATACACTGGAGCAATGCATATGAACTTTTTCATGTGTGTTTTGTAGGAAAGTTGGCACTAGGTTGTGAATTTAGTTGTTCCTGCTAACTTGAAAGACAAATATTGACACCCTGCTTCATGCATGATAGATTTTCAATGACTTTCACACAAATAAAGGCAGATCTTAAAGTGTCTGTTTAAAACTTCTTTCAAAGCTTCTCTTAAGACACTCAAAAGAAGCTCATGTGCCATATGTAAAACACTTCTGGCCCCTGAGCCTTTTGGGTGGCTGAGGGAGGAACTGTGCAGCCTGTTCTAAAGAACAAGCTAGGCTGCTGAAGGACCCTCAAATACAGTGTGTTGTATCACCAATCTGAGTGATCCTCAGTGGTCCGTGGCTCAATGTCCAGATGGAGATCAATGACAAGTGGAGTCTCTCAGGGTTCAGACTGGGACCAGTCCAGGCTGAGCCATTATTAATATTTTATCCTAGAAGAGGCAAGCTTAAAACTAATTCCCCAATGGGAGTTAAGTATTTTTCAGTGCAGGCATCTGGTGGTGAGTAATTTGGCATAGTTGGCATAGTTGTCTTCCAGAAGGGACACTGTATGTAGGGGCTACAAGTCTAGTGTGCATAATGGAGTTCTGTTCTGTTTGCACAGCCCCTACATGTATGAAACTTTCCTGTCAGACACATGCTGCATGGGTGACTGGAAATCCACCTGACTCTCAGCAGAAATCAATTACAAGATTGAAAGAAACCCACGTGTGTTGTAAATTTTTCTGTGATTTTGTGATGATCTGGCATGAATAACGCTTGTGTGTGTGAAACAGTGCCATGAGAGGTTGCAGCCATTCCCATGTGATGATAAGCCATGCTCTGGTCACCCTGTGTTGCATCGTGTCATTGTTCTGTGCTTTGTGTTTTAGGATAGCAGTGTTCTCTGTGCCCGTTTTGCACGATGATCGGATAGTGCTTGTGGCAGAGCAGCGCCCTGACGCCTCAGAGGAGGACAGTTTTCAGTGGATGAGCAGGGTTCTGCAGGTATTCAGTCTGTCCTTTTCTCTTTCCAGGTGAATAAGGCTGATGAATGAAATATCAGAGCTTTCTTTTTTTTTTTTTTTTTTTTTAATAAGCAAAACCTATCAGTGTAACCACAGAGAGCTGTAATAAGGTAATTTTTTCAGGGTTGAGAATTAACAGAATTTTGTAAAAAGTAAGACTTTCTTTCAGAATGTTTTTTAAACTTCCTACTACTAGGATTCTCAAAGTCCTAGGGGTGATGGCTTTTGTTTTGGTAATGCTACATGCCTCTTCTGTTTTCGTACTGAGAGTTACCTCTGAAAATATTCACAAATATACTGCCCAGTATCAGAACAGCCCCAAAAGCTTTTTATCACTAAAATCTTTATTCTAGATCAGTAACAAGAAGTATTAAATTTTTTTCCCCTAATTATTTTAATGTTTTTTCTTGGGGATGAAGGGCAGGAGGAAAGGGAACTGTGGTAGATCTGCATTTGCCGATTTTAGAATTAATCAGTTCTCAGGAAGTGAAAATGGAGAGATCAATTATGGAAGACTCTGGGAAGGGAAGGATCCAGAGAGCAACTTAAAGGAAGTTTGCTCTTAATAGTAAGGGAGTCACATAGTAATGGTTTCTCTCTAATGTCAGCTTTCTTATCTTTTTGGAGAGTATCTCTGGTATTGGAAGAAAATATTTTGTTTCTTTTTAGAAGTGTCATAGCTAAAAGAGACACTTAAGATTTAGGCAGCAAAGATGCTTCCCTCCTAAATTTTTGTGAGTTTTATGTTCTACTGTGCTTTTGTGATTGTGCCATACATGCTAAATTTGCTGTGATATAACTTTGGCTTTTGAAAATCTCTGCACTTTTTGCCCACTTTTAAGAGACTTTCCTAATCCCTGATGTGCAGGTGGCATCCCCTTGATAGAGGGCACAAGCAAAGTCCTGGGTCTGCTCCTGCTCCCATTGAAGTCATGGCACAGCTTCTATGAGTTCAGTGAGTGCAGAATTGGACCCTTTATTTGCAAATTGTGGTGCAAGTAAAAATTTTAATGTTATAAATGAATCGAATTCAAATTCTTGCTCTAGCTACATCCCAGTTGATAATGTGGAATGTTTTTTTTGTTTTTTTAATTTCTGTGAAGGCAATTGATAGCATTCACCAAGTGGGTGTGCACTGCCTTGCCTTGGTGCCAGCCAACACTTTGCCAAAGGCTCCACTCGGAGGAATTCATATTTCAGAAACGAAGCAGCGCTTTTTGGAGGGTGCTCTGCATCCTTGTAACGTCTTGATGTGTCCCCACACCTGTGTTACCAACCTGCCCAAGCCTCGGCAGAAACAGCCAGGTGAGGAAACCAGAGCATGTGCTAGTTCTGCCAGACCTGTCTTCTACAGGCCACTTGCAGACTGGATTGTTGCTTGTTCCTTAGGTTGTTTTTCCTCATTTTGCACTGTTCTTTTCAAAATGCAGATGTTGGTCCTGCGTCAATGATTGTAGGAAACCTCGTAGCTGGCAAGAGGATGGCACAAGCCTCAGGGAGAGATGTTAGCCAGCTGGAGGACAATGACCAGGCAAGAAAGGTGACACTGGGGTCCTGGTGTTATTAAATATTTGAATTAGCTTATTCAGAATGAAAGAAGACCAGATCTGATATTCTGCTGAAAACAAACCTGAGGCACTTTGAATTTGAGTGTCTCCTTTTTCTTCCCTTTCAGTTCCTGTATTTAGCAGATGTTCTTCAGTGGCGAGCTCAGACAACTCCAGATCATCCACTCTTCCTTCTGTTGAATTCCAAGGTAAGATGCACTTTAGGTCATACTTGGAGATTAAGACCAAAACAAAAGATTATTTAGATTCTAAGAAAATTCCTTCTAAAAGTTTTTCCTGAAATGCTGCAGATTATTTTAATGAAGCAGACAAAAATTGCTAGTTAGCAAGTAGCATAAATTTTTCTGCTTTTGGGATTTTACATTGTATGTTTTATTCTGCATCTGGAATTTCAGTATGCATTCTCCCTAGATTAAAACATTGCAGTAATTGCATTTCCTGCAGGAATACAACTTTTGTCATATGAATGAAAGCCATGATTCAGTCTTCATTCCAAAGCACAAGGGTTAACTGTAGGTCAGAAACTGAGGATTTCCTGATTAGAAGATCTGGAGCCTAAGTAGAGAGCCCTTGGGACAGCTTGGGAGTCAAATTTTCCGGGAGCACTGTCACACCCGGCAGGGGATACTGATGGCTTGCCCTGGGCCAGGCTCTGCCTCAAAAAGAATGGCACATAGAGTGACAGTAACAGCCCAGGGACAAATCAGATCTGCCCTGTGCTGTGCTGTGCAGTGCTGTACTGCAGACAGGAGTCTTCCAGGAAGTCCAGCAGCAGTCTTTGGAAAGTGAAGGATTTGTATATCTCATTCAGAAGGGCAAAAGAGTTTAGGACATTGTTAAAACTTTATAACTTTTCTTTTGAGACTGTGCTTTAGCAAAAGAAATAGTTGCAACGTTGTTATTGTTGAATTGGTTTATTCTCTCAGAGTAAAGAAGATTTTGAGGGAAGTTTTTCCAGTATGAAGCAGCCCTTTCCTAGGTCACTTTGTTCAGGCAAGTTTTACCCTTGACATGGAGACTCTGCAAAAGGAAACACAAAACTTAAGCACAAAGAAATTACGTGTTGGTGAGCACCTGTCTTAAATAGCTGGGGACTAATGAGCTACTGTGCTACGTGTTGGTGTGTTCACATATCTCCAGGAGAAACCCTTTTGGTTTACACCTTTTCATATCAGTATCCAAGGCACTGAGCTGCTGCTGTTGCTTTCAAGGTTTCTGCTGTCACTTGTCTCCTGTGCAGGGTACTGTAGCCAGCACTGCCTCGTGCATTCAGCTGCACAAGAGGGCAGAGAGAGTGGCAGTGGCACTGCTGGAGAAGGGACGGCTGAACGTTGGTGACCACGTGGCCCTGGTTTACCCTCCAGGTAAAGCAACACGGACAGCAAAACCCACAATCACACAGCACAAGGAAAGAAGTTCTGTTCATTAATTGGACTGGAATAATTTTTGCTAGCTGTTAAATGCAAAACATTTTAAACTGGGTGTGGATTTGAAGAGACACTTGTGACAAATCTTTGCGTCTTAATAACATAAATCAGTGTGTATTTTGATTTTGGTCAAAGAGTTCAGCCTATTGATCTGATAAAAATGGCTTTAATTTCACAAATGTCCTTTCCAGGAGTAGATTTGATAGCAACTTTCTATGGCTGTTTGTATGCTGGCTGTGTTCCCATCACTGTGCGCCCACCTCATCCACAGAATCTTGCTACCACTCTGCCCACTGTCAAAATGATTGTAGAGGTAGGTATGAAACATTCCTGTCCTTGTGCCTTTGGGGAGTGGTAAATGATTGATGCAGCCTGATGAATTGCTTTGCCATGGTCAGTGTAAAATAAGCTAGAAAATAAATATTCAGTGTGCTATGGGTGAGTCAGTAATGACTTCTTCTTTAAATTTATTTAAAATGGTCTTTTATTGTCGTGATTTATTTTGCTTTGTTTCCTATTATTTTCTTCATCTCTTCATCTTACTGGTTATCTCATCTGGATGCATAGGACGTGACTTTGAGCACGCACTCCCTGGTTTTATCAATGCTCTTAATGCTTTGCCTTTTGCAGGTCAGTAAGTCTGCATGTATATTGACCACCCAAGCTATAATGAAACTGCTCAGATCCAAGGAGGCTGCAGCAGCTGTAGATATTAAAACATGGCCCACTATTTTGGATACAGGTACGGTAGCCAAAAATAGAAATAGTTTGAAGAGTGATATATTTATTTTGCTACACCACAACTACTTGACTGAGTGGATGTGTTGTGCATTGCACTAAAACAGCTATACAGAAACTATAGGGAGGATCTGATGATAATGCTGCAAAGATACATTTTTTTTGTCCTGTGTGTGTTTCCCAAAATAATGTGGTACTCTCCTCTACTTACTTATTTTAAATAGATGATATGCCTAAAAAGAAGCTGGCCAATGTTTTCAGACCTACGTCTCCAGATATGTTGGCATACTTGGACTTCAGTGTGTCTACTACTGGTATATTAGCAGGAGTAAAGGTACAGTAACAAGAGATAGTCATGTTTTATTCCTTTACTTTTGTAAAGAAATATGTAAAACCCTTTTTCTAGAAGAAGGTCCCTGAGAGGTCCTGTTTTCCTCTTGCAGATGTCACATGCAGCTACAAGTGCCTTATGTCGCTCGATAAAGCTCCAGTGTGAGCTGTACCCATCCCGACAGATTGCCATCTGCCTGGACCCCTACTGTGGCTTGGGCTTTGCACTCTGGTGCTTGTGCAGGTAAGGCTCTGGAGCTCTGGATGTCCTCATGTGTGCCTAGCCTTCTCTAGAACCCCAGGGAATGGAATGGGTGAAACTTGTTGGAATCCTGAAGCCTGGGAGTTTTAAACTTTGTGTGCTTTCTGGCACTGACCCCCAAAAGAACACTGCTTTTGACCTGAGGCCTTGGAGAAGGCTTCCAAAATTGAGTGGTAGAGTTAGAATCACTGATGTGTAGTTTGAATAGAAGAGTGTAATTTCACATGGTGAAGGGTTTGGAATTTGGGGTTTTAGAATATAGTAATAGGTATGGGACAAGATGGGCTTTGTCTCTTCCTTCCTTCTGTTCCTTCTTCTTCATGATTTCAGGTAGTAGTTTTTTGTTGCATAGAAAGTACCACAGTACGGGTCACAGGTGTTTGGTTTTTGGGTCAAAAGTATAAATAATACAGATGTTAGCTTTTAGTTGGATAGTTAGGCTTTAAGAGACCTTGTAACCAGCTAGATACATCTCCATTTTCTCGCTTTTGGCTTGTTAGCTAGAAGTGCTGAAGAACTCTCTGTACTATAGATAAGATTTAATAAACAACCAAGTCCAAANAGAACTCTCTGTATTATAGATAAGATTTAATAAACAACCAAGTCCAAACAAGAAAATCTATCTCTCGAGTTTCAATCCTGACTCTGAGTGAAGGCAGAGGAGAAAGGAAGATAGTCACTAATATGTGGTGCCACTAATAGAAACTGTCAAAGAAACTCAAATTAACCTTTTTGTCAGTAGTTCAGAAGACACCTTTTGTGGTAAGAAAATCCATGTAAGTCAGTTAGTTAATTGAGTAACTTCAGATTTGCAAGTGGATGGGATTGGATACCAAATTCAAGGAAGAAAAAAAAAGGGCTCCACTGTCTGTTTCACATTGATTTGGTAAATCCTTTTAAAGTCTTTTGAGATTAAACCATATGTTTCGACAAGACCTTTAAGGTGTTCACTGCGAGTTGGTATGCAGTAAGAAATGCTGCTAAAGTAAGCACTTAAATGTTTCTTAAAATGAGTGAGTCTTGACTTGATTCAGCCAGATACCTACTCCAATGCAGCACATCTCACAAAGCTGCAAATTTTTTTTTGCCTTTTAAAATGTCATATGTCGTATTAATTAATAGAATTTCCATGTTCCTATTGCTTCCTCTCCCCAGTATATATTCAGGTCACCAGTCCATCCTGGTGCCTCCTCTGGAGCTGGAGAGCAACGTATCTCTGTGGCTGTCTGCTGTCAGCCAGTACAAAGTGCGTGTCACTTTCTGCTCCTACTCTGTGATGGAGATATGCACCAAAGGCCTTGGGACACAGACTGATGTTCTCCGGGTGAGTGGGCTTCATTTTTCCACATACTGACATCAACATACATTTGTCTTTCTAAAAACTTCATTTTGGCTTGGAGAACATGGGGTTTTAAGTGTTCCTGTGAAAGCCTTCCACCATTATGACTTGATTTTTGGGGTGTGTTGAGACTGCTGGAAGATTCAGCTTCCATGTTTCTGGTGGAGGCAAAAAAAAGAAGTCTTATATTTTCAGTTTTAGTTATTTGTGCAACCTTTGTGCTGCTGGATGTTTTTGAGATTTTGGGCAAAATACATAGCAAGCCTATCAATTTGTTTGTGTCTGAGACAAGGAAAAAACCCAACACCAAACAAAAAAAATCTCAGACAAAACACACACCAACAGAAGGAAAAATCCCGAAGCCCCACCAAAAAACCTCACCCAAAACATCCAAAAGAAAAAGTGGCCCTGAAACTCAACAAGTCTCACTTACTTTCAGATGTCACTTGATGCCAAAAGTGGTGAGTTCTAAAATGGATATATAATCTTCCCCAGTCCTGGAAATGTTCCAGGCCAGGTTGGATGGGGCTTGGAGCAGCCTGATGTAGAGGAAGGTGTCCCTGCCCATGCAGAGGGGTTGGAATGAGATGAGCTTTAAAGTCCTTTCCTTCCCACTCAAAGCATATGCTGTATGATTCTGTGATTTCTAACAACATCAGTTACACTCTAAAACATCTATTTATTTTTGAGGGAAATCTCTCAACTCAGATTTAATTTCCTTAAAGAGGAAAGAGCATTCCCACAGCTGTAGTAACTCAGCTGCTCAGGACTTCCACTGGGAATGTGTGGCAGCTCCTTCACAAAGAACCGGTTGTATTGTGTGCTCTCAATAGAGACAATAAAACTTGTCCCTCTGTTCCACTGGACCTCACCGAAGGGAATCCTGGCCCACAGCCAGTTGCTCCAGGTTCACATTCATATTGAGAGGAGCTGATGATGTCTGGGACACCTAAACTGTGCAGTGCTGGGAGCCAGCAGGTCTCTGGTGAGCCCAGCCCTGTGACAAAATGACATTTTGAGGGTTTTTCAGCCCAGAATGCTGAGTGACTGTGTTGCAGCTACACGATGTCTGTAGTGTTAATCCATGTCTTACTCTAGTGCTTTTAAAGCTGTTCTGTTGCACAAATAGAAGGGTTTATTTCTAGAATTGCTGCCTTTGAAGTGCTAATGTTTGTTCTCTCCCCCTGCCCTCCCAGATGAAGGGGGTTAACCTGTCCTGCGTGCGCACCTGCATGGTGGTGGCCGAGGAGAGACCGAGGATCACCCTCACCCAGTCTTTCTCCAAGTTATTCAAAGACCTGGGCCTCTCTGCTCGTGCAGTGAGCACCACCTTTGGGTGCAGGGTCAACGTAGCAATTTGCTTACAGGTGAGATTCAGCTGCTTCTTCCTCACACAGAATATCTGGGAACTGGGTAGAAAATCATGTTCAGCTGAATGGATTTCTTTTTCTAATGAGCTAGAGCTCCACTGCTTGCTTGCTTCCTCACCAAGTTAGAATAAGCTTTTTAATAAGATGTTCAATATGATGTTGATTAGGATAATTTCACTTTTCTGTACTCATTGATCAGTGGATTTGCTTTTCTAATCCAGAGAGTCAGTACTAAGAAACTTTTTTTCCTTCCTACTACGTAGGAGAAGTATTAAATAAACAGGTTCCTATTCATAAATATTCCATGTTACAAGCTGTGCTGTTTCAGCTTTTGTGTGATTCAGGTTTTGTCTTGTTTTGTATAATGTAGAATTAAATGGAAGACAGAATTTCACAAGTAAGACCCAGGAAAACTGACACATTTGACAGGGTTTTTTTATTTTTATAGATCTCAAATGAGTATTAGCAACATGCAGATATTTTTGTCTCACCTTGTGTGAGAGCTGGACTTCTTTTTTTACTTACAAGTGTGAAATTCGAAGCTTTGAGAGGGAAGATACACCTATAAAGTACTCAGCCATGCTTCACAATCTGGAGATAATGACATGCTGTGGGCCAGAACCACCTTAGATAGTTTAGTATTCAGCTGATAATAATCTTTTATGTGTAATTTAACCACATGAAGTCTTAACTTTTCATAACGAGGTATTTCTTTTCCAGTCAGGAGATTAAAAAAAATACATACATAATATATATATATATATATTCCAAAACTTACCTGAAAAATGAGGTATTAAGTAAGCATGGACTAGAAAATAGAAAAGTACACTGGAGTTTGGAGGATGCTCAGTTTAATAGATAAAGTGCTCAGGTTTCAGATGAATCTGTGTAGCTTTGTATGTGGGGAATATTTTAGGGGGCACATGGATTAAGTATGTGTAATTTTAAATTTAATTTCCAATTTTATTGGTATGGATCACAGTTAATAAAATAGGATTCTATGAAAATTGCTACTGTACTTCTGCAAAACTTTGTTTTTCCTTTTTTTTTTTCTTCCTGGTGCCCACTAGAAGAAAAGCCTTTTTAGCTCTCAGAATATATTACAGTGTACTAAGTTTCCGACAAGAGAGATATTCTGGGACATGAGTTGTTTAAATATGTTGCCATTCACAATTGTTTCCTTTGTTACTATAGTTTCTTTCACAGTAAAATGAGAAAGATTTTTAACAAGACCAAGCTAAATGGCTATAAAGAAATAATGTCAGAGTGATTTTATGAATCAATGGGTGGAAAAACAGGAAGGATACACATGAAATCAAGATGACTGCAAATTAAGATTTTAAATTCATTGAATTAAACATTTCAGCTGCCAAATGTGAAAGAATAGCTTTCCAAATTGCCTATGTGAATAAAAATTTCAAAAGCCAGTTTGGGATAAAGGGGTGGGGAACAGTTTTTCTGCAGAATACTGAATGGCAACATAAAAAGTACTTGAAATAAACCCAGTGAGGAATACAGGACTGCTGGGCAGTTAAGCTTCCCTTTCATTTTGCCTTTTTCATCTCTGTTTTCCATTCTTGAGCCCCTTTTTCATGGGAGGGGTTTTCTTCCCCTTTTCCTCCATTCTTCCAAAGTGATACCTCTGTTAGACTTTTTAAATTGGATTTAAATTACTGTAAAGGAATGACCAAACTTCTGATACAAATTAGCAGGCAGATAAATGCCTTCATCTTCCAACCCTGCTGAACTGGTTCACTGAGGTCTCTGAAGCTGCAGACAGTCTTACAGAGGGAGAAGGGATTTATTATAAAGCAGTGTATGAGTTGCTGTAGCCCTCTTTTGTTCATGATCTGAGATTTGCATGTTTCCAAAAGAACTGCCCAGAAGTTACATGATCTGAAATGGAAATTTTCTTTTCATTCTAAAACTGTAAGTTTTGTTTTCTGTCTTACTGTGTGTATCTTATGTTTCCAGTGCCTCTTTGTTTGTATTTTCTTTTTTTCCCCTTTCTCTCTGTTTCCCACACTTTGATGGCCTCTGTTACTTCTGTTTGTGGTCCTGCTGTCAGCCAAACAGGCTGGGCAAGCTGGCTGAACAGGTATAGTGATGCATGTGTGCTTGTCACGTCCTAAAGTCCATCTGGTTCTGCAGTGTTAGGGACTAGGCCCACGTAGGTTTGTGTTTACATCCTTTTGCACTGGCTGTGTGGGTTTTAGAGCAGGTGCTTACTCAAATAAAATCCTAAAAGCTGAATTCTAGATTTAACAATTTTGTAAACTTAGACTTACCTGTACTACATACTTCACTTGTGCATTCATTGACTAATTCCATAACAAGCAAAGGCTCTGCAGTACTCACTGTAGAAAGGGGGGCTGCTTTATTTCTTGTACATTAGGGAAGTGCTTTGTAAGTGTCAGTAAAAAAGGGAGAGAAATTTGTGAATTTATGTGGCTGTGAGAACGAAAGCAGGGTGTTGTGGCTTCTGTTGAATTTGTTTCTTCCTCCTTATTCTTAGGGAACAGCAGGACCAGATCCAACAACAGTCTATGTAGATATGAGAGCACTTCGACATGACAGGTACGGTCTGTGTTAATGTTTTAACTCTTCAATGGCTGTGCAGAAGAAACTCCAGCCTCATTGCATTGGTTTGTTGAAACATCCTTGGCAGCAGCCAGCTGACTCCCTGCCATGTTACATCCCTGTGCTGTGCAATTCCAAGAAATCTGCTCTCTGAAAGTCATTTAGGTAGTGGAAGTAGCACAGTTAGAATCTCCCTTTGTTTTTTTTTTTCTCTTCAAATCAAAACAACTCTGTTCCCTCAACCTTCCCTGGGCTACACTGTGTCACTTAGTGCCAGTCAGTCTGCTTGCTCTTTACTGTTTGTAATTCCTACGAATGCTCTGCCATGACTCAGTGTGACAAGTAGAGGTCCAGGAGAATCCAGAAAAGAAGGTGAATTTAAAATGCTGGTGGGACTGCAACCTTCAGGCTTTGTTGGGAAAAGTTACTCATCTTTCCAGAGAGCAGAGTTACAGATTCTTGAAAGAAACCTGTTACATGGGAATGCTAGTAGGGAAGTTTTGAAAACAGCTAGAAACTTGTAACTGTAAGTTGTGAATAAATGAGAATAACTGGATGATTCATTGCAGCTCAGTCAGTGCAGCTAAGGATGGAGTAGCAGTGGATATACTAGAATACATCTGTTTCACTTTTGTTTAAGTTCTTGTCTTGGTTAAGTACAGTCATTATCATCTCTTAGGCAGCAGATTGGAGAAAATTCCCTGAGAGAAAAAGGAAAAAAAAGAAAAATTCTAACCTCCAACAGCTCTTAAAGCCTTGTACAAATGTATCCTCTTATTTTCTCAGGGTGCGTTTGGTAGAGAGAGGTTCTCCACACAGTCTGCCACTTATGGAGTCTGGGAAGGTGAGAGACTGACTGTGGTCCTTCCTCCTCACAGAATCACAGAGTGGTTTGGGTTGGAAAGAGCTTTAAAGCTCATCTCATTCCAGTCCCTGTCTGCCACGGGTGGGGGGACACCTTCCACTATCCCAGGTTGCTCCAAGCCCCATCCAACCTGGCCTTGGACACTTCCAGGGGCGAGGCAGCCACAGCTTCTCTGGACAACCTGTGCCAGGGCCTCAGCACCGTCACAGGGGAGAATTTCTTCCCAACATCTACTCTACACCTCCTGTTTCAGTTTAAAGCCATTATGGGACTTGCTATGTCCTCATGGCCCCCACCTGGGTGGGGAGCTGCATCACCTGGATCTCAGTAAAGAATATGTGGGACAAGCTTGGCTAATCAGAATGTGTCCAGGAGAACAGGTTATGAGTAGTTAAAGTAGTTATTGAGTAGTTAAAGTGAAGGCAGGTGCATGATATGGAGCAATGGGATAAATTGCTACCGCCAGAACAAATCTGAGGCCTTCATATGGAAGGTATTTTCTAGGTGTGAAACCAATGCTGAAGCTGCAGAATGGCTGCTCTGAGTTAAAATTATTTAACAAATTACACAGCAGCGGTAGGAAGAGATGGTTGGCATCTGTGGTGCAGAAAGGAGGAGTAAGGGGAGCACAGACTGTTGACTTCTGATTAACTTTTTTTTGATAAATTCATTTTCTTAACTTCTGTTTGCTTCTTATTGAAGATTCTTCCGGGAGTAAAGGTCATCATAGCACACACAGAAACCAAGGGACCTCTGGGAGACTCACATTTAGGAGAGGTAAAAGTTTGGTACTGTTGTACTGTGTGATGTGATACATTGGTACCTCCTGTTAGATAAATACCTTCCTTCTCCTGAGTGGGACAGCAGGATAACCCTGGTGTGGCACGTGAATGAGCCCCACAGAGAGCAGCACTGTGTGCATTCCTGCACATGTGGCTGCAGAGCACCAGGTGAGACCAGGGTGCTGGTCTGTGTCTGCCCAGCAGCTAGAACAGGTAGGGATGTGCTCCCATCAGTGGGCGGCAGCAGCAGTAGGTAATGTGCTGCTTGCTATAACCTTTGTTTTATAGGCATCTTTTGTTGTGTAATAAGGTGCCCAGCTAATAGGTTAGCAGATGTTCCTTTACAGTAAGCCCCATGCCTGACTGATTTTTTTTGTGGCCTTTATCATCCCCCAATTGCATGCATATAAAACTTCTTTTCTCTGGTCAGAAGTTAATTATTTCAATAAAAATGGCATTTTGGAGTAGTCAAAATTGTCAGTGAAACGGATTTTTAAAATCAGTTAACAATGCTGTCTGTGTCTGGCAAAAGATCCCGTGTTTATTCCAGTTTGGATTGGGTTTATCCTGCAGATATGGGTGAGTAGCCCACACAATGCCACTGGTTACTACACAGTGTATGGAGAAGAAGCACTGCACGCTGATCACTTTACTGCTCGCCTGAGTTTTGGGGACACCCAGACCGTGTGGGCTCGCACCGGGTACCTGGGATTCCTGCGCAGGACAGAGCTCACAGATGCCAGTGGAGGTGAGAGCAAACACCTGCACCCACAGGGGCACTTGTGTGAGGCTCCAGGGGGAAGCTGAGCCAGCAAAGATTGGGCCATCCAGCAAGTTTATGCTGACTTCCATCACAGAAGACTCCTGAATTAAGGAGAAGATGTTCTGTCATTCAGCAGGTTCAGGACATGCACAGACACCAGTGATTTTGCAGTCTTTCCAAGTTAAAGGTCTAGAGGAGAAACTTTCCAGTATAGAAAACAAATTGTATACTTTGGGGATTTTTTGATCTAAGCCAAGATGTCTGAGTTTGGGAGAAGTTTATCTTCCATCTGCTCTGTTTTCTGTACACAGAAAATACAAAGTGGATCTAGCTCTTGATTATCATGTACTTAAAAAAATAAATCTCTCAACATTCTAAGGAAAGGAGTTTGAATGCTTGTAACTTAGTAACAAATGTATATTGCTGCTTTTCTGTGATTGGACTTAAATGAGTGATGGTGTCTACATGAAGAGTGTTAGTGTCCCAACTGCTGCCATTGAATAATAATAGCAGGTTTTTGTGCCTTTTAGCTTTCTGAAAAATTATGTATCACAGAGATTTTTATCACCATGGAACAATGTCAGTTGTCCTTTAGTTTTTAAGAGGCTTTGTGCAGTGAATTAACCTATAGTATACATGAAATAGAGCTTCCCAGCATGATCTTCACCTCCAGTGACACAACGGAGCAAGACTATAAAATAGTTAACAAAGAAAAAGCAAAGTTGAACTGAACAGAGTTACAAGGCTGAACGTGGAGAGTGTGTCCTTCAGGTAGGGTCTAGGAGAGCTTTGCTTATTTAACCTGGCAAAGCTGAGGCTGAGGAGAGGACAGAGTTGTTCTTACTGTGTAAACTATGGGATCTTAAGAAGCTGAGTAGAATTTTGCTGGCATGAGGACAAGTGGGTATAAGCTAGTGTTGAAAAGAAAAAAAGAAGTTAAATTTGAGAATTGGAAAAGTAGTTGTGTTGATCAGAGAAGAAAAGTTCTCTGGTAAGAATAGTAGAACAAAAAATGCTTAAACAGTGGATTTTGCTTGGGTTTATGAACAGAGGTTACATTATATGAGAGAAAGGACAGAACTGGATGACCCAGAAATTCTTTTCATTGTGGTTTCAGTTGCTTGGAGTCATAGGCAGAAGTGCTACATGAGCTCTTAATTCTCTCCAAATGCTAGAGCTTGTGTGCTAGGCTCCTTCCCCTAGGAAGCACTGGGAACATCTTAGAACATCAGGAATAAGCTCATACAAGTGACTGTGTTTGTGCTGTAGATGTGCTGGTGTTGAAATGTGTGTGCTGTGTTGCAGAGAGGCACGATGCCTTGTATGTGGTGGGCTCTCTGGATGAAACACTGGAGCTCAGAGGAATGAGGTACCACCCCATCGACATAGAAACCTCTGTGATCAGGGCACACAAGAGCATTGCAGAATGGTAAGAACCACAGCATTATTCTTCTGTGTCATTTTATTTCTTCTAAAGCAGAACTTGTGATCTCCTTGGCTGTGTCAAAATGTAAACATGTGGGTGTGGTAAACACATCTCAGGGATTTCTTAGATGATGTCTTCTCACACATATTATTCCCATTTGTCCCTAATGAGTTGTGCATATCATTGGCTGTAGGTCCTCTCCAGCCTCAAAGCATTCAGGTTCAGTTGTAAGCTTTGGGAGGTCTTGTCTTTCTTCTAATAATCCCTTTTAACAAGGTGATAAAAAGCACCTGTTTTGTCAGGGGTTTTTCCCTCCCCATTAACACGTGTGTCATGCCCACAGTGCTGTGTTTACATGGACAAACCTGCTGGTGGTGGTGGTGGAGCTGGAAGGCTCAGAGCAGGAAGCACTGGACCTGGTGGCACTGGTGACAAACGTGGTGCTGGAAGAGCATTATCTCATCGTGGGTGTTGTGGTCATCGTGGATCCTGGGGTCATTCCCATCAACTCCCGTGGCGAGAAACAACGGATGCACTTGAGAGATGGATTTTTAGCTGATCAGTTGGACCCTATTTATGTTGCCTACAACATGTGAAAACAGCAAATCACATCAAGGCTAAAGCACCAAAATCCAAGGGGCTTTCCTCATAATAACATTGGAATCCATGCTCTTGTTTTTAAAAGCTGTTGAAGACCTTAGGAAAATGGAGATAATTCTCTTTACATACAGCCCTTCATCTCCCAGATTGTATTTGCTTTCATAAACCCATTGTAACAGTCACAGCTGTCTTAGGATGGAGAGTTTACTGGAATTCCTGAAGGAAGCTTATTAGAATTATCATGGACCAATTTTATTTTAGGGAGAGGGGCAGAGGGGAAGAGAATAATTATGAATGTCAGTACTTGATGCACTGCATAAAAGGACATAGAGTGGGGTGGGGAGAGAACACCAGCTGTGAGGAGGATTCCTGGAAACAGCACCCGAAGTCGTGAGTAGCCATCCAGAGTTCACCCTCCACATGACTGCAGTATACTGGCAGTATCAGGATTGGGGCATATCCTTCAACATTGCACACACCTCTACCACATTCTCTACTGAAAGGAATTTTGCACATGTTTGAGATTTAAAAATGCAGCCTTTTTATTTTAAATCACTGACTCATCCCTATCCAGAAGAAGCCAATCTGTTCCAATCCTGGATTCAGTGTAACAGTTCTGCTGCTGTTCAGCTTTTTTGTACCTAGCAAAAACAAATACTGTAACAAGGTTACTTACGGTGCCATGCTGGACTCTGTAATGCTATAAACTTTATAATAAAATACAAAGTAATACCCAGTTTTAAGTACTTGATGCAGGTGCCTTCAGTGCTCTTGCTCCTGTAACTAACTCCATGTCAAAGTTGCTTGTTTTCCTACTTTTCGCTGTTAATTCGTGCCCTGCATAATGCCAAGGATTTGAAAATCCATTCCAAAGCCACTCTGAATGATTTGTATAAGTGTTTACAAAGCATAGGACTACAGAATGTTTTCCCTGCATATTCTGTGCTAAAACTTGAAATAGTAATTTTTTTTCCCACCATGGAAAACCTATTCAGTGTTAGTTAGCTTGAGCTGCTCTGGTACAAACTTCCTTTGTTTTCTTTGGAGTTGTATTTAAACTCTTTTGTTCAGGCTAAAATATCCAGTTGGTTGAGTCACAGTTGGATTAATTGAGGTTTTGAAGTTTCTGCCTGATCTAATACTGCAGTGAACCTAATGCAGAAAGAGAATATGAAGTTACTAAAATAATTCTGTGTTTGAAGGTAGGCACGAGACTAGCAAATGATTATTTTTATAGATTTGTTAAAGACTTGAGAGCTACATAAATTTTTTTAATAATGCACAAGTTTGCAAAAGAGCCAGTTTTTTCTGCAAGGCAATTCTGCCTGGATCAGTGCCTAAGAAAGATGGATGTCAGTCCCCTGATAGATCAGATTTATCCACGGTCAAATAAACTCTGAAATCTTAAAGAAAAAGCTCTCCTTTATAGTAGTTATGGGCCCTGATGGTGTTTACCTGTGGTGTATAATACAGCTGCATACTCTGACTGTAATTATGTACAGAACTTGTGTAACTTATTGTTTGAGTCAAGCAGCCTCCAGCAATGGGCTGTGGGACACCCCTCCTACCAAAACAGCTGGCAAAAGGAGACAACTCCCTAACCCCCAGTTCCATGTTGTAGTTTTTTAGCAAATAAAGCATTGTAAGACTTTTGTATTGAGATTCTGATGAAAGTGATACAAGTTGCCTTGTAAAGTAAATCTTAAAACAAAAAGCTTATTAAACATTTCAAAACAGCTCTTGCCAATCTGACTTGATGAATGTTGAAGCTTAAGCTGTTAGGTCAAAACCTTGGCTTAGCACAGTTCTCATTCATGTTACAGACAGTTTAATGCCTTAAGAGCTTTTTCTGCCACGTTTCACTGCGGTTGCTTTGCAGGTAAAGCAGTTGTAAAGCCTGGATGCTCCTGACTTTCCTGTGTTTTGAACTTCTGCCAAGCTGCAATGCTGACATCACTACATCACTGATGATGCCCTCCTTCAACTTCATCAGGCTGACCCCCAGTAACTGCTGCGCTTCTGAAATTCTCCAGAACTGTCAGGATAAAGAAGGTTCTCTCTCCAGGCTCTCCCCCTTTGGCCCAGTGAGTCCCATGGGCCCCTGTGTCCCCTGGGAAGGAGAGATGAGAATGAGAGGGAGTGTTGGGTGTGAGAAGGGTTGGGGAGGGTGAGGGCCATACTCAGAGGATCCCGTCGAGGAGCAGGGATGCCCTGGAAAACATCAGCTCAGGCCCCCATCCCTGTCCCACAGTACCATCCCTGCAGCTCCACAGCACATGGTGGGCAGTGGCTCCCAGCACACCGACCCAAGTGACACTGGCAACATTGCTCCTGGATGCCTGCACTTCCAGCTGGGTCACGTTCCCCACCCGCTCCACCAAGAGCGCCACTGTCACCCAGGTCCACAGCAAATGGCACCAGACAGCACTGTCAGGCAGCGGTTACCTCACCTATCCGTCCCGTGGCAGTGACAGGGCTGCCCTCACAGCCATCCACAATGGCTGAGACACTGACAGTGTAGACAGTGTTGGTGTGCAGCCTCTCGATGGTGGGGGTGGTGGGGTCAGCCGGGTTAAGCAGGATTTCTTCAGACCTAAGAGATGGCTGGGATAGGAAGGGCTCCAGCACTGCCACCACAGCATCCCATGGTCCATACACTCACCATCACTGCCTTGCCACATCAGCAGGTAGCCCCTGGCACCTGGTGGCCCTCGCCAGGTGACCCACAGCTGACTGAGACCAGCCTCCATTATCCGCAGATCCGAAATGCTGCCCACCTCTGGATACTCTGCACCACCCCGTAGCACCACAGTGTCATCTTGGGGAGTCCAAAGGGACCCCGCAGCCAAGCTGCCTCCCCAAGGGGTTGCAGGGGGATAGAGGACAGATGCATGCCAGAGTGGGAACATGCAGTACCAGAACTCCTGGCACCAAACCCTGATGTGGACTTACTGAGGCGGATGGTGAGCGTGGCAGCATTGCCCTCCTGACTGCCTGCCAGTGCCAAAACACGCACCAGGTGGGGGATGGCCTCCTGGAGATCACCCAGCTCCAGCCCTGTCAGCTGGCAAGTATTGGTGCTGCTGGGGAGAGACTATGGCATCTTGGAGCCTTTGCTGTTTTTCTCACTTTTAATTGCAGCCGAGCATTGTGCTTCACATCCAGAAAGTGCTGTGTGTGACATGTTTACAGCACGCTGGATTTCAATGCCAAAGCAACTTACCTTTCTCGAAACTAAGGAGGACGGGATTCAAAAATCTGTGATTCATCTTGAATGACTGTGACATTGAAATCCCAGCTCATAGTAAAGGTATAAGGACCATTTTTAGGTTGGTTGGTTGGTGGATTTTTACCTGATTTGTGGGAGTATAAAATGTACTAACCAGGCAATTCTAAGCCCTATCTCCTGAACTAATGTGCTGCTGTCACTGGCTCACTGGGCCTCAGTGCACTGAGGGAATGCTGTTGAAACTTTCAGAGTGACCTGGTATCCCTCCTACCACAGAGGTGACACCAGACCAAGCTAAACTGGCAGAAAAGCCCCTCCATGTCTGTGTATTGCCCAGGGACAGAAGAGCTGCTCACAAATGTGGCACCTATCAGCACCCCAGGACAGAAAAATGCCTTATTAATATTTCTATAATCATTAATACCTAGAGTATATAATGCACACTATTAGTTTAATTTAAAATACTCCTCTTCTAGCAAATAGCCCTTCACTCATGTCCAAAATAACATCAGGGATTATTTGGCGAGGATACAGTAATGTTATTTAAGAATTAAAGGATTAAATTGTTATTTCTTTCATAAACTAGGCTTAGGTCACTTACCAGTTCAGCCCTGGCTGTGTTCAGTAAGAGCAAAATGTTTGTTAGATGGTGCTGGACTTCTCCTGGAGGGAGAATGGATGGGGATAATATCTTTGATTTTTGTCTCATCCCACTGGTCCTCAGTAGGGAGAGCTGTGCTGCTTCTCTTACACAGTTTATATGAACAGAGGGAACTCTAGGATTTTGCTGACATGGGTGTTTTATTTGAGGCTTAATAGTTTGTTTATTTTTGGTTTAAATAAAAAAGTGTCATAATGAGTCTGCCTGAAATGAGGTTCATGTAAGTATCCACTTGTCCGTGGATGCCAAAATCTTAAGATAATTTATGGTAATACCTGCCTAAGGGGAGTGATGGAGGATGAACAACTTGGTTTTATTTTTCTGTCTCTATACAACCAACCTGCACCAGAAATTTTTAATAATTGCCAAATTCCTGTTACTTAGGCATTGTTTTCATCTATATTTTTCTGTGCCTGAACCTCAGCTGGATTCAGTCAGGAACTAGCTCACCTCTGACTGCTGTGTTATTAGGTGCCAGGGAACCTGCACCCTGCAAAGCTGCTGTGTGTGCTGGGACTGTGAATGTAGCCCTGCAGAGGCACAGGCAGTTTCTTCGCCCTCCCACCCAAATTCCTCTGCTTTCATTCCATTTTTTTTGTCCCAGTTCAATGACTGCTGACTTTTGTCTCATGGCCTGGCAGAGCCTGGGGCCATACACACCAGAGAGACAAAGAAACAGGCTGGCTTTTCTCCCGGAGCCTGGTATGAGAGCCCACATTGTGAGGGAGACAAGCAGAGGGTTTGAAGTGTTTTGTTCAGCCTTGGATACTGTAAAACCCCCTTGCTTCTTCAAACATATCAGCCCAAAGCTCTGGCAAGGAAACCCTGACCCTGAGGAAAGAAACCCCAAGGTTGCACCCTCCAGTTTGAAGATCAGAACATGAATTTTAAAATAGCAGAAGCAGCTCTTTGGGCAGCACTGAAAGCACAGCCATCTCACAGCCCCACACCCATATCCAGACCTCCTGGTCTGTCACAGGCTGAGGGTTAGGGATGACCCAGGCCAGGAGAGCAGTCTTTGCAAAGGATATGAGCCTGGACAAGGATCAGGAAAGTTGCTTGGAGCCGCTCATTAGCAGAGGCAGAAGAGGGTCAAGGTTTCTGGTCTTCACGTCTGATCCTGCTGCTCCTTCCCATCCTATCAGCACATCATTGCAGATCATCACCTGTAAAATACAGAAGTCAGAATTATTTGGGGTGAAATGGACAGCAAGAATGACCAGGAAAGAGAATTTCAAGACTCTTCAAGTTTTGATCTGTCAAATGTCACTTTTTCTGTTCCATTTTAAGGAAAGGTCACTTTCCAGGATGACATCAGAAAATGGTTTAAGGATATGAGTTAGGACTTTTTGTCTCTGACTAAAAAAGGTTTGTGACATTGCATTTCTTGGCTGAGGACTGAGCTAGAGATCTACCAGATCAAATTGCTATTAAAAAAAAAAAATGCTGTCTCTCTCCTGCTGACAGAGAGCCCCATTTATAGCCAGCTCTTACACAAATGCAGGTACTCTTGGAAAAAATCAAATAGTGCAAAATTGCTGACAAACTACCTCCACACCAGAAACACCACTGCCTAAAAGCATCCCTGCTGTCCCTGCTAGTCCCACCAGAGCACAGGTAACTGGTACAGTTTGCAATGCCCTAAATGCAAGAATTTCAGTGGTCAGGTAAATATTTAAAGTCAACATACTCAACCTTAATGCTGGGGAAATTATTTTTCCCCAAACCAGTGTTTGAGCCTGTTACAAAAGCTTTTGTGAGCTAATGTAAGGAAATGGTCAATGTAGATGTGTTTCTTTTACACCAGTATGTGAAAAGGTTTTTTAAGTAACATGGTTGATGTTGTATCAGTAGATTTGGGAACACAGGAACTGCCAGGGAATATTGTCTGTTCAGCAACAGGGCTTAGATAAAACTGCATTTAATGCCAGTTCATGGTGGCTGCTGGGGCTGGCAGGAAACTTGTGAACAAGTTTTGTATCAAGACCCCATTTAAAAGTAAATAAAGAATTTAAGTTGGAGGTAACTTTTCAGTTTCTAAAAATACTTTTTCTAGTGTGACTCAGTATACAAACAATAACTCATCTTTTTCTGAGTTTTGCATGTTGATTTACACTTTCCTTCTCAGAATTGGTTCAAAATATTCACAGTTTCAGTTGTCTCTGGTGTTAGGTGGATATTTCTTGAACGTTTCAGCATTTCTTGAAATGATACACACAGAATAGTATAAGGCTTATGCTCACACTGACTGCAAAACGTATTTTCCTTGATGCTTTCACTCCCATTATATAAATGCAGAAGCAATGCACAAGCAGCAATTGTTTCAGTTTGGCAAAGCATTTTGTTGGTGGTATGTTTGGTGAAGCTGAGTGAATTGAAATAACCTTATTTTCCCTGTCTGGCCTGACTCTACAATCTTAAAACAGTAGAAAGAAGAAAAAGTGTGTTCAATGTCAGTAGTCTGCTCCCAATGACCTGCTGTAAACATAGTGAAAAGATCAGGAGTACAAGGAGTTGCTATTTTTGCACAGTGAGTGTTCAGAGCACAGGAGTGGCTTCAAAGAAAGCATTCACATATTTGAATTCCAAGCTTGATTCAGAGAACATTCTGTGCATTGGAAGACCCATCTTATGAACAGTGAGTAGGCATTCTGTCTTTGAAAAAGATGAACAAATAAATGGCATAATAATAGATTTATTTGTAATGTGTATCTGGGTCTGGGGATAACCTCCAGGTGCTTGTTTTAAAAAAAAAATAGTTTACTGCAATACATTTTGAAACGGGATATATCACTATGCAGTGTCACCTATAAGAACTGGCTGATTGCAGCTATGTCCCCTTACCATCTTCAGAAAAAAACGAGTAAAGCAAGCGGTGTTTTCTCTCACAAGGGTGGCTTTCCAGCGGCTCTAGTCCCGGCTTTCCAGCGGCTCCAGTCCCAGCGAGCATCTCGCGGGGCGGGCACAGAGCCCGGCTCGGACACCCCGCCCCGGCTGCCGCCGCCTCCCCGGCTACCCCCGCGGGCACAACAAGGAGCCAGCGGCTCCCGGGGTGTCCGGCCGCGCCACATCGCTGTGCCACCAGCCACGAGGTGAGAGAGAGAGGCCGGGGGATGCCGGGGGGCAGGGGGTGACATTGTCAGGGCAGTGTCACCGCTGGAGCGCTCCTCAGCTTTGCGGACGGGAAACAGGCGGGGTTGGAGCGCGAAAAGGGTGTTTTTATTAGGGTATTTTCTACCTTTTCTGGTAACAGTCTTTTCCGTTCGGATACTGACTGCTGAGCGGGGGAGGGTATCAGCTGTGGGGTCAAATTCAGTACCTTGTGGTGAAGAAACAGGAGCCAGGAGACATTTACCTAAGGGATATGGACGAAGCGAGTGCTAGGCAATAAGGCTTTTTTTATTTTCCCAGCTTTTGGGGAGGTGGATTGGCAGCTCTCCCTCTTTGATCGAGTCTCTTTGGTTTGTGAAGTCTGCAGGGAACGCTGCAATACGAATTATTATCGTGAGCAAGAGGGTCTCCAGATCAAGTGCTGGAGAGGGAGGTTCGAGAGGTGTTCATTTTGACCTGCTGGCACTCATCAGAACTGGTTCCTACCCTGTTCCCCTGGCTCCTGGGCTGGAGACAGGTCTGCAGTCAAAAGGCACAGGCGAGGGGACCTGTGACAGCAGGGACTGCTAAACCTTTCTGAAGCTCCGGAGCTGACCCCTGCCTGCCCCTCTCCTTGTTTTATGGCTCTGCTGCCTTCGAGAGCAGAGTTACGCTCAGTCGTGGCCTTCCCCCGAAGCCAGAGCTGCTGCCAGAGCTTCGCAGCAGAATGCCTTGGACGCGGCTCCGGCCTTGCCGATCTATGGGCGGAGACCCGGTGTGGCCGTGCTTCCAAATAAATGGGAATTGCTGGAGATTGCCCAGGCTGGCGTTCCCACCGTCCCCTCTGTCCTCAGGGCCACGCCACCACCATGTCTGAGCTGGAGAAGGCGATGATTGCCATCATCGATGCCTTCCACCAGTACTCCGGGAAGGAGGGAGACAAGCACAAGCTGAAGAAATCGGAACTCAAGGAGCTCATCAACAACGAGCTGCCTCACTTCCTCGGTGTAAGTACTGCCCTCCTCAGCCTGGCTGGGCTCAGGGGTCTCCACACAGCCACTGCACTCCCCTAGCTCCGCCTCCCACGGGAAGCCGAAGAGGTTTATTTACACAGCAGGCCATTAAATCCTTTGCTCCAGCTCTACGGAGCAGCAGGATGAGGGGAACAGCCTGTATGGCAGACTGGGATGTAGGTTGGATACTAGAGAAATTACTTTCCCTGACACGGGGGGGACAGCCGTGCCCCAAGGGGCTCAAGATGTCCCTTCCCAGCAGCACAGCTGTGGTTGCAATTCCCAGGGGCACAGGGCATAGACTGTGCCCCGCCGTAGACTGGGAACAGCCACAAGATATTTGGGGTGTGTCTAAACAGAGATTCAGCCACAAGAGCACTAAAGAAACGGGGACATGTTACTGTCTGGGCATCGCTGTGGTCCTCCCCAGCTTTGGCTCCTTGTTTCTACCCCTTCAGGAAATCAAAGACCAGGAGACTGTGGACAAAGTCATGGAGGCACTGGACTGCGATGGGGACGCAGAGTGCGACTTCCAGGAGTTTGTGGCCTTCATTGCAATGGTCACTGCTGCTTGCCACGAGTTCTTTGAGCATGAGTGAACTGGTGGGAAGCAGGTGAGCCCCTTCTGCTCATGCTGGAGAGAGGCAAGGCAGCATTGCTCCTCCAGGAAAAGGACTGGGTGTGATTACTGACACCTTAGAGCTCAGCTTGTGCTAGACTTAAGCAGCTTATTAAAAGTGCTGTGGCTTTGTGAGCACTAAACACCTGCGTGGCTCAGGAAAGGCTAGAGTGCCCATTGGGCTGGATGCAGTGAGCGAGTGCCTTGCCTCAAGCACCTTCCCTGCTGTTTAAAGTCAGGGATGTGCATGGGGCTAGAAGCAGAGGGATGCTGTGATCCAAGCTTGCATGCAAAGGAAAAAAGGAAATTCAGGGCTTGAAGGAAGAGGTGATGCAGAGGGGCTGGTAATGGAAACTTGCTGCTAAGCCCACTGGCCTGAACGGGAAGGCTCCCAGTGATTCCTGTGGGTTCCACACATGGCATTAGAAACCAGCTCCTGTCCCGTCACAGGTGCTCAGCAGAGCCCACCCATTTCTTGGTACATTGTGACACCCCTGGCTTGTAAAGCAAAGTCTAACAATCTAAAAGCATAACCACGGGACTGTTCAGGCTTTTCACTTGTTCATCAATCCTGCTTTTAGCAGCCTGCAGAACTGGAAGCAACAGCACATGAGGCTCCTGCACTGGGGTCAGCTCCTGGGCCTGGCATGTGCCTTGACAAGGTGTCCAGGCTCAGTCAGAAGGGAAGTGGGATTGGCCCAGTGTGACCACAGACCAGGCACAGCCTCCTGAATGTGTGGTAATGACAGGAATAAAATGTTGGTTTGGCCTCTGGTGAAAAACGTTCCAGGCTGCTCTGCACTGAGAGAGAAAGGCTAGGGGATCTGGTCTGAAGCATTGCTACAGATCCCGCCCCTGGGTTTCTTGTTGGGCATCGACCCCTCATGTCTTCCCTGGTGTCACTGTGACTGGCCAGACAGCCCATGATTGTCACCAACACCGTGTTCCACCTGGCTGCCCACATCGCCAGGTGTACCTGCCAAGACAAAGGACGTGGGCGTCCAAAGGACGGGGCGGGCCGGGGATAGCGCGGGGGCCGGGCCGGGCGGGACGAGGATGGCGCGGGGGCCGGCCCGGGCGGGACGAGGCGGGA
>VWZS01001740.1:784307-835817 GCA_013397075.1 Rhabdornis inornatus
CGGCGTGGCGGCCCTTGGCGCTCGGCGGCGGCCACGGAGCTGCCGGCCTGGCGGCTGCGCTGCGAGGGTGGGCGGCAGCTCTGGCACTACCTGGGCGATGATGATACCGGGGAGCGGCGAGCGCAGACAGCGCTGGAGCAGCACAGCCTCGGGCTGGACACGGTGCGGGGGTCCGGGCTGGGCTGGCGGGGCCGTGCCCGGGGTGGCTGGCGGGGCCGTGCCCGGGGCGCTCCGCTGAGGTGCCGCTGTCTCCCCGCAGGGCGCGGCGCTGCGGACGCTGCCGGCGGCCGGCTCGGCACGGGAGGCTGCTCGCAATGGGATGCGGTTCTACGCAGCGCTGCAGGCCGAGGATGGGCACTGGGCGGGCGACTACGGCGGGCCACTGTTCCTGCTGCCAGGTAAGCCTGGGCACCTGCCCGGGGGTGAGTGTCCTGGGGTTCGGCCCTCTATCTCTACAGTGCCGGCCTGTCTGGCTCTCCAGGTCTCCTCATCACCTGCCACACGGCCAAAATCCAGCTGCCCGAGGGGTTCCGGAAGGAGATGATACGCTACCTGCGCTCTGTGCAGCTCCCGGACGGAGGCTGGGGCTTGTGAGTATGCTCTTTGAGTGATGCTTCTTTGAGTGATGGCAGCTCCAAGGTCCAGGACCTGGAGCAGCTGTCAGATCTGCCCAGGTTCGGGGAGGGGAACTCAGCACCTGTGATAGCTGTGGGTGGTTGGACTTGCTTGTGCAGCACTCCAGGTACACTGTTTGTCACAGCAGTGGCCATGTCACACCAAGTCTGGCCACATCTCTGGGGTACTAGATCCCAAAGCATCACGTGTGGCATGACGGTAGTATGCAGAGCAATGTTTCTTCCTGTATTAGTCAGGTCTCTCTTTTCCAAAGTCACTCCAGCATCCCACTTCACCCTAACAAAGACATCCTTATGTCTGGCTAATGACAGTAGCTGACTAATGGATGTGGTGTTTCTGTATATGCTCCTGACAGACATGTGGAAGACAAATCAACAGTGTTTGGCACAGCCCTCAACTACGTAGCCTTGAGGATCCTGGGGGTTGGACCAGATGACCCTGACGTTGTACGGGCCCGTGTCAACCTGCATAGCAAAGGTCAGCAGTGGGGCTGGTACACTGGTGAGAGAGGTCTGGCCAGACCTGAGGGCTGCAGGGAACACTGGGGGCTGCCAGGTAGTGGAAGAACTGTTGTTCCTACTTGCATTTCATGGCAACTGCCTTTTCAGTTAATTATGGGAAGCTGTGTTGCATTTTTGTACCATTGCCTGCTTGCCCTGTTTTGGGACATGCATCCCAGCCTGAGTAGTGTTCTCCCAGACTTGGGGAGAAGTGGGCCCTGTGATGGGGAAGAAAGTTGGGAGCTGGCATGGCTGTGTTAACCCTGAAAGCTGATACTGTTCTGTGCAGGAGGTGCTGTGGGAATCCCTTCCTGGGGCAAGTTTTGGCTGGCTGTCTTGAACGTTTACAGCTGGGAGGGAATGAACACGCTTCTCCCAGAGATGTGGTACGTGCCCCCCTCACTGTGGAGACAGGAGCTAGTGTCAGTCCTGCCACCAGCCTTGACCCAGAACTGTCCCAGGCACTGGTGATTGCTGGGGTAACTCCAGCTACAGCCAGGAACTGGAGGTGCTCAGGCTGCTTGTCAGCTAGGAGCCAGCAGCAGGCCAGCCAGTAGGTGGATGGCACTGGACACTACATCCAAGGAAGATGAAAGAGTGTAGCCCTGTTAGCATTTCCCACAGGGTCCCTAACACATTCATGTGCTCCCTGCCTGCCACTAGCATCTTCCAGCAGCCAGAACTGGACCCTAGCAGGAAGGGACAGCCACATGTAAGGCTGCCAGCCCTAAATCCTTGCTTGTACCCTCTCTGAATATTCAGAGAGCTGCTGGGTGTCCGAAAGGGAAAGTGTCTGACACTATCTCTGGAGGAAATTGGAGGCTGCTGGTGCTTTGTTAGCAAATGCCATTAACTGTCAGTCCAGGCCTCTGCTTTCAACATCCCATGTGACTGAACTGGCTTCTCTCCTTCCTTTTTGAGCTCAAGGTCCTCCCTGCCCTGTGTCAGCTGGGCCTGGAGTGGTGTCAGGAGGGAGTATCCCTGTTGGAAGGGGAATGTGAGCAGGGCCAGACTGTGTGTATATCCCCTAGTGCAGGGGACAGGGAAAGGCCTGCCCTGCTCTGGGTATTCCGCACAACGTCTCTCCAGTGGCCCTTGGCCTTCACTGTTCCATACAGCAGCACTTTCTCTGTTGCAACCAGGCTGCTTCCTACGTGGTTTCCAGCCCATCCATCACGGCTCTGGTGTCACTGCCGCCAGGTTTACCTTCCCATGAGCTACTGCTACGCTAAGCGTTTGTCAGCAGAAGAGGACGAGCTTATACGGAGCTTGCGGCAGGTAAGGAAGGAGCTGATCCTGCTGGACAAGGATACATGGCTCCATGGCCAGCTGCTGTGCTGGCCATGCCCTTGTGAGCCAGCTCCTGGCAGTAACTGGCCCAGGTGCTTGCTCCTGGCTGGCCAGACTGCCCTTTTCTGTCTCTTGCCAGGAGCTGTATGTGCAAGACTATGCCAGCATAGACTGGCCAGCACAGAGGAACAACGTGGCTGCCTGTGATGTGTACACCCCACACAGCTGGCTGCTGGGTGCTGCCTACGGTGAGTGCAGAACTGCTGCGAGGAATACTGAAGCTGCTTTGTACCCTCAGAGCTCTTTAGGGTCTACTACTAGTTACTGGGGTATGCCTTGCTGCTGGGATGGAGACAGGAATTATGTGATCAATGTGGTTCTCCCTCTCTGAGAGCAGCAGGCCCTTGTGCCCATGTCCTTAGGCCACTCTGGGGCAGAGCTTTGCTTTGTCCTGGTGCTTAATCGGTTGTTGTGTGAGCTGGGGTGCAGCCTGCCACAGCAAGTGAATCTGGCTGCACAGGGTGGGTTTTTTTTCATTGCATGTCCCTTTCTTTTTCTGTAGCCATCATGAACGTGTATGAAGCTCACCACAGCACTCACCTGCGGCAGCGAGCCGTCACAGAGCTGTATGACCACATCAAGGCTGATGACAGATTCACCAAGTGCATCAGCATCGGCCCAGTAGGACACTTGCTGTTAATCCTTTCATATCTCACCCTTTGTTTAAGGACCAGCTTGTACAATTGTGGCATGTAATAATAATTTAGTAATAATCACTAGATCTTGCTCTGCTCCTGCTGCTTCTGATGCTCAAGAGCTTATGGCTAGAAGGGCACAGGAGATGCAGAGGACATGGGGACAGCTGTGGCCCTGGTGAGGAGTATCTCTCCTTGAGGTCCAGGGAGATGATCTGAGAGGAAGATCTGGAGTAATCTCATGGCACCTGCCCTACTAACTCAGCTATGCTGGGTAATGCCATTGGGATCAAGGCTGAGACAACCTCTGGATGGCTTTGTGTTGAGTGGGGGAGATGTATGTCTCTGGGGCTGGAAGAAGCTCTATCCAGAGCAGTGACAATGCTCCTCTTGGCAGATCTCCAAGACAATCAACATGCTGGTTCGGTGGTTTGTGGAAGGGAAGGACTCCCCAGCTTTTCAGGAGCATGTTTCCAGGATCCCTGACTATCTTTGGTAAGGGCTGTGTGTGTCCCATCTGGCACAGCACGCCATGGCTCCTGACTTGCCTCCTGGTGCTCCCACTGTGCCTGTGCTGCAGCACTGTGCTCTCTCCTCCCACAGGCTGGGCCTCGACGGCATGAAGATGCAGGTGAAATGCTGTAGGAGTTCACCTGTGACTGAAGGGATCCTGGTGTACTGGGGCAGCCCATGGAGTAATGGGATAGCGTGTTCATCCCAGGCCTGAGCTCCTGGCATCTCACCTCTGGTGCCTGGTGGCCTTCTCACTGCCAATTCCCCCAGCTGTGCCAGTAGGGAGTACTGTCTGTCCTGCTAGTTTGCTTCCCTGTGGCTGGGAGCTCAGAGGCCTCTGTTCCCTCCATCCTCATAAGTCTTGGGAAAAGGGCAGGAGAAAGCCTAATCCTGCATGTGGGCTGAGCTCTGCTTCTCTCAGAGCCATTGTGTCCTGCTGTTCCTTAATGCTAGCCACCCCTCCTGCCTTTGCTGTGCACAGAGCAGACTGAAGCAGTTGTCTTATTTTGTGTTCCCTTGCTGTCCCTTGACCTGCTGCATCTGTCCTCTCTGTCCCAGCATGTCAGCTGTGATGCAGGGTGACATAGGAGGGAGCTATAGGGGGTAATTTGGGAGGGGTGTGCTGTCCAATAGCCCCACAGCCTGGGTCAGGCTGCTGCTAGCACCTGCCTCTCACTATCTATTTTCTCTCTACCAGGGCACA
This sequence comes from Rhabdornis inornatus, assembly GCA_013397075.1. Taxonomy (NCBI): domain Eukaryota; kingdom Metazoa; phylum Chordata; class Aves; order Passeriformes; family Rhabdornithidae; genus Rhabdornis; species Rhabdornis inornatus. Next base: position 788,645 of record VWZS01001740.1, read on the forward strand.
AATGGATCCCAGCTCTGGGATACTGCTTTTGCCATCCAAGCCTTCTTGGAGGTAATGCACCCTTCAGTGCTACATGCTGCCTTGGGAAAACGATCTCTGCTCATGAGTCCCTAAATACCAGAGCTCCTGCTGTGCACCCCCTTGGAGCATCATTCTGGCCTGGCATCCTGTGGCTGTGCTGGGAAAGTATGTCTGGCTACAACCCCCTGCTGACTGCTTACTGTGCATCTCTGTTTCTAGGCAGAAGCCCAGGAGATGCCTGAATTCACCTCCTGCCTCCAGGATGCCCATGGGTTCCTCCGGTTCTCCCAGGTGAGCAGAGCTGGTCAGTGGTGTCTCACACTGGCTGTGCAGCCTTGGCTGTTGCTCAGAACCCTATCGGATGCATCTGCTGCCTTCTGAAGAGAGCTTCTGAAGGGCTGACTAGCAAAGTCCCAGGCCCAGTCTCCTGTTTTCTACTCCTTGTTTTCAGGGAACCATCTTTGAAGCTTAAAGAAGACCTTGGCAAAGCCTAGGGATGCTTGGGTTGTCTGCCTGAGCTTAGGGAGGCTGGAAAACTGAAAGCTTAGGCTTATTTGCCCTTCATCTTGTCTGGTACTGACACATTTGAGGCACCCTTCTGGGAAACCCAGGATCATTGGATAGTGACTGTATGAGCTCAGCTTCTGCTGGCCAGGCCAGCAGTGGCTCAAGGTGAGGGTCACTGTCACCAGCAGCTTGGTGCATATGCTGTCACAGGGCTTGTTCATGGTGCTGCCAGTGGGAGATTTCTCCCTGCTCCAGAGCCAACCTCTTTCCTGTCTACTTCCCTCAGTGGAAGGCAGGTACTGTCCACTTCCACATGGTTCTACACCTGCAATGGTTCCAGCCCAGGGTCCTGCAGCCAGGCACCTGCAGGCTGCCCTCACTTGTTTCTTGTCTCCTGCAGATCCCAGAGAACCCACCTGACTACCAGAAATATTATCGCCATATGAGCAAGGTATGATGGCTGGCACTGGTCTCTCAAGGACGCATGACTAGGGCAGGGATTTGGGCAGAGGGAAGAGGAACCAGGGGCAGCACCTGATCTCTTCCAAGAATAGAGTGGGTGAGGGAAAGTGATCCTGCTCCCTAAGCCCACCTGATCCTTTTCCAGGGTGGCTTCCCCTTCAGCACGCGGGACTGCGGCTGGATTGTGGCAGATTGCACAGCAGAGGGGCTGAAGGCAGTTATGCTGCTGCAGGAGAAGTGTCCCTTCATAGCCAAGCCCGTGCCTGCTGAGCGCCTCTTTGATGCTGTGAATGTGGTAAGAGCTGCAAAAATCAAGCCAAGGGACATGCAGGACTCTAAGAGCAGCCAAGGCCCAAGGAATTGTTAGATCTCATATTAGATCTGGTTAGATCTGAGCTAGTATGAGGCCTGGTGTGGCAAGCTCTGTGATTCAGAGCTTCCTATGTGACCTAATGTCATGTGATGGCCCAGATTGGGCCTGCCTGTCACAGTGGTTTGGGACCTGGGTTTTCTGCCAGCCCCATAGACCTGTAGGTCTGAGTTTGTCCTCACAGCTGTACCACTGGAGTAGTACTGCTCATGACGTTGTCCCACCCCCTCTCTCCTTGTCTGTGCAGTTGCTGAGCATGAGGAACTCAGATGGAGGCTTTGCCACTTACGAAACCAAGCGAGGAGGGCACTTACTGGAGCTGCTGAACCCCTCGGAGGTGTTTGGTAAGGGGAGCTGTGGGGGTTGGCTGTCCTGCCCACTGTGAAGGGACAAAGTGGCCTGGGCTCATCATGCCCAGTAGGTGCCAGACAGGGGATCAGTAAGCCCTGGGCCTGAGGGACAGGCTGGCAGCAGCTGGCCTGGAGGCTTGCCCACACAGGGGCTGTGGCACTGATAGCCATTGCCTGCTGGCAGGTGACATCATGATTGACTACACGTATGTGGAATGCACATCAGCTGTCATGCAGGCACTGAGACACTTCCAGAGCCAGTTCCCTGAGCACCGAGCCCTGGAGATCAGGTGAGGCACTGAGATGAGAGCTGGGCAGGGGAGAAGACAGGCCCACTGTCCCAAGGTGCCTGCCATGGCCTCCTGAACAATGTAGCTTCCTGTCTGCATGCTCTTGTCTCTTGTGCCCTCCAATAATGGGACCCATCAAAGCTTCCGAGGGGCTGATGGAGCCCCCAATGAAGAGTCACTGAGTTTGAGCTGCTTCTGAAGTGGATGACTTCTTTCCTGTCCAGGGAGACTCTGCAGAAGGGCCTGGATTTCTGTCGCAAGAAGCAGCGAGCGGATGGGTCCTGGGAAGGGTAAGCAGTGTTCCCAGCACTCAGTTTTCTTTTGGCTGCCCCAGTGTGAGAGAGATCATCATGGCAAGTGTTCCTGGCTGGCAGGATCTGTGGGAGGGAAAGTAGGGGCTGATCCTCCTCTAGCTGTTGTGCTTTGCTCTCAGTTACTCTCCCTCCAGCCCAGCTAGAACAGGTACCTTGCATGTTGCACAAGACCCAGAGAAGTTTGGGGTGGCTCCAGCTCCTGTGGTCCCAGTTCTGCTGATACTTGAGTTAGCTGGGAGCAGGTGCTGGTGGGACTGGGCATGGTTGGGCCATAGGGGAAGGCAAGCTGCAGCTCTGTGTCTGGCTCCGCTCTTCTGTGAACACAGCTGTGTTGCAGCCTGCCTCTCCCTGGGGCCTCACACCCCTGACAGTGCTCCTCTCCCCTTCTTCCTAGGAGCTGGGGGGTTTGTTTCACCTATGGCACCTGGTTTGGTCTGGAGGCGTTTGCCAGCATGCAGCACACATACCACAGCGGGTAAGAAGGGGATGTCTGGGTGCCCTGCCCCTACCGACTTCCTGGGCCAGGATAGGACTCTGTGGTGGGGCTGGATGGATGCCCGGGCTGCACATGGACTCTCCTGCCTCAGGGACTGCTCCTCCCAAATCCTGTGCCTGCAATATGGCCAGGGCACTTGCTGTCTGACCCTCAAGCTCTTGGGGCAGTCCCAGCCACGGGTACCACATCTCTTTGCAGCTGAGAACTGTGAGCATCCAAACACTCTCTGTCCCCAGTCCTGTCTTGATTCTGGCCTCCATCCCTGCAGGACTGTCTGCCGAGAAGTGGCCCAGGCCTGCCAATTCCTCATCTCCAAGCAGATGACAGATGGCGGGTGGGGAGAGGATTTTGAGTCCTGCGAGCAGCGCACATATGTGCAGAGTGCTGAGTCACAGATCCACAACACCTGTTGGGCCCTGCTTGGCCTCATGGCTGTCAGGTAAGAGCAGCCCCACCTGGCCCCAGTGCTCAGGGAGAAGAGATGCAAGCTGTGTTGGGTGGCCTTGGGCCTGGCTGGTGTGACCCAGTGCAAAGCTTTTAATCATGACTGCAGGCCTCCAGCCTGGGAAAATGGTGCCATATTCATAGTATCTAGTGTCTTGTGGGGAGCCCTTCCCAAAGCACTCAGCATGCCTGGGGCAAGCTTGGGGCAGCGTGGAGGTGATTGAGTTCCCCAGGCATGTGGATGAGGGTTTGCAGATGGTTTGGATAAAGATGCTTACATTTCCTGTGTGCTTTGTAGGTACCCTGACATCGGTGTGCTGGAAAGGGGCATTAAAGTGTTGATGGATAAGCAGCTGCCCAATGGGGACTGGCCTCAGGTACATCTTTAGTCTTTCCAAGGTGTTCCTGAACATGCAGCAGTCTCCTGTCATTCATACCATTCTTCTCTCTGCTTGTTTCCCAGGAGAACATTGCTGGGGTGTTCAACAAGTCATGTGCCATCAGTTACACCGCGTACCGCAACATCTTCCCCATCTGGACCCTGGGGCGTTTCTGCCGGCTGTATCCCAAAAGTCCTCTGGCTGGGCAGCTGCCAGCCAGAGCCAGACCCTCAGCTGGGACAGGGCAGGAGGAGCAGAGAGCCCTGTCTGCTTGAACCTGGGACACTGGGGATGCCATGGCCCTGGACTAATCTTGGATCCCAGTGTCTGCATGGGGCCATGGCAGTGTGTGCTGCATGGGATATCTCAATGCTGACCTTAGCATGTAGACTGCTGCCTCTGCCAGGGAGGGGTGCTGCGCCAGTGCTGTAGAACCTCTGCTTGCTGTTGAACCTCTCCTAAACATTCCCTTTCTAAGGTTTTTTCCAGGTGTATTCTCCATCCCCAGATGGGGACTGAAGTGCCTTTTCAGACCATTTTGAAGATCTGACCAAGCTGCCGAGCTGTGTTGTATTCCACATCTGGACAGACTCTCATCCTCAGTTGCAAGGCTGCCTTTATCATCACAGGCTGTCTGTCTATACCAAGACTGTGGGATTTGGGGTCTCCCCTGTGCCCACCATTGGGGGTAGGGAGGGGCACTGCACAATCCCTGCTGAGCTGACCTCTATACTGTGGGTGCCAGTGATGGCCTTTGAATTACTCGTTGTGCTCTGGAGCCCATGCTGGGAGGGGAACCTGTCCTCCCCAGATGTGTGGGAAAAGGAGTGCTTTGCTTAATTTTGTTATTGTTCTGTCCCCAAGCTAGTGGTACCTAGCTTCTGCAGGTGAAGTCACCACCAGCCCTTGGAAAAGGGGCAGCTGAAGCAGAAAGCTGTGAGGTGGTTGGCATCATGGCACAGCATGAGCCCCAGGGCTCCAGCATTCCCCCAGCTCAGGCCGTGGTGTTGTGGGGCATTCACACGTCATTGTCAGAGCTGGAAGTCAGTTGGGATAATAAATTGCTAAGGGTGATGCAAGAGGAACTTCACTGTGTTCTCCTTTGTCTGCTAGTGCATGTCCCAGGCAGAGGGGAGCTGGCACAGCAGCCTCATGTCATGTGGCTTAGGTTGCCTGTCCCCAGATGTATGAGCACTATATCCACTTGTGCTGGTTTAGCATTAATTGATTTTTGGTGAGGAGGGAAAGGGCCAGCCATGGAAGTGATTTTCTAAGAGAAGCTGCTAAGAGCGTCCTCTGTGCCTGGCAAAACCAATTGCTGGCTGGCTCTGAAAATAGGCATGCTGATAAGCCAATTAAAGAGCTGAACAAAGCTCTGAGAGATTCACATTTTAAGCCAAATAAGCCCAGGAAAGAGCTCTCTTGCTTCTGGTTTTTTTTGATTGCCCGAAATCATTGCAGTTTAATCTCAAAGCATTACCATTAAAATTCTCTGCAATGACAGGCTGAGCATCTCTGGCTTCCACTGGTGCACTGTGTAAATGGAAAGATGTGCTGGCTCAACCACCAGAGGTCACTGTCACCATCAGAGGCCTGGAAGCATTTTGGGTGAGAGCTGAAAATGCAATCCACAACATAGAGAGAACTGGGAAATTCAAATGAAAATTCAAGCTTTGAAATGTTTGAGAAATAATGAAAATGTACAAGAAAGCAATGATTTCACATTTAAAGGCAAACAAGTAGTTAAAGCTTGTCAATTCTGTTTAAAAGTGATGGCTGAAGTGAAGCAAGGTGTAGGTAGGTGTAAATATGGGGCAGTGAAGTGGTGAAGTGATTGTAGCTGAGCAGACAAGCAGTAATAGTGTTATTGTATGTTGGGTTTGGGTTTCTGTGCGTTTGACACCGAGTTGTGTGAGGCAAAATGAGATGTTTGTTCAGTGCATATGGTGTTGGGTTTTGGTGTCCATCTCAGCCTGTGTGTTACTGGGGCAAGTGCCCCTCAAGTACTTATATTTTCAATGTGCCCAGCCAAGTCACAGAGTAGCTGAGGTTTGTCATGCAGGATGTAGCCTCTGATCAGTTCCCTCCAGCAGTGGCATTTGTAAAGTCACCAGAACTCAACTTCACCATGGGGGGAGTCTTCAGGGTTGAACTGCGCTGGGACTTGGATCTCTGGTGTTCATCAGTGCCGAGCTGGAAGTGAGGAAGACACAAGGACGGTTCACCTCCGTGGTCCTTCCCCTTGTGGATATCTTCACCGAAAGGCCACAAGCACAGTAAGTGTGAGGGCTAAATTTCACTATGGGACGACTGTCATTTTGTACGGAGCTCAAACCTGCCACTGCTGCATTCTTGACGCCGTGTTTGAAGCAGCTGAGTGACTGAACAGTGATTCATCCTTTGATTCCCGACTGGGTATCCTGAAAGGAAGGCCTCCAGCACTTTGACTGGCATCTACATTGGGCAATCTCGCACCCCTCAGGCCACAGGGAACCTGCTGCGGACATGGGGCCAGCCCAGCCACAGTGATGCTCCTGCCCTTGCCGGGGCCCCGGCCATCCCCCCACCCTGGGCAGAACCTGTAGCCCACACTGCAGCTCCCCTCCAGGGGTGCAACAAGGCACAGCTACCTCTTGCGGGTATGAAAAATAAGACATGAATCAGTATCAAGATATCAATCTGAATACATCTTGGTGAATATCAGTTTTGCCACCTCCTGAACTACAATCCTATCTGACAGGGACCGAGTGTTGCCACCAGGTGCTCCTGCTGACAGCCACCTGCAGAAAGGAGCACACACACCAATGCACGTGGGCTTTGGCTGTCCTCTGGCAGAGAAGTTCCCCGGGGACACAGGTCTTTATGGCAGGAGCAAGCACCAGCATTGGCAGGGCTTTGGGGTGGCAGGCCTTCTTTTACAGGGACTCTGCCCCACTTGCTGATTTCAGTGCTCCCCGGGCCCCAGGGCTCAGAGCAGCATTCATGCCCTGGGCCATATGTCCCATGTCTGTTTCACACTCCTGTGTGTGTGACTGCCAGCCAGCACTGGGTCTTGTCCCAAAGAGGCCCTGGCAGCTTCTGTGGAAGGCCCCAGTGCCCTTCCTGCTGCAGCTGCGTCGTCAACCATGGGGGCTCCTTCTGGTGCCCTGAGCAGGCAGAGCAGAGGAGCATCTGCTTGTTGTTTGAGCCATTCCTAAAATTCCTCTAGGGCTGTCCTCGAACCTTGGGGGAACGTTTTCCTTGCACACTGGGGCACTTTGGGGGGGGTGGGGGTGTCCCCAGGGCACGTGGAGGTGTGTCCTAGGGCTCTTTGTGGCACAGTGCACCGTGGTCACCATGCAATAGGAAAGGGACAGAGTATACAAGGCTGACCCTTTGTGACACGTCGTGACATAGGTGCTGACGGCGACTCAGCCACACCACAATGCTCGGTGCACGTGTGGGGACAGGACAGAGAGAGCGCTGCTGTGAGGAGCCCCCACACAGCCAGCTCGTTCCTTGCTGACCCGGAGCTTTTCAAAATCGTTGTCTGTGCAGGTGACCTTGTGGCTAGACTGTGGGACTCGGTGGCCCGTAGTCTTCCCAAGGTTTCTCTTTTGCTGATGCCCTCATGGGCGGTCTGTAGGGCTTGCTGACCCAGAGCCTTTACAAAATGTCTCCTGTCACTCTAGCAGGAGGCCTTGAGAGCAGACTGCAGGACTTACTGTCCTGTAGCCTTCCCAAGACTTTTGTATTGTAGGTCTCTTCAAGGCACAGCTGCAGCACTTGGTGACCTGGTGCTTTTCCTTGGCATCTCTCCTGCAACTAGCCATAAATCCAGACATTAACATGGCAGAGAGAGCCCCCAGCCTATCCAATAACATGGAAAAATGTCCTTGTGTTGCCCCGCCACAGCAACAAAATGAAATGGAGCAGTTCCAGCTGCTGCACAAAGGTGAGTGGCAGAGCTGGGCCACAGGACTGGTTCCTGCAGCCAGCTTAGCCCCATGCTGTGCCATGCCTGTGGACGTGCCCATGGATAGCTCTGAAGAGGGGCTGGGGCTGAACCCCCTGGCAGCCATACTCCATCCCTGGGGCATCCCGGGGCTGTCCCTGCCTGGGAATGCAGGGCTGGGCTGTGTTCTCCGGCCTCTCCCACAGCCCCTCAGCTCTGGCATTCTTTGTTTTTTGCCGGATGCAGGGACTGACCGGACACAAGAGCAGGACTCTGCCCATAGCTGCTGGCGCTCTGTAGGCCAGGTACCAAGATCAATTCCCACCTTCTCAGCCCAGCATCACCACTGGAGCACTCAATGGATCATCCCTCTCTTCCCTATATTCCTTCTTTTGCAGAAGTTTACCAATCTCACAGGCACTTGGTGTCGAGAGATGACCACCATGTTGACCAAGGGTGAGGCAGAGCCTGGTCCTGCACTCCCTCAGAGCATAGCTTCTGCTCCCAGCCTGGATCTTTTTGAGGAGAGAGTTGTCTCTAGTCCAAGTCAAGTAAGTGACCTGTGGCCAGGACTGGGTGTCCCTAGGGATTGCATGGTGCATTAAGCCAGTTCCACTGGTCCTCCTCAGCTTTTCAGTTCAGCCCAGTGTTGTGGGAAGGGAAGCACTTCTCAAGGGAAGCTGGGAAGTTGCTCCCTCTGGCAGCTGTCCAAGTCTCCCCATGCTTTCTCCAGGTGCCAGGCTTCGTTAGGAACATGCACCAGAGGCTAGCTTCCAATGGACCTCCAGATGACAGGCTGTTCATGGACGTCCTGAGGCTGACTGATGCACACCCCACTGATGTTGCAGTGACCGTCCTGCGCTGTGCCCCATCATGTGACAGGTACAGGGCCCATCTGCCTTGAAGGTTCAGGTCTAACCAGCCTGTAGGGCCCATCACCCTGTACAGCCAGTCCAATGGGGTCTGCTAGACAGGCAGTTCCAAAAGCCACTGGACCCTCCTCTTCCTGGCTTGTCAGCCCCTAAGCCTCCTGCCATGCTCCCTCCCTACCCTTCAGAGCACTGTAGCTCTGTCATCTGGGCCCCTCTGGCTGCCCAGGCCATGGTGCTCTGGCTAAGACCCCCCTGACACACAGCTCTCATCCTGCAGAGGTGCTGCAGCCATGTGGAAGACCATAGCCTCATCAGGAACAACAATGGAAAAGGTGCTGCCAGCACTGCTCTGTGTGCTGGAGGACTGGCCAGTGCGCAGAATGTACACCTCTGATGGGGACAATAAGGATGTATTTGCCCTAGCTGTGAGTTTCTGGAACTGACCTTTGCTTGCACCCAGGTTGCCTCTCCAGTGCCTCTCCATCCTCTCCCCCACTGCAACGCATCTCCCTGCCTCAGGCACTGGGCTGACACCTGGGTTAGGGGCAAGGTTCAGGGGCACCAGGCCGGGTGCTCCCCCTGTGTCCCACCCGGCCTCTCCCTCATACACTCGGGCCCTGCCACACACATTTCTTGGCACTGAGTGTTATCTCTGGTTTATCCTTTGCAGGCAACCAGGGTGATTTGGGAGATTCTCCGCCTGCCTTGGTGCCCAGAGCCATTTATGGAATATTCCCCCCATCTCCTCGTGGCTCTGCTCTACCAAGTTTTCATCAGTACAGAGCAGATGCCAGAGGAGGTAGATACTTTCTGGAGGAAATGTCAGGAGGAACACGACCTTCCCTCTAGTATCAACAGGTGCTCCATCCCAATCCTCCTGTCACTCCCACGCCCCAGGGCTGAGGCCTGGGCTCCCAGCAAGACCTGGGATTTGCTCTGCACACAGGTTTGCAATGCAGACCGTGAGGGCACTGCTCCACCATCTGAAGTGTCTGGATATAGTGGTGGCAATGGAACGCAAGGGTGGCTGGGACACCCTGCTCTATGCTGACACCCACCACTATGCAGTGGGTCTCCTGGCCAGGTGAGACCCCCTTCTCCCTGCTGCCCCCGGCATTTGTGCCCGGGGTGCCCCACACAGTTCCCATGGTCATGGGTCAGAGGGCTTTGTCACAAAGGGATGAACAAGCAGACTGGAAAAGGCTGGGAGAGGAGAGTGCCCGGCAACAGCCGCCTCCCAAAGCGCCCACGGGGTGCTTGGGAAAAGACCAGACCTCTGTGGGTCAGTCCTGGGAGAGCTTTGCCCGCTCTTCTCGGGGTTGATGGTGCCTCTTCCCCCCCCACCAGGGAGATGCGCCGTGTCTCCATACCCATGTGCTCCTGCATTGCACTCCGCCTGGTCAGACGGCTCAGCAGGGAGGAGCCACTCTGGGATCTTGCTGCCATGGCGTTCCTTGTGGAGGTGAGCCCCATGGCCAGCTCTGCCTCCCTGAGCTGCCTCCCACCTCTGTGCCCTCTCAAAGCCGCAGCTGCCTGGGATGCCGCCCGTGCCCTGTGCTGCTGCCTTGGCTCAGCCCTGTGCACTTCTGAGCTCCTGCCAGCTGGGCACCCCGCTCACTGCTTTGTGCCTTTCAGGTCCTGGAGTTCCTGGACTTCAATGAATGGGGAGACACCATCCTAGAGATCATGGCAAGGCACCTGCAGAGCGAGTCCAAGGACAGGTGTCACCTGGCACTCAGAGGCCTCGTGGTGCTCAGTAAGGAGCCCTCGATGGTGAGAAGGAGGCAGCAGCTGAAGCTGTGCTGGCAGCGTGGGGCTGGGGAAAGCTTGGGCTTGGCTGGGCTTTGGGAGCTGTGGCAGCTGCTCCCAGCTCTCCTGCCTTGCTGTTCAGCTGCCCGAGTGCTTCAGGACAGGCCTTTGGCCCCTGGGCTCCATGGCAGCAGCAGCGTGGGGTTGCACCAGTGGAGCGGTGTTGGCGGTGCAGCTGTTCATGGATTTACAGCACAGCCTTGTGTTCCACACAGGCCAAAAAAATGTGCAGCCTGTCTGGAAGTCTTGTGGAGCTACTGAGACATGAAGATGTAGATATGGTCAGGATGACCCTCTCTGTGTTAAGGAATGTACTGCTCAACAAAGACATCCTGGTATCCAGCCCCACGGCCCCAAAACTGGCTGAGGTGCTCCAGCCTCTCTTTGACCATGTAAGGCTCTGTGCCCCCAGCCATGGTCACTGGCTGCTGCCCCCAAGTGTGGTGGTCTGTGGATTTTGGGCCTGTGCACAGGAGATCCTGGAGAATGCAGTGCTGAGTTTTTTCCTTTCCAACAGGACAACCACCTTGTGCAGCTGCTCTCCATTCGCCTCTTCCAAGAGGTGATGGAATCAGTCGTGGGAAAGGGTAAAAAACGTCTCAAGATGCTTGTGAGTGAGAGCCTGCTTCCGCTCTTCTTCCACTGCCACGATGAGAACATGCGTGTGGCAGAGGTGAGGACTCCTGGGCGCTGGTGTCCTCCTGGGAGGGGGCTCAGCTGTCGCCCTGCACCCTGGCACCTCGTGGGCTCCAGCCTCCTCCTGGCCTTGGCACAGGGAGGCAGGTCCTGTGCCCTGGGCTGCAGTGCCATCTCTGGGTCCCTGCTGCTCTGCAGGCCTCTCGGGAAACGCTGCTTTGTGCGGTAAAGTTCCTGAAGAGGAAGGATCTTAAGCAGCTGCTGGCGATGGAGGACCCGTGGAGCTTTGGCGAGCGTGTGGTAAGGACAGCCTGCAAACCCCAGCCCCAGCCTGGAGAAGCCCCCTGCCCACGGTGCCCAGTCTGTGGGGCCGGCAGCTGTGGCCCCTGCCGAGTGCTGCACCCAGGGGGCACGGGCCTGCGGCCCACACCCTGCTGCCTTCCCTGGGCGGGCAACGCGGGCTCTTCTCCAGGCTCCTCTGGCCCCAGGGCAGGAGCTGATGGAGCCCCGAGGCAGCCGGGCTCTGCTGCGGGGCAGCACCGCGCCTTGCCGGGCCCCGTGCCCCGCTCAGGGCTGTGCGGGCAGGGGAGGCCGGGGCCAAGGGACAGAGCCCGCGCCAACCCTTCCCTCCGTGCCCTGTCGCTCTCTGCAGCTGGCAGAGGACAGGAGCCGAGCGGCCGAGCACCTGCGGCGGGCTCTGCCCTACCTGGAGAGCCCACAGGAGCCCCTGCGAGAGGCGGCCGTCAGGTCCATCGGTGAGCCGCACGCCCAGGATCTTGGTCCCTCCTTGCCCCAGTGCAGCCGGATCTGGGCCAGGGCCATGACAGTCTTTGTGTTCCTAGGGATCGCCGGGATGCTCATGAAGGGGCAGCCAGAAGAGCTGCAGCTCATCTGTGAGGGTGAGTGAGGCCAGAAAGGTTTCAGTGGAAGCTGGCGAGGGAAGCTGCGTTCCCTGCCCCGGCTGGGAGGGCTCTGCTCCCTGCGCGCACCAGGGGCGGCGTGGGCAGAGCACAGAGACCTTTCAGGGGCCTGTGGGAGGGAGATTCGTGGCCAGCACCTTCCTGCTGATCCTTGCTGACTCCTGCTTCATCCAGGCCATGGCAAGAGCTGGGTGGGCTGGTCCTTTCAGGGGCTTTCCTCACTCTGACCGTGGATCTGTTCTGTTTCAGCCCTTCGAGCCCTTAAGACAGATGACAGCCCCTCCAACACAAACCTGATAGTTCAAGTCATGTTCGATGAAAGAGCTGCATCACTGAATTCATCTTCTGGATTGAGACAATCAGGACAGTACCAGATCCCATGCAGGAGGAGAGCACCTGGAGATCAGAGACCAGCTGGAGCTCCAGGCCCAGCTGATGCTGGGGACACCTGAGCTTTCCTGGAAGCTCGGGTAGTTCCTGGCCTCTCCTTCCCTCTTTACCGCTTCACCCCTGCAGCCCTCAGACCCTTCCTGTTCCCTTCTCCTTCTCCCAGCTCATCCCTCTGCTTTGCTTTCCATTAATAAACATTTCAGCTTCTTCACTAGTTGTATCTTTGTGGAGCTGAAGTGGAGCAAAACCTGAGCCCTAGAGTACACAGGCCCTGTCCTGCCATTCTTTTCTGGGCTGCATTTTGTGCAGAGAGGAACATGGGCAGATCAGGCTGGAAAGGTCTCTACCCTGAAGGTCCAGTTTCACAACGTTGTGGAGTTAAAGGTCTTGGCTGAGTACACTGAAGGTCAGCAGTAGGACAAAGACCCTGGATTTCAGAAGAGCCAACTTCACTCTTTTCTGAATCCAGCTGAGAGGGATTCCATGGCAAGCATCCACTGAGGGCAAAAGAGCTTGGAATACTGGAAGTTGTTCAAGAATAGCTTCCTGAAAGCACAACAGTGGTGCTTCCCCTCAAAGGAAAAGGGCAGAACCAGAGACCACCCTGATTCACAGTGAGCTCTGGGTGTACTAAAAATGGAGCAAATGAAGCAGCAGCAGAGGGGTGAGGCTCAGACGCGTGACCATCCCACACTACTGAGCACTCTCAGGCAGTGCTGGGATCCTGGGTGCAGTTCTGGTCCCCACAACTGAGGAATTGCAGCCCCTGCCTCATACAGTCAAAAACCAAAGTGAGACCAGCTGGAGGAGACCCTTCCAGTCTGTCTTGGGCATGGCTGGAAAACAGCTGCTTCTTCTTCCTCCAAACATACCTGTGTTTGGGCTTTGCTGACTCCAGAGTCAGAGCCAGGTCGTGCTCTATTGTCCAAAGACTCTTCAGAGCAAGCATGAAAAGTACTCCATGCACAGTGCTCAGTCCTGGAAGGTGCTTACAAGAGCATCTAACCCTTTTTCAGTTTAAATACGTTGTTTTCTCCAGCAAGAAAGAGCTCCTCTGGCTCTGTCAGTGCCTGTTCTGCTGCCTCTGGGCCACCTAATGTTGGGACAAGGAACTTGCACCAATTCCAGAGTCTGCAGTGACAATAAAGACGCTGAATTTGGGATTGATAAATTGGTATGGTGACTATGTAAGGCTAAGATGGAGTCCTAAAACTCCTTTGATGCTGTGATGTTTGCTCAGCAGCTGAGAACTTGAGTACAATTGCAGTTTTGGTCTCAGCTCTGGGAATCACAGAATCCCAGAGCACTTTGTGCTGGAATGTATTTTAAAGATCCCGTTGTTCCAGTTGCCTGGGTATGGGCAGGACACCTTCCATTAGAATTGGAAGAATTGGACTAATCCATCTTTACCTTCTCCCCTCTGGATTTTGATCTAATGTGAAAATATGAGCTGGTTAAAGTTAGATTTTGTAGCTCACAGAACTAGGAACAGGAGTTTCCAATGGCACCAGGAGTTTGCCAATATCCCATCTAAACCCACTGTAGAGGTTTTGGTTTGCCAATTTGAAACTTCCTGGCCAATGCACCAATTTATGTCGCGGCTTTAACATTGGCCAAATTGCCAGTGCACCCACTAGAATTATTCACTCATTTCCTGCTGTGAGATAGGATTAGGAGGAAGGCAAAACAGGCTCAAACTTTAAAAGGTACAAAGAAAAACTTTATTACTAAAAACTATAAGAAAAAATAATAAAATTCAGAATAAGACCTTTAGAACACTCCTCCTCCTCCCACAACTTCTTTTCTTTTACACTGACGATGTACAGAAAACGAACTAGTCAGTTTACCATTTAAAAAAAAAAAGGTTTTTCACCAATTCACTTGGGAGAGATTTCTCTCTTCAGTCTATGGAGATTTCTCCACAAGAAACAGTTTGCTATAACACTGAGGCCACAAGAAATGAGCTGCCTGGGAGTATAGAAATCTGATCACTGTGTAAAAATCCCTTTTTCAATTAACAGCTTTTCTACAACCATTGTTGAGTACTATATCAACTTACGGGGCACAGTTTAAGGATTGTAACAGTTCAAACAAAAGCTTTCTTCATCTTTGAAAACAGAGGTTTCTCTTCTTCCCTGGGGGGCAGCAGAGATTTTCATCTCTTCTTTATTTAAACTTATAAAATCACATCCATTTCAATATCTGCTTACTCGAGCACCAATGCCTCTGCTCATATCTACAGTTAAAACATTTACCCATCCCATGATCTTCGTGTCTTATAGGGAAACAAGTCTCTTCTCCATAGCATAAAAAAAAAGAAATTTCACAATCATGCCATCAGAGCACAAATAGGGATAAAGCACTTTTATTTACACTTACTCAGTTTGTAAAATCATGTGTACACTGCCATCGTTTAAAGTGCAAGCTACATGTCTTCTGAATAAACTGAAGGCATAACAGGTGCTGTGTAAGATAAAATACTGCCACCAGTAGTTATACAACTAACTACAAATGTCAGTAGTATAGTTCAAACCATGACCAGCTTAGTGTGTTACTTCCTCTTGTATATTACCAGCCAAAAACATATTCCATTGCTTTAGATACAATACTTTCATCTTTCCGAGGAGTTTGTCTGTCAGAAACCACCTAGAAGGCAGGGAGAAAAACAAAAAGAAAATACAGAGAATCAGTCAACATGTAGTTAATAGGTTTTACACTAACCATTTAGTTTTTCTTCTCCTAAACACTACTGTATTTTGACAAAATGTGTTTGAAATATTTTCAAAACAAGCCCTTAATCCCTGGAAAAGTGGCAAGTCATTAATTTAGTATTTTTTATTATTATTTTAGAGACTGAACAGACTGAGCTTGTACTTGAACCATATCGTTAAAGAACTGACAGCAAAAGATAAAAGCTAAGGTCACATTGAAGTTAGTATCTGTACAGCCTCATAGAGCTAAGGGGAGACAACACAAAAACACATGATTCTGCTTCCCTCAAAATACCTGATAGTCACTAGTGGAAGCCTTATATGCTGTTGCAAGAGGTCTCATTGTAGAAATCCTCGTAGTATTATTTGCAGGTTGTACTGGTGTGCCAATGGATTTTGTAGGTGGAGTGAAAATCGAAGACATCGAGGATGCAGAGCTTCTTTCAAAGTTATCCATCAAACTCTTAAATAGAGGGTTAATATAATGTGAACAAATACTGAAAAGCAGTATTCCAACCATTATCATCTAAAATTATCTACTATTTAATTTTTTTTTTTTGATAAAACATTTGCATCCCAAAAGAGAAAAGGCATGTCAGTACAGAACATACAGGTACACATGACCATCAAGCATTATCCTCACTGCAATCATTTACATGTTGAATTATGCCATTGAAAAGTAGTGGAAGGTTGGAATCCGTTCACTGTCCCTACTAAATGCCAACCAAGTTGGAAACAATGTAGAGAAAATATATTGTATGACTTGCAATAAACTTCAAGGCTCCATTTCATAAGCTTATGTTTAGAAAGGAATGCAGGTAGAATGCAAGAGGCAGCAAGTGACTTGATGGGAACCACAAGTTCCACAACAAACCAGAGAAAACAAGATGGTAAATAACAACCAGCCTGGGAAGATGTGATTTCAGTGCAGCATAGGATTCAACCAGCCTAAAGACAGCAGAAATTCAGCAGAAGAGCGCTTTCCAAAATAAACAATAGGATTGGTGTACACTGTGGGTGGCAGTTGACTCTCTGCTTAGCATAAGGGGAACCCATGCAACTAATACTTTTAAATCAGAAGCCTAAGAGCTGATGTCAAATCCATCATATCTAGTTTTCAATTGCAGGAAAGTCTTACCAAAACCAATCCTTCAATGGATTAGCCTCCTGAAATGTTTTGCCTCCAAAAATACAGATTAATGACTATGGACTTATTTATTGGTCTATGAAAGTGAATACTATGCACAAAAGACATAATGAGAGTTCAAAAGCAATGAAAATCAGATGCCTGGCAATTTTATGCCTCAGAACATTACTTCCAGAGCTTCAGCTTACAGGCTGAAGTTTGTATCATTCATTGATACAAACTGGACACCAAAATAGTAAAAAGGCATGGACAGACCACCAGCAGAAGCCCACAGAGAAAAGGGCCACAGAAGTACTTATTTCTGAATTTTATTGAGTGTAAGAAATGTTTCAGACTGCTAAAACCAGGTTCAATTCCTAGGGCTGCCTTCTCAGAATGTTTACATTGGAAAGCTTACATTATTCTTTAGTATCATGTATCCTTAAAGGAGACAAAAAAAAATAAATCTGTACACTAGAGAAGAATGACTGCAATTTTCTTAAGCTAATGTACAGTACTCAGTGCAAAGAGCTGCAAGAATTATAGGTAAGGATATTGCCAATACCTAGACACTAATAGCTCATGTTAATATTAAGACTACAAGAGAGCCATGTCTACCCCCAACTACTACTTAAAATAGAGTCATATGTTTTTCTAAGGGCAGGTGGGAGAACAGGATTGGGATTTTCTTGCTAAGAAATTTTCAGTCCAAAGTACTAAGATAATTCAAGAGCCAGAAGCACACAGTCACATAAAAAATAGAGAGGTACAATTAGGAGCAGCAACAGTCTTAATCTGCCATTAGGTATCCACTGCAGGCCCTAAATGCCACAAATTCCAGTCAGGAAACTTATCTCAACTTCTCTTATATTACGGTTTCACTTCCTTGCCTCTTACAGCAATATAATTGTATGCATTGTAACTTCCAAGGAGCACAGAGATTGCCCATAATGATCCTTCTCAGCAGGAAATGTTGACAAATAGTTAAGAAAAAACATATTTAAATGTGTAACAGACTATCTATGTAGATGAACTACCTACAATTTGCAATTGCAAAAGAAAAAAAAATTAAAGAGGTGAGGGAAGATAAAAAGAAAGACCAAAAGGACAGTGCCTTATATTTGACTAAAAGCAACTATTAACTTACTTTATCTATACAGGGCTTGACACCAATCATGATAGATTCACCAAAAATTCTTCCATCTTTGCTTAAGGCTTTCCGGGCTTGAAGCTTAGACTGATATCGAATGTGCATCCAGTTTCCTGTGTTGGACATCTGAATGAGATCAAGCAAAAACTGTGAAATGTAGCTTTTCAAATGTTTAATTCACAATGTTTTCTGACATAAGTGTCAAGCTAAGACATACCACATGCTTTAATATGTTTCCATACTGAGCAAACTGCAGTAGAATATAGGAAGCTGATGCTTGAGGAAATCTGAAAGACAGAAAATAATACTCAAAAAATTATGCATAGTTCAAGAATTCAGGTGTTAAGATACAACCCTACGAAGCATTTACAGAAACCCAGAAAAGACCACTGTAATGACATCAGAAGTAGTGACTTGAGAAATGCCACCTTCTAGGCACTTTACCACACACCCCAACAGCAGAATGGTGCCTTTCTAACTAGAAAAAATAATGTATAGCTTAAGTTAAGGTGCCTCACTGAAATCTGTTTGCTTGCTTTAACCATAGCTGTATTTCCTGCAGCACATACCAATGCCAGACAACATCAATGCCCAAGTATTTTTCTCGTATGCTGTAAAGACTTCACCCAGGTTTTTCTGATACTCTGGAAATCGACTTACCCAAATACAGTTACCCACGTGTCATCAAGCTGATCTTCTGAAGTAAGGGAATCACCTTGAGTATAAAAAGGATCTAGCTGAGCAGGAGATAGAGTAGTCTTCTTAGGCTGCCCAATACTTGCAGGACTGAACACGCCTGAAGCTGTTAAATTGCAATGGTACTGTTGAACAGATTTCTTTTGCATGACAGAGGTTTATAATGAAAGAATAAATTCAGTGTCAAGCATTTCCCTTGTACATGGAAGAGTTTGATAGGGATTTACTCACAGACACAAAAAGTAAGTCTATCATAACTTCACATCTGCAAGCACACTAACAAGTTCTCATGACTAGCAGCCTAGTGTTCTCTTTGAGTTTGAAACAGCTTAATGCAGTTGCCAAAGAGGAACAGGCCAACAGAATAAAGCTTAGCAAGAAGCTACCAGTTCATACATAAGACATCAAACCTTGTGAAGATGGAAGGCAATCCATCAATCTCAGCTTCTTCATTCAATTACAACCACCTCTGTGCTCAGTTCAACACATTTGGAACAAGGAATACAAAAAGTTGCTTGAAACTCAGCCAGTCTCAGAATGAACAGTTATTTCCTACTCATACCCATATACCTTTTGAAAAGCTAACAAATACACAAACTCTTCATAAATTAGCAAGGAACTGATGTAGCTTGAACAACAATGATTTTTCTGTATTAAAGAAAGCAGTAAGAAAAGAAAATAGAAATTTTGACAGGACATCTACCTGCTCCTGGTGTTGATGGCAGAATTCCAACTGATGGGCTCTGTGTTAAAGTAAAGCTGGCCTGCATTAATATACAGAAAGTAACAAATCATTCTTACAGGTATACTGCTCAGATCAAGAGACACAGTTTTCAAGTGATTTAAACATCCAGGTAATAATATTAACTGTTTGCCTTAAGTTATTCCTAACTTTTAAGAGTAAGAACAGATATTTGCATGTATACTTAATAAAAGTTTACCAAGAGGTATTAATGAAAAGCTATTTGATAATACATTTGACATATGCTTTGTGAAACAAAGAAGCTTTAAGTATCAATACTCAGAAACCCTTTAGTTTACCTTCTCAAAATAGTCATGTCACTATTGCTGCACTGTAATAATTCACACCTTCATGTGCATCCTGATGGGAAGGATATTAGTATCCTAAGTTTATCAGCATTTTCACTGCCTAAAGGGTTCAGAAATCATGGAAACATAACCTTCACTTGTATCTAGACTATTAGTAGACTTACTTTCCTGCTCAACTATTTAGTGCATAGAAGGAAAGTATACTTTGAGTTTTAGATGGTAGTTGTTCTCTTTTCAACATAGGATTTCAACACCCAAAACAATTTTAGTCTATTTTTACCCTGAATCATGGCATTTCTCAGATACAAGAACAGCCTGGAGTACCTGTAGACCTAGCAACATATGTTCTGACAGCTACTCAACATTTTCTGAAATTTGACATCCAGTCCTTTAAGACACTATAGGATTCTGTCCTTCACAGAGAACCTCAGCTTTCAAAATAAAACTTTTCACAAGGCAACACTCAATAGAAAGACTGCTCATTCAGTGAAGTATTCTCCTTGCATCAAAGGAGTTCAGTGAAAAAGGACCTAGAAATGCTTGATTAGTCAGTTAAGCAGCAGAGCTTACTATAAAATTTACCTTGTAGAAATTTGAGTGTTGCTCTTTCAAAATTAGCCCCAACTGTCTACCCAAACTTCGATTAGATATTTTACTCAGAAAAAAATTCCTTCTGTTTCTGTAAGTGCCTCTATTGCCTTCTAAAAGCTAATCAGAGAAACACAGAATTATTAAGGTTAGAAAAGATCTCTAAGATCGGGTCCAAACATTAACCTAACACTGCCATCTTGACCACTAAACCATGTCCCCAAGCCACTTCCACACATTTTTGAACACTTTCAAGGATGGTGATTCTAACACTTCCCTGGGTGTTCTGTTCCAATGCCGGACCACCCTTTCAGTCAAGAAATTTTTCCTGATATCCATCTAAACTTCTGGTGCAACCTGAGGCCATTTCCTCTTGTCTTATGACTTGTTACCTGGGAGAAGAGATCAGCCTCCACCTTGCTACAACCTCCTTTCAAGTTGTGAAAGGGTCCTTCTGGGACTCAGCAGCCCAATACATTTACAAGAAAGTGAAAAGCTGACAAACCAACCCGAATTTGTATCACAAAGCATAACTGAGGCATGACTTGCATTTTTCACTTCCTACTGAAAATTGGCAATAACAGAAATTTGCTTCATGACCACAGCTCTTGTTTTGCCTAAACAGGAACAGATACACCAAACAACCCAGATTAAGCAACAGCATAATTTGAAGGGTCAGCAGTCATTTTCCCACAGCAGTTTATACAACTAAGTTTGAGAATTCAGTGAGGCAGTAAGCTGCCTCACATCTTTTCTGCTAAGAACAGCCCAGTACCAAAGACACTTACTGCTCTTCTTGAGGATAGAGGTGTTGATCCAAGCCCAGGACTAGATAACTCATCATAAATGCTTCTAACTGGTGGAGCACCACCTTTATCTTTATGTGAAGGGACAACTGGTTGTGGGGGAGACCCTCCTGCAATTCAAAGGAACAAAAGAAGAGAATGAGAAAACTTGTAATTTTGCTTTGGTGCTAGTTGTTCTTGAAACTTCAATAATAAATTCAGCCATGCTGTCATGTTGATTGCTGTTGAGACTATTGACTGTTTCACTGGAGGTTAACAAAACCATCTGTCCTACAAAACTATTCAGGTTTGAATGTTCTAGGTAGGAGCATCATGTGCCTCAAACAGCATCCTACAGAAGTACCATTTAGAACTTTCAGACCTCTTATTAACCCATTCTGTTCACTGTTCACATTTCTTTCTTTGAAGTTCTGAGCATGGCTGTATCTTTCAATTTCAAGCCAGGCCAGAAATCTATTTTAATTGTTTCAGACTAACTTGCCTATAGTACAGATGCAAAAGCAAGATTTTTAAAAATTGAGATATCCTTCCTACACGTTGAAGACCCATATCAAAATGCACAGAGACACTGCACATTACTGTCACATTCCCATTGTCCAAATTCCTTGGCTTCCCATCTAATTTCATATTAAATAAAAATGTAAGTTCTCTAGAGCAGGGACTACCTTGCATATAGAGAGGATAAAGTTAAACCAGGTGCCCTCCCATTTGGTAAACTTTGGGACTTCCAGCATAACAGAGAATTAAACTTCTTGGAAGAATCTGAAGTATCTTAACCATTGTGTGGATTTACCCCAGGGGAAAAAAAAAAAGTAGTTTGCATCAAGTTTTCACTTGCAAAATGTTTTGGAAACCAAGCTTTTCCAAATTACTCTTCAATCCTAAATTCTGAGCTTTAAGACTCTACTCTGAACTGTTTAACACATAAAAGAACTGCTACTGTTACATGGAATAATGTGCATCACGTAAAGCACTATCCCATCAAGGTTTTCAGTTTAAGCGATGTACTCGATCACTCCCTTTGGGAAGTCTGTGTTAGTATCTTACTGGCTCTCCTCTTCCTAAAATCGATACTCTGAGGCTGTAATAAACCCATTAAAAAACAATTTGGTGAAAATCACGTGATTACTTTCAATTCCATAAATATTTTCGTTAGAGGTTTGTTTGCAGTACATCTGGGCAGGCAGGCAGACAAGAGCAAGAGCCAGAAGACCAACAAACTCCAATTATGGAACATTTTAAGTCTCAGAGAACAAAACAGACATACAAAACTAACATGGGTAAGAACTTCTCCTGATTAATTAGGTGGTTGAAGAGAAAAGAGCATCTACAGCTAGGAAAAGTCACTACTCTAGTCCAATGACAGCAGACATCAAGACTTCAGCTACAAACACTAGATACTAATTAAGAAATAAATTTTCAGTTTTTCTCCACTCAGTTTTTATAAGTTTGACAATCTGTAAGTGACCTTTTAGAATTCAAAGAAATAGAAAAATTACTGGAAAGAAAACAGCAGTTTGCACAAGCTGCATTTAGTATGCCAGCAGGCATCTCTGTTTTTAACATCACTGTACGTGTAATTGACTTGTAAAGAGTCATATAAATTCATTCTGTATTAGGAGAGGTTCATGTTACCTTCCCTGTAAAACAAACTTTTCTTGATACCAAAACTGCCACATTTGAAACATTTATTATAATTGAATAAGTGGTAAACTCAGTGTATACAATCACTGGAGTTTGCTTATAGAAAGATGTAAAACCATAAAGATTCAAATCTGCAACCATCATGCAGAATAATGAGACAAACCATTTTTTTTGCTTTCAAGGAAATTTTCCAACATTTAACAAATTCTGACCTGCCAGTAGTGGAGACCTTGTTTCCATTACACCAACTGAAGGGCCGTATAAAGCACGTGGCTGTGGAGTCACTGGGGCAGGTAGGTCACCCATCAAAAACCCAGGCAGGAATTGAGCACTAGTTCCTTGCTTTGGAGATGTCGGGGAGCCAAGAGTCATTGGTTCAGCACCTGAAAACAAAATTTTAAAATTAAAAAGACAAGTAAGCTAACTTTTTCCATTGTGGGCTCTATTAAAGAGACATAATACAAGATACAGCAAGGGATTAAGATCACAGAACAGCAGAATCGTTAGGGTTGGAAAGGACCTGTGGAGATCATCTGGACCAAACCCTTTGCCGAGGCAGGGTCACAGAAACATCTCCAGATGGGTTTGGAATGTCTTCAGAAAGGGAGACTCCACAGCCTGTTCCAGTGCCCGGCCACCCTCAGTGTAAAGTTTTTCCTCATGCTGAGACAGAACTCCTTGTGTTTTGGTTTATGGCCATTACTCCTCGCCCAGCCGCTGCGCACCATCCCCTTGGGACCCGCCTTTGAGATATTTACATGTATTGACGAGATCAAAGGCGGTTTAATCATTCATTTTACAGCTAAGCGTAGTTTACCACAACCTCACTTTCCGCATTTTTCGCAACTACAAGCGGCAGCCGATCGGTTAAACCCAGCTCTCCTTCACCGCAGCGCGAACCGCCCCTCGCCGGCGCCGTCTCCCACACCGCCCCGCCTAGAGCGAGCAGCGCGCCGGCCCCGGCCCCGCTCCCCTCACAGGGACCCGCCGGGCAGCGGAGCCCCCTGAGCGGAGCCCAGCAAAGCCGGAGCGCGGTGCGGTTGCGGTGAGGGGGAGCCCTGGGCCCAGCTCACCTGCGGGCGGCAGCTCCATGGCGAAGGCGGCCACGTCGGGCCGGATGGCGGGAAAGGGGCGGCGGCGGCGGCGGCTCCGCCGGGCGCTTTCAAACGGCACAAAAAGCACGGAGCTTCCTGCCGCCGTCACTTCCGACCCGTCCCCGGACATGGTGTGAGGGAGGGAAGGCGGGCGGGCGGGCGGCCGGCGCTCATCCCCCTGCCGGGCCGTGAGGGTGTCGGGGTTAGGCGTTACGTTGTGCCGGCTGTGGCCTCAGCGCCCCTTGGCAACCGGTCCCTCCGAGAAAGGGCAGGAGGTGAGCAGAGCTGAGGGAGCCGCGGCTACCTCACAAGGGCTGAGAACCCAGAGCAGCCTCCCCAGGGAAAGGGCTGTCAGTCCTGGCCCAGCCTGCCAGCACCGCCGCCACCCGCCTCCCCCTGGACAACGCCGTGAGCTGTTCCCTCTCGGACACGGGGGATCAGTGACTGCCAACAGCCATCAGATGCAGTGGGGTTGCCTAATCCCCTCATTAAAGTTTAGCAGAGAATCACGGAATGGGTTGGCTTGGAAGGGATCTTAAAGCTCATCCAGCCCTTGCCATGGGCAGGGACACCTTCAACTATCCCAGGTTGCTCCAAGCCCCATCCAACCTGGCCTTGGACACTTCCAGGGATGGACACTTACTCAGCTTCTCTGAGCAGCCAGGGCCTCCCCACCCTCAGTGTAAATAATCTAATCTCAATCTACTCTCTCTCTCTCTGTACCCATTCCCCCGTGTCCTGTCACTACATGTTCTTGAGCATGAGCAATTCATGTTGAGAACAACAGAGGTGGTGGTTCAAACACAACGGTGCAGTACAGTTCAAACTGCTGGTACCAGGACAGAATGCCAATCTTGAAACCAAATCTTTAAAAATCACTTTAGCACACAATTTATCCAAACACAGTGTTCTCTTTATTTTGTTGCATATTAATATATCAAATCGTTAAAAGCCACAAAATACTATTAAAATCTTGTAGAGGATTTTTTTTTGTTGTTTTTTTGTTTTCCTGGGTTTTTTTTTAAAGCATGACATATTAAGACAGTAATTTCAGCCTGGGATCTCTCAGGAGGGTCAAAATTACCAAAATTACAGACCCTATGAGGTCTGTTCTTTACATATGATGTGGAATGGAGTGAGGAGACAGCAAGTGAGGTCCAGATGTGAAGAAAAGACGGTAGCATGAGCAGAGACGGATCATTATCAACAGCTTTTGTATCTCTATGGAAATGATTTACAGGGAAAAAAACCCCACTAGTTCCAAGACTGGACTCGTCATGTTAGTGCAAATCAAATCACTACTAGATGAGAAACAATATAAATACACAAAGCATTCAAACATCCTATACATTTTGAGCATCCTCAAAAGACCATCATTTTAATTAAAAAAAAAAAATTAATGGCTGGCTAGTCCACAAAAATCAATAATATCATCTATAGTTGCAACGTAATTTTAAAATCCAATATTAAGGTAGTTCATTATATGAACGTTTTATTATCTAGATTTTACAACCAACTAGGAATGCACAGATTTGGAAAGAAACCAACTTAGTTACTTTACTTCCTTTCTCTATTGCCTGCATTTTCTGATGGTTCAGTAAGCAAACCATCATTCTATTGTTTTCTAGTATTTCAAGGACAACAGAGCTGTATCTTTTTATTAGTCCTCTGATTTTAGGTAGAACTTCTCTGAAGTCAGTACAACACCATTTGGCCTTTTGATGACATGCTGGAAAAAAACAGGGTCAAAGGAGGGTGAGAAAAAATATATAAAGACTTGGAAATTCACATGTAAAAGGGGATTTCAAAATGACAGGTTAAAGTACATCCAACAGTTCCTGTATAGTCAAAACAGGTTATTTCACTTCTTCCTTTGGATCAGTCATGACTGTTTATGCTTCCATTTGCCTTTACAATCTGTTCTTGGTACTTGTGAAGCTGCTCCATGAAGCCAGGATTTGGACAAGCTGCAGGCCTTGCGTTTTTCACCAAGGAGAAGGCTCTGGCAAAGCTCAGTCTTTCTGAATTCATTAGAAAACCAATGACTACAGCCGCTGCACGGGAGACTCCTGCATTACAGTGAACCAGTACCACGCCATCCTCCAAGAAAGAAATCAAACATAAATTGGGATATTCATTAGGTAGATGACAAGTGTAAGAAACTCGATATAAAATTCTTGTAAGACTTATTGAAAGCTCCTTGCTGAGCTCAAAGCAAATATTTACACATAAAAGTCCCAACACAGATATAAGCATTAAATTAAGTATTTTTCTACCCGAAATGCTTTATTATTACCAAATTTGTCAAACCTAATTCGTACCATAGTACTAAAACACATCCTCTTTCTTTCTTCCCGAGGCCTTACAACTGCCCATTCATGTAAAAACCAAATCACAGACACCTGGGATGCTAAAGTATCTGATCTAATTGGGTGCCAATTTTGAGAGAGATTTTATTTGCAATCTGGAAAGGGACTTGACAGTGTCTTGTTAAAGGTTAAAAACATAGCAAGGCAGCAAACAGCTAGGCACAGAGGCAGATTTTAGAACATCTTGTAGTTCCAGTCACATGTTTCTTGTGTACTCTGGAGGGAAGATTCTGGGTAACAGGGGTCATGCACGGGAACAGAAAAATTAGAAAAGATATCGTGTGATTTGCAACAGATCTCTTCCTTCCCATCACACCACTGGTACAACTAAGGCTCCTTAACTGGGAACTAGGGTGCAAAATCCAAATCTACTCAACCTCCCATAAATTCACAAGTGCTCCTTCTGGGGTTTGAATTCAACCCCAGAATTTTGAATTCAATGGCTTATCTTGAATTATATATAAAATTAATGGGTTTTATCTACTTAAACATTTCCCACACAACCTTTGAGACACATGAATGGCTCTTTTTACACACTGGAAATTTTGTTAAGAAATAACAAACCCAAACCAACTCAAAGACAACTAGACAATCTAGCATGTCTTATGCAATGTTTGCAAGGCCCAGGCATCGTGATGTTGTCATGTTCGTATGTCAGACTATGACCTGGAAAAGCCTCAGTCCAAATTGTTTCAATCCAAATGCCCCTTTGACACAAAAAGAAACCACTAAACCCCCAGCACTTCCACATTCTGAATGAAAATACTGAAACATGACATGATGTGCTCAGATACTTGAGGCTAAATAAAACTGTTCTAGTTATAAACAGCCTGTTCTGTCTGCCCTTAACAGGTACAAATTACTTAATGGGAATTTTACCCAGAGACAAAAAGGTCCTTTAAGCACCAGGATTCCTTTCCAGGAACTTAGCAGTTTATGTTACAGAATTGGGAGCTGCAATTATCTGGTATTTTAATAGACACACAGACCAGAAAATGGTTCCTGGTCCAAAAATCTTCCAGTTTAAAAAACAAGACAAAGGAGTATGAAATAGAGTGTTATTATCCTTGTTGGAGAAATTCCAAGCAGAGGCACTGAGGGTAAATAAAATGCATTGGAAGCAGTTTTTCTTTTCCTTTGTACAGTTCATGCTTTATTTCCCTCTTTCACATTTAAGTTTGATGTATCTTTTTAAATAACTGGTTTGTTTTACACTGCCAAAAATTATATAGTGATACCCATGAATCCTGAAAATTATTGAACATGAATGAATCTGGGCCATAATATTAAACCAACTTTAATACTGAGAATATTTATCTTTCCTTGCTAAAGCCCATTGTTTACAATTCATACAAAAATGAATTTGGCATGTCATTCTTAATTAATTTTGTATTAGCTATGAATATAGAATAAAAGTGAGAAACAGACTGCAAACAGAAAATTCATCTCTATTTACCAAGAACTCCTTGCTCTGGTCCTGATATCCTAAAAATTTTCCTGCCCAGAAATGGTCTGTGGACTTGCAAGAATCATGTGAGATTCAAGACCAACTTGTGGGGTTTTTTAAAATTTTTATGGAGAGAGAAACAAAATCACCTTCCAACAGAAAAGGTGATTATACAATAGTTATACACAGTGGGCAAAAAGCCTCACCAAGGAAAGAAATTTTAATGAAGCATAAAGTTTTTAGTGAAGTTGAAGGCTAATGTAATTCCTCATGGATCCATTTTACTTTGCAGTGAAATGGAGGCTTTCTCCTTAGGAAAGACAGGGGGAGCAATAAGGAGCAATGTTCATGAATAAGCAAATATTTTCTCTTTGGAAACACAAGATTTCAGAAGTCTTATTCTTAGATATTAAACATATTAAAAAGTATCCCTCATTCATAGTATTATGACTTGACATGGGTCACTGAACATGTCATGGAAAACCTGCCTGCCAAGTTGGAGCCTAGAAGAAAAGGAGCTCTGATCAGTATCAGAATTTGTACCATGATGTCTAGAGACTTGAGCCATGACAGTTTTAGAAACATGAATCCTGTTACAAGTACCCAGCCAGCAGTGACTTGCAGGACAGTGCAGGCTTCACTAGCATCCTCAAATTCACAGGCTCTCATACTTCCTTCATGGAGTTAACCATGTTCTAGAAATAATTTCTCATATATCGTGTTCTCCCACCAGTGAACATCTCTTCCTCCCCCATTTTAGGAGATGAAACAGTATCTCTGTGGTTACTTAAACAGAAGAGCACTTCATGACACAATTTATAATAAGTTCTTTTAACACTATTTTGACAAAGCAAATAAAGTAATTCAAACCACCCAGAGATCTGTCTCTGTATACCACTGTCACGTGCTTTTTGAACTGATCCTGGAGAACAACTATTCCACCAATTACCTTTTCTTTCATCCACCTCTTCCATCAGAAAACTACAAATGTTGTTGTAAAAGTTTTCCTGTAAACTCCTTAACCTACAAAATAGTAACTGAGATATAAACACCAGAGGCAGAAAGCAAAATTGTGCAGTTGTGAATAGCAACTCTCATTTAGAAATGAACTGGAAACTGTAATTAGAAACCTTGAAAAGGTAATTTAGTGACAATGCGTTATCACATAGCTTGTAAATTATAAATGAGAGAAGGAAAGAACACTGCGACACAAAACTGGGGCAAGATCATCTTTTATCCCAATCTACATAAACAATGAACCTGATAGATATGGTAGAATAACATGCAATAATGTTTGGTTGGTGAGTTATAGTTTACACAGCAAAACAATGGTTGTTGTAAATTGCACAGTAAACCTGAATTTAACAGCTCTGAGTTGGGCATGTTCCTGGCCACAGACAGCTCTGCCAGAAAACCCCAGAAGGGTTTTTCAGCCTATTTTCTATGTCACATCCTTTTAGGATTTTGTAAGCAGTTGAATCACTTTTGGCTCCAAGATTACTAACATTTTCTGATATTCTTAGTATGTATGTGGATTCATAACATCTTCTTTGAGCAACCTGGTCTAGTGGGAGGTGTCCGTGCCCATGGCAGGGGGTTGGAGCTAGATAATCTTTAAGGTCCCTTCCAACCCAAACCATTCAATGATTCTATAATGAAAAGCACAAGGATGGTGAACACCTGATGATAAACCACACAGATCTGTAAAAGCCCTGTTTCTTGCTTCTAATCCAGGCTGGTTTCTAATCCAAAACAACATCCCAAATGGATAAATAAATTTTCTTTATTTCCTTCTGTCAGGGGTAGTGACTTGGATTTAGGATGCAATTGTGTAATCTAAAGTCAAACCCTGGTCGAACTGTATTAAAGAAGCATTTCTCTAAAACTCAAGACAGTCATTCTGAAAAAGCAATGATGGAGAGAATGAAGATTAACAGCAGCACCATGTCTCTAGGAATGCTTAGAAATTACTTGGATTTTCTATTTAAAATTTAAAAAGACAATAGCAAAACTATTAATTTGGTTTATTCACTTGGTATATCTTCTTTTAATAAAAGAAGCTGCTTTAGTTCTTAAGTAGTGTTATCAATAATCTAAACAGGATAACTACTAACATTAATTATTGATAGACCGTACCTGGATCTTGGCTTCCTCAATAAACTCAAAACATTCAGGGAAATAGGAGATAATATCAGTTTCTGGGAGGTCCAGAATGGCAATGGTCTTGTATATAAAGTCATCGAGGAAGGCATTTTGGACTCCGTATGCCACATTTAGAACATGAGTGACCTAAGTCAAGAAAATAAAGGAAAAAAAAAGGAAAAGGCATTTTCTGAAGATAGCAAGCAAAACAAGCAGTAACAAAGGTAAATGAATGTGTAGGCATACACAGACTCTACCTTACACTGATGCAATGTTCAGTTTTACATACATATGTTGTCTACGGTATGCTTTTGTCCAAGCAAAGTTTCAAAGTGTGCTAAAACATACTGTGATAAATCTCAGGGTTTTTCTGAGAGGGAATGAACAGTGCTCAAACACAGACTAAAAAATGGATTTTCAACAGAAAAGGGACTTTTCATCACATGGTTGGGAAATAAAAGAGAAAGCAATAGGAATGAGGGCACAGACCACTCAACAATCGCCCAAATTTCAAGCCTGCTCTAACCCATCAGCTTAACGTTCCTTCTGGTTAGTTACCAGAAATATTTGCTGAAGGAGAAGGATTTCAGAGTAAAGCACAGATGTTCTTGACAGGTGACACCACCTCTAGCCTCCTGCCATCTCTGCTCTGTCCAGACTACAGCCGGGTTGTGGGTTATTTAAAGTTACAGTAAAGTGACATTTAGATGGCACCAGATGCCAGCCTGGTGCATGGCCTGTCCTGCAGAACCACCACTGTCCAAAGGTCTTATCACCCCATTACTGCAACAGAGAAAAGTAAAAAGACAAAATTTTGGGACAGACTTAGAGAAGCTGCTTTGTTTTTCTAGTGTCATCAATCCACATAAGGCAAGGGGGAATGGTGCTGCTTAGTGTCTGAAGTGGAAATGCATATGGCAGTGTAGGAATCTGTTCCATTAAACAGCTCTAAACAATCATCACTCTTGCAGGGAAGCAAGGTTGTTTTCAGTGGTACCTAGCAACAGGACGAGGAGCAATTGCCATAAGACAAACCATAAGAAGTTTCACCTCAGCATGAGAAGAACTTCTTTAGATTGAGGGTGGCCAAGCACTGGAACAGGTGCCCAGGAAGGTCACAGAGTCTCCCTGTCTGGAGACATTCCAAACCCACCTGGACACGTTCCTGTGTCACGTGCTCTGGGTGACCCTGCCTTGGCAGGGGGTTTGGACTAGATAATCTCCAGAAGTCCCTTGGAAGATTCTGGGATTCTCTGAAAGCATTTCAGCTTTTCGTGAAGCCAACAGAAACCCATCCACCTGCAAACGGAGCAGCCTTTTGAAAATGCAAGTGGGATACAGTTTTCCTCAGATTCGCTAGAGACTATTTTAGGATTTTTAATTCACGGGAGAAACGCACTGCGCGCATTACGCGAGATGCATTTGCTTGTCGGTGTAACGCTACCTTGTGTTTTCTCATCGTCTCCAGGTCGTGAGCAGCATCCTGCGACCCTACGGAGAGAGACGGAGAGCGTTGCTGCGCTGAGCCCACGCCCGGCCCCCGTCCGTGCCCGCCGCCCCCAGCCGCACTCACCCAGCAGCAGCCAGGGCTTCACCACTCCGACCTGCAGGTCCGCGTTGAGATCCTGCACGAAGCCGCCGCCGGGCGCCTCCTCCTGCTCCTCCTCCATGTGCAGGCAGGCGCCCCGCCACGTCTCGATGATCCTGCGGCCGGTCAGCGTGGTCACTCGGGTGCGCTGCTTGCGCAGGTTGGCCCTGGAGAAGCTGCGGATCTCCTGGGCGAGGGAGTGCATGGCGCCACTGCCGGCACCGCTCCGCTTCGCTCCGTTCTGTTCCGGGCCGGCCGCCGGTGACGCTGCCCCGGGGCGGTGCCTCGGCGTGCAATGACCCCCCCGCTCCGTTCTGTCGTAACTAAAGCAGCCTTTAAATGGAAAAGCCATGTTTCCAGGCTGTGTAGCAGCGCCTGTCTGACTCTAACTGGGACCTGCTTGTTGGGAAGCATGGGAAAACATTGTAAAGAGCTACATGGAAAGTGTTAGAATTAAATATATTTGGTTTTTCTCCTGGTGTCTTTGACTAGTGACCAAAGACTAAACAAAATCAGCTTCTTATGTTTCTTATGTCTCCTAGACATTTTACCAAAAAGGCAAAATGAAGAAAAGGGAGCCAAAGTGAGCCTGCTTCCCCCTCATTTCCAAGCGACTTAATGCCTTTGTTTTCATGTATTCTCTGTAGTGTGCCATTT
Organism: Rhabdornis inornatus; assembly: GCA_013397075.1. Lineage (NCBI taxonomy): Eukaryota > Metazoa > Chordata > Aves > Passeriformes > Rhabdornithidae > Rhabdornis > Rhabdornis inornatus. The sequence continues at coordinate 819,908 of VWZS01001740.1, forward strand.
GTAATTTTCCACAGCTGGTACATAGTCGTAGAATCCCAGCATGGTTTGGGTTGGAAGGGACCTTAAGATTATCTCATTCCAACCCCCTGCCATGTGCATGGACACCTTCCATCAGGTTGTTCCGAGCCCTGTCCTGGCTTCCAATGCTTCCAGAAATGGGGAATCTACAGCTTCTCTGAGCAACCTGTTCCAGTGCCTCACCTCCCCCTCCGTGGTGGTAAAGGAGGAATTCTGTAAAGAATTTCTTCGAGGTATATATTTCCCCTCTTTCATTTTGAACCTATTCTTTCTTGTCCTATCACTGAAGTTCTCGATAAAGAATCCCTCTTCCTTGTAGGTCCCTTCAGATAATGGAAGCCTACATAAGCATGTGAAACGTTTGTTTGCCAAGTGAGATGGTGATTCTTAAATTAAACCAAACAAAATTAACTTAAATTCTACCAGAAATACATTTCGATTTGCTAACAATCCTCTGTGCTGCCTTATAGAATAAGGACATATTACTACAGTATTTCTCCTATTGTAATATTCCTCAAATTTACTCTGGAGGGATATGATGACTCTGAAAAGATCCTCCTGACAGTCCCCCAGAATGCAGTACAGACCAAAGGCAACTTAGTTCCATGTAAAGAGGTCTACAAATGCCTTGGCAATTCGAGAAGCAGAGAATGCTGTTAGGAGCTGCAAGAACATTAATTATTTCTGGGAATGCCAGAGGCAGTTTTCTAACAGGAATGAGAAACAAAAGCAAGGTAATCTAAAAAAGGCAGAATACCCCACACACTATCTGCAGAAGCTAAACTAAGATAAAATCAAAGATGATGCTTAGTGTTGAGAGAGGAACAGAGATTTGAGCTGGATCAGACATTAGGATGACAAAGGCACCTTGAAGTTCAAGAAAGAGGTTTTGTAACATTCTGCATGGTAGACACGTGGCCTCTCTGAAAGTGGATGTGGAATATGGGGTTATTTTTTTGTTCCCCATTGCTACAAGTGGACTGTGCTTGGTAGCAGTTAACTTAAAACAATGATGCAGAAGTTGATTGATTTGGTTTTGGTTAAAGCCTTATCAGTTAAGTCGATGAAGTTGATCAGAGAGGAAGTGGTGGAGAGCTTTAGGTCTGTGGCCCAAGCCAGCAATTACATAGAATTTCATGGCTGTTTTCAGGTGGTGTTGGCTCACTGTAGCTGCTTCTGTGAAAGACAAGGATATTAGGGTATCTTGAAAGGGTTAAAAGCATTGTGCCTAGGCACACTTGGGCAAGAATATACAATTCTACATTGTAACCAATACAGAAGCTAGATAAAATTTGGCAAGAAATAGGGAACAAAACTCCCAAAAAATGAAGGAGGAAGCTTGCTAAAACCAGTGAGGAAATCGCTGAAACAGCTAACAGTAGACTGCACATGCCTAGAGGAGAAAGGTGAAAAGAGCACGGTGATGAAGACGTCCAGCCTTCATCGAAGGACCACCGAGGAGGATGCGGAGCCTTCCTCAGAGCCACCACCAGGGTGCACTGAGCCTGCGCTTCGCCTATGCGAATGAAAATAGTTTTAAGAAATAGTTTGCATAACCGCACCTTATCTAAGGAAAACGATGAATATGCATTAAATGTAGCCATGTATTGTAATTTCTGTGTGCCTGGGTATGCGCTGTTAGGAGGAGAGATGCCTGCTGAATAAAGCAAATGCCCACTTCTTGGGCTTTGTCTCGGAAGTGTCTCCTGGCCCCATTTGGGGTAGTTCAGCCTCGTGTCAGGAAATTTGCAAGGCCTTAGCAAAATTTGCTTGCAGACAAGCCCCAGCATCCTCCCCTTAGAGTAACCAGGTGCTTTGTAGCCAACTTCTGGCCTGTGTGAGTATGGGGTGTGCTGTGTAACCATTTGCAAGACTAAGACAAATCTGTAAGACACTCACAATTAAATTTAATAATACGTCTAGGTGTTGTTCCTTGATTTTAGAGGAGAAAGATGCAATAGGTGCGGGTGCAGAAAGGCAGCTGACTCCAAAGGAACGGACTCATTTTCTGCCAGGGATGTTGATCCTTGTTATAACTGCGTTAAACACCAGGGGTCCCTACCGGACAAAAAAAAAAAACATCCGTGCGGCTCTTTTCTCTCTGAAACCCAAACACACTGCAGATGTTTATATGCAGAATTATTATCTTATTATTTAGTGTGTCCATTCATGTCATAAGCATTAGATACAGCTTGAATATTCATAGCCACTACTTATAAAGCAGACATTCCCATGATGATGTCAAGTTGTTAATACTGTTCATTACAGGATAGAAGGCAAGATAATAATGAATTAGTTTAAAACTGGGATTTCAGTTCACAGATGATTTCCTATATTCCTCTTGATGCTTTGCTGAGAGTAGAAGACTTCTCTAAAGGCGTGGCAGGAGCTGGATGCTTTCTCTACTTCCTTGGCTGAATGTATTTATGGTATGTCTGGATCTTCAGGTTTTGAATAAACTACATATTAATGCAAATGCAGTAGTTTTAAGTAATTTTTAATGATATGATTCTTCTGTTTTGTCTGTCAAGAAATTCAGCAGAACCTGTTCTATGGGTATAAACTAAGAAATGTGTACTGTAATTGCTAATTATTACAAAAAGCAGCTTGTACATATTCAAAGAGCTCATATGGCAGTACATCATCTCCCTGCTGTATCTATTTCCTCCCACTATTATTTTTGGTCTAGGTACTGCCTGTACTTATTGATGCAAAAGAGCTGGCTTCTATCAGAAAAGTGATAACCAGACATTCCAGATAGCTGACTTTGAAAAACCAGCCTTGCACTCTGAAAAATGCACAATAGAGTGTAAAACACACTGAAAATTGATTCTTAGGTTGGTAATTTAACTGAAGTGGAGAACTGAACCCTAATTAGTACACTAATTACATCACATTTCAAACTGGATTTACCAGATTACTTTGAGGAGTAAGAGAAATGGGGGAGAAAGTCAAATTATTGTCAGCTAAAATTTAGGTCTAATAATACCTCTGCCTCAGACTCTATGTTCCTTGATTGAAAATAACAGAGAAGTTGAAAATAACTCTGTGCACCAGTTGGTGACTGTGAATCATGAATGTAGTGTGGTGATGAGAAATGCAAGTGTGACAGTGAAATGCATGAGGAGGTATTTAAAACAGAGAGAGGGAAATAATAATGTCATTGTATGAAGTCCTAATAAGTCTTTTTGGAAGTGCATTGTGCCGTTTGGGGATGATGGTATTCAGGAAAGTTGATCTCATACTTGAAACAGTGCAAAGAATGGTTTAAAGCTTAAATTGCACTGCATATGTCAGACTTTATCAAAGCACTCTGTGGCACATGGACTCCTTGGGACAGGCAGCTCCTGTCCATGATGACTTGGGAGGGAGTTGTCAGAATAAGGGGGACTATTTCACCACCATTTGTGCCAAAACACATATAAACACTTCCAAGTGTACCTGCTTCATACGTTCCAGGATGCTGTCTCCTACCAACCTGGAGGCCCTTAGCTGGAGCAGAGTCTTGGTTTCAACTTTGCAAAGTTGTCAAGACATGATGCCTATTCCTGCTGGCTTTTCCCTTTCTGAAGCAGTTAGGAGTCACAAGCTCAGGATCACTCATACCCTGAGCAACAGGGCAAGATGGTACATGGGAGAGTGGCTGGAGTATGACATGCTCCCATTTCCCTTCAGTGGCCTGAGTCTGTGCTCCATGCCATTTCCTTCATGTAGAGAGGTTTTGGCTGAGAGACAACCACTCCTTTGTTCTCATCAGTTTGTTTTTCATCCTTTAGACTTGCCAATATTTGCTAGGGAAGGAATATTCTGGAAGAAAACTAGAGTCTCAGCAATGCTGATGGAGAGTGATTGGTCCTCTTTTCCTGGTTGTGTACCTTTGTCCCACATCCTGAATGAGGATGCAGATATTAACTCCTTTGTTCTCGTATCCAGTAACGTGCCTGGAAAATCTGTTGTAAGTGGAATCTTGACTGGAAAGTGAGATTTCAAAAAGCTAGTGAAGTGCAGACAAAATCTTGAAATGTTATTTTATAAGAAAGAATGAATTTATAGCAAGGCCTCTTACAGAACTTAATATAGTGAAGAGTGAAAAGTCCACAAGGATTCTCAGTTTTGTGCACTGGGTTCGTTGCTGAAGTGAACTGTGAAGGCCTAAGAAATTTTGAGTTTGCCAATTATTGTGGGTTTTGGGGTTTTTCCTAGGATGGCAGGAATAAGGGGTGAAAGCAGGGGCAGATTAAGTATATAGCATTTTAAATGTGTTGCTGTAGTAGTTGGACTAAATGGGAAGCAGGACCGTGCTGAAGGCTGTGTACAGAAAGCTAACAGGGCATTCCTGCACGAAGTGCTGCAGTTACACATACTGTGACCTGGTTGTTAGCGAGCCAAGCTTTGCTGGAAGGTGTTAGTTTGTTCTGAATTTCTGGATCTGCCAGTTTGTAACACATTGGAAGTGCTAGACCCTATTGGCTAGACAAAGTGCAGTTACTTGTGTGTGGGAATAGGGTGAAACCAGAGGTGGTGGGAGTCATTTGTACGTGGTTTTGTGCTTTGTTTCTTCATAAGTGTGGTGTTCATGTACTGCTGCAGAGGGTTTTCCACTGTAAGGGGCAGTATATATCCTAAGCACACATTTACATATCCTCTCTTCCTATATTCCTTTGGCATACAAATCAAAGCATCCATTAAAGCCATGCTGCTTATGTATGCTGCTTCATTCTTGACCAGCTTTATCTATGCAGTGTGTCAGGTAAAAACAGATGATGCATCTTGGTCAAGCCCATAAACAGAGTCAGTTCCTCAGCCCTTTGGAGTTTGGGAGACTGAGTTGGTGATTTAACTCTGGTAAGGTGCAATGTGGAAGCCCAGTCCAGACTGCTAAAGACTGCAAACACAGTCCCAATAGTTGCTCCTAATAATATTATTAAGTCTGTGAACCTTCTTCAAACACTGCCTTGTATCCCTGGCCTGAAGGGTAGGCAGCCACTCTTTGTTCAATATTTTATTTCAAGCAGCAAAGTTTGCTGGTTTTTAGAAAGCTATCCTGAGCCAGTGATGTTTCCACACCAGGGCATTCCTCTCTGCTCTCACCACACTTGAGCAATCCATGTAAATGAGCAGATTCACTGATCTAAAGATGTGTGTTTTTATGGTGTGTCAGGGATTGTGCTTAGTGAAGAGCTCTAAGGAATAGGGTAGAATGCAAAGCTGAAATATTTAGTAGCCAAAGGGAGTACCCCTGGGGACTTGGTATGAGGAACATCTGGAAACTCGTGTCTGTGTTACATAAGTGGGATCTGAATTCCACTCCCATTTGTGCCCAGGTTTCTCTTCTCCAGGTGGACTTGAACTTGCTTCTCTGCAGTCATGTGTTAGCAAAAGTAGACAAAGACACACACACACACGCGCACACACACACACACACACACACACACACACATAGAAATTTTTAATGTAGCTTGGTGTAAAACCAAGTATGTCAGCTCAGCAGGAGTTAGGCAAAGTTAATTAGGAAAAGGAACAATAGCAAGAGACTACAATAATTTTTTATCAAAAATGCACATGTATGAAATACATGTATGAAATACCTTCCATTCAGGCTAGCTGCTCCACAAAGGAGTGATGAGTAACTATGCAGTTAGCACAGACCACCAGTCACCAGGGCAGTTTTTCTCCACCACTTGTGTGTTATTTCCTTTTAAATACTTACCTTCACTTCAGAAAAAAACAACCTAAGAGAAGTTAACCTTGCAGTAAAACCTGGAAAACCCTGTAAGGGTCAGGACTTTCAAAAAGAAATAAAATCTGAGCTCTTCTTAGAGAGATGATGTTAATGTAAGTGAATTTCTGTAATGTTTTCAAATACTTTGAAACCTGAAATATGGTATTCTTTCTCTATTTTCGGTGGCAGAGATGAAGTAAAAGGTTATGATTTTTCAGTGGTTATTATGACTGCTCTTAATTTTTCGGTTGTTTTTTTTTTTTTGTCAGAATACTCAAATTTCCATTTTGTACCTCAGCTTTTTACAGTCTACTCCAAAAATACAATTAATCTATCTCACAACCTTTCTGTTTCTCTACCGGTTTCATTGGTCATTCTAAGACAGGAGAAAAAAAATCCACAAAAATTTCTCTTGCTATACCAAGCCTACAGCCTCAAAAATTAAAATCAAAGAAGGCAAAAATCAAATTTTGCTTCAGAGTTCTTGTAGCATCTTATTTATAACTTCTGTTAATATGTAGCTTCCACAGGCATAATAAAATATTAATGTTACCATTTGTACCAGGAAGCATAGCAAGGTTTTGGGTTTTTTTTGTTTCACCAAGTTCAGGATGGAAACCATTATAACTCCTAGTCAGGACCATAAAACAGTAAATACAGTAGAAAAATTATTTCATAGATTAGTGTAGGTAGACCCGTAAGTAGTACCTGCTCTTACTGTTCATCATGAAGAGATGCCTTCTATAATTAGGGTAAAGGTGAAGTGAAACATGCATAAACACAGCATCCCACATCCTGAAAAAAAAAAATGCTGGAGAATACTGTTCCTCTTCATACCCTTTTTTTTTTGCCTTATCATATCACTAAGATTGCATTGTACTTGATATTTGTGTGCTGGAAACAGTTCCCTGCAGGAAGGGAATGAAAATTAAGCTGTCCAAGATCTGCCTCTTTCTATGTCTATAGTTTGATCCAGCCAGCCCAGAGCTGCCTAATAATTTCCATTCCATTCACAAGAAGAGACCTAACTTTCCTTTTTCTCTCAAAATACTGAGGCCTATGTTATTTCTTTAAATTCCTGTATACAAGACACAGTTAAGCTAAGTGAGCCTCTGCTGCAGGATTCTAGAAGTGAACTTGATGGGCTTTTAATCTGCCCAGGTTCTTGGGTTTTTATTTTCCTTCTGGTCAAGTGAATAATAAAAATTAGTAAGATCAGCCTGATAAAGTTAAAAATTTCCATCAAATCATATTTTATTTATATGAATCCCTGACTCCAGAGGCTACATCTGTGAACTGGGAGAGAATGAAAATTGCAGGTGACAGAGTAAAGCAGACTTGTAAATAGCATTGATGGGAAAAAACTATGTTATCCAAGTTTGTAATGAGATATCATATGTGTCAGCAAAGAAAATGGTATTTCTGGGATATTTTTTTTTGCTGTGAGCACTGAGACAGATGCATCAGCATTTGGAGGATAGCTGAAAGTATTTGAAAGCCAGGGCTTCAGAAGGAAGAAAATTGGTAACTTAAAAGAAAGACATTTCTAGAAAGAGAGGTGACATCCTGGAATACACCCACAGAGGCACACTCAGAAAAAAAAAAATTTCATGGTATAATCCAGAGTCAAAGAATGACCCAGATTGACCTAAAGTGTCTCTTAGTGTTTAATTCTTTTCTTTTTTTCTTCAATAATGAGACAGACTGAAAGGCCAGGGGGGGTTTAATTATGTTTTCTCTTTGGGTATTTCAGTAAAAAATGTACAGAAGCATTTTACTTGAACTCAAAAGCTGTTCCTAAACTCACCTTACTTTATCATTACTTTTAAAGTAGCCGAAAGTTTAGATTCTGATTGCCTATTAAAGTGATTGATTCATTATTTTTTTATTTTTATATGAAATTAATTTCTATATGTAAACCATAAATGAAGTTCAGGATGATGTAGCCATGTTTTCTGATTTACTTTAGAAAAACTTGCATATCATTTAGACTTAAACTAATGGTAGAAAACTAGATTTTGATTTAATTATGAATAGATTTGATGTAACTAGTTTACTATCTTGTTAACATCTTGACTAGGAAGATTTCTTTCCTTTGGGACTATCTTGTAAAAACAAGTCATGAACAGTATTTTCTTTCTTCCTTTTCCATCCCACATTTTTAACCACAATTTCAAAATCACCGAAAGCTCACTTAAGAACAGTCCTCAAATGTCAAAGATTTCCATTGAAGTTTGATTGATAAGACAAATATCCTACCAAAAAGGCCATCTAGTGTTTGGAGTACCAGTCAATGACTCTTTGTGAGCAGCACTGAATGTTCTTGGCTTCATCTTAATATTAAAACTTCACAATTTTTCATAAGATATAATGGCTGTTGTCTGTCCAACTCTAAACAACGAGCTTCATTAATTGAAGCAGATGAAATCTCTGATTCTACTTTGCTAATGGCATTCCTTGTTAATTCCTCGTTAATTCAGCAAGTTAAACAAGAGACTATTTTTGACATGAACACTAAGAAGGGAAAAGATTTTTCTGGATTAGACATGATTATTTTGTGTGAGCAATGCTTGATCATTAACAATTTCATTATCAACATCAAAAAATATTGCAGGGAAAACAAACCAAAACAAACCTAGAAGATATATATAGTGAGTTATACCTGTAAGCCAAATTTCTTCCAACCATGTTAAAAGGTATTTATGCTATTAACATCCTTAAAAATATTTAAAATTTAAAAACTCTAAACATTACAGCAACAACAAAACCCTAAACATTTTGCCACTAAAGAAATGTATGTGGGAAGCTCTAAATGCAGAAGAACTAATCTGTGTAAGGAAATCCACTAGTAATGATTGGTATAGATCTTCTGATTGATGGTTTTATTACCTGTTAGAAATCCTTAAAATTGTGCTTTTGTTACTTCACATTCTGCTTAATAACTCTTAACAGTATTACTTAAGTTGAAAAAACAAATTTTAAACACACAAAATACAAGCTGTTTGACTCATCTATACAAGCAAATTCTTTGGTATCTAGTCCTCTGCTTCAGCAAAAGAAGCCAAGGGCTGTTTACCTAGAGAGCAAATCATTAGGAAATAAGTACTTCCAAAGTACTCATGCTTCCTGCAGGAAAATTACTGCACCAGGTTTCCCCAAAAGGAAAATTGTCTGTATTTTATTCCAAAAAAGAACTCAAACTAGGCTATTTAAACAGCTAAAGTTAACATGCAGATTCATCTCATATGTTTTTATTGAGTGATGTGTTTGGTGGCCGCACATAATTTTTTATTGTGGAAATCTTAATAACCACTTCAGTTCTTAGCTACAGTTATTTGAAGTAGAAGCACTCCTTAGTGTCCACAGCCTTATCCTGTCCTCCCTTTCTTCACACACAGGGTTTCACACTGCATGTTGGGATAGATTTTGTCATATGTTCTGTCTCTGGTCTAAGTTTTATATTTCTGTGCTGTGTGAAACAGCTGGGTTTTTTTATACCCTCAAAGCATTAATATTTCTTTGTCAAATGGAAAAGAAATTACAGATGGAAATGTGGAAGATAACTGTAGTGGTTTTTCAATCTTTTCCCCAGTTTGATCATAGGTGTACTCATGTCATTCTTCTCCACTAGCTTGCTTTTTGACACACATTTTACCTACAAAAATCTACCAATGCACTGTTCTGTCACACGTAAACCTCTAACTTTCAAAGATCCCCACTGACTGGTAAATGTGATTCCTAGAAACAGTGGGGGAAACCCCTTAATTCTTTGAATATTCCTTGATTCAAATTTTCATCCCTTAAATGTAAGGTAAGTTTAAGGCAGGGATTTATTTTTTTTTAATCTTTGCTGGATAGATTGTAAAAGCTATTGTATTTAAAGAGGGACATGCTATTCCACTGTGTTCTCATGAGAGAAAGGGAGAGGAAGGGAGAAGACAAAGTAACCTCTAATAGGTTATTTTTGTACATTTACAACTGTGTGCTACCCCATTTATCTAGGACAGAAGTGTAACACAGGCTGAAGAAAGCAGATCAAGAGTTTGTACCTGCCTGCCCAAAAAGGCTCTGTAGGTACGTGAAGATAGTTTGACTTGTAAACCCAATTAGAAGCCCTACAGTTTCCCTGTGTGCTGGAACACCATAAGAGGGCTTTGCCATCTGTATTCCAGCATCAATTCACAACATTTTGAATACATCCCAGTTTTAAAGAATTCAGAGATTGTTCTTTGCAAACTTGTGGTTTATTCTAGTCAGTGGGCAGTTAGTATAGGCTAGCTCATCTTTGTGACAAATATTTGAAGGCCACTAAGCATTCTGTTGATATTTAGTGGCCTCATAGACATCTTGGAGATCACTCTTGGGTGATCATAACTCTTCAGCCTGTAGGGAAACTGTGAATAAAATGCCCTTTCTAATCCAGGTGGACTCCTTATCCAGCTCTCTTTCTGATTTCAGAAGCTGGCAACCTAATGCCTGCTTAGAAAGCTAATTTAAGGTCTTCAACTGTATCCATTCAAGAACTTAATTTAGTTGCATAGCTCATTCTGACAGCCCTCTTAAACTTTCATTTCACAGCCAGTCAGAAAAGTCTGATCAATTTTCTCAATGGTTTCTGCAGGAGTTAATTGTAATTCTAACTCTGAAACTGATCAGTTGGATCCTGATTCCTCTTCTGCTCTATAAGTAAGCAGTGCCTTAGGCTGGAACAGGCCAAATCATAGCCCACCGATGGCCTCTAAGCTCATTCTGTTTAGCCATGCTGATAACTCACATGTAAACAAATTCCTTCTTGCAGTCCCAGACCTCCGTAGCCAGCAGGCTGACATTTGATTAGTCACTTAAGCATCATGGGTTAGTCATGGACCTGGGACACAGTGAGAAAGCTGGCTCTCAAATCTTGGTAACAGCCTGCTTCTCTACTGATCCATACTCATTTACACAATGTTGGGCTAGTAATCCTGGAGCAGAGCTGTCATACTTGTCCCTCCAGTATGAGCAGGAGTACTTGTGCATTCTGAAGCTGGCAGGTGTCTGCACTTCATGAAAGAATTCCTGCTATGGTATTCATAATCTCTTTCAAAATGACTTTGCATTCCTCTTTTACGTTCTCCCTCTACCACATTTATGTTTTTTTAAGTTCAAAGTTTTTATCTCTGAATGACTGCTGTGTTCATACACAACCTCAGCTAGAAGGATGCCCACACACACACACATAATTGAACAGGGACCTAGCACATGTGTGAGCTTGCATTTTAATGGGAGAATAGATTAAAATAATGCCCAAATATGTTTAAAGGAAGGAAAGAAGAGAACATGGTAAGTTGCAGTCATGCTGGCTTTATGATGAATTAAACAATGAAAAAGGTTTGGATTCATCAAGAAAATTATAGATTGAAATATAATGAATCTGTCAGGTTGGTTTAGTGAGAATGATAGGTCCTTTGATCTTATTGCTTCTTTACATAAGATTAAAAGTCTGTCTGATAAAGGCAATTGTGTTTTTCAATGCTGCCTATGTTTTTAGGGTCTCTCAACAGTATTATAGCCTTTGTATGGTAAACTATTCAGCTTGTTGCCTTTACAAGCAAGTTCAATAATATAATAAATACTTATGTATTATTAACAAATAAATACTAAGACATGACCCAAATAATTTGGGTTATGGTGACCATTTAAAAATTCTGGTCTGTTAAAATTACAGTTTGTCTTCCTGTTTTGAATTTTTTTCTACCTGAAAAGGAAATATTGAACAAGGCAAGTCTGTAAAAATTGCTTCTTGACTTCTGTTGGCCAAAGGGGAAGAAGTCATGCAGTGGGCTGTGCTACTTCGCTCATGGAGAATGCAGTTCATGACTACCACTTCACTGAAAATCCTGGCCAGCACATGGCCATTTCACATGAAAATGCAAGGCAGAAATTGAACTAAGGAAAAACAGACAGGAGAGGAAAAAAACCCCATAAATACTACTAGAGAGGTAAGTTATAAATGTATCAAAGACTTAGGTGGCAACATAACCCACTCTGCAGTAGTAAATTGCCCACTACAGGTTTTAAAATAGCAATGCTAGAAAAGTATAAATCCCTGTGTATTGTTTGGCCTGGAGAAGAGAAGGTTGCACAGACACCTTGTAGCAGCTTCCAGTATCTGAAGGGTCTTCAGGGAAGCTGGAGAAAGACTCCACCTCAGAAACTGTAGTGATAGGACAAGAGGGAATGGGTTCAAACTGAAACAAAGGAAATTTAGATTAGATACATAAGAAATCCTGTAGTGGGAGGGTGGTGAGGCACTGGAACTGGCTGCCCAGAGAAGCTGTAGATCCCCCATCACTGGAGTGTTCAAGGCCAGGTTGGATGGAGCTCTGAGCAACCTCATCTAGTGGAAGGTGTTTCCTGCCCATGGCAGAGGTTTGGAATGTGATAATCTTTAAGGTCCCTTCCAACCCAAATAGTTTTATGATTTTCATTCCTGTCTGAAAGCCCCACAGTGATTAGCAAATTAAACTCTGTACTGAACAGGGTTTTAAAAGGATTTTAAAAAGATTTTTAAAAGGATCAGAGCTGAGCTTGACCTAAATCTGAAGTGCTGTTTCAAACTCGCCCTAAACTTGTACTTTTGGAATAAATGTAGAAAGCTGTTTAAATCTTAATCATTAATAAATCATTGAGCAAATTGAAGTTGTGCTTTAAAAACAATTCTTAGCCTTACTCTCTTGTTCATTTAATTTTGCCACACCTGTAAGAGCTGCACTGTTACTGACAAAACTTGTATTTCCATGTTATTGTTTTGCTTGCTGCTAGATTGGTGAATGCAGATTGTGTGGTGCAGATATTTTTATAATCCAATATGCAATAAATCATCCTGCTGGAAAATCTACCTGTACTCCTGAAGTTTCTGCATAAAGTTGCAGCAAAAGTAGTATGACAACATGGGCTTAATACTGTTGCCATTAAAATTGGTGACAAAACTGTGGGGTGCTTAAGTACATACATTGATATTGACCAAGAGCAGTGTTAAAAGTCTGTGTGTAACCACATTACAGTGATAATTCAGATCATCTATCTAGTATTAGGTCTGCATGACTGCACAGTATTAAAAATTCTTTGTGTCAGAAATAATTTTTTACTGATATTGATCCTTTCACTGTTCCAATATCTGGTACGTTTTCAAGAAATACAGCTAATTTGGCACTATTTACATTTTAAAAAGCTGTAGTAACCCAAGGTGCTCTTTATAATAGGATGTTGTAAACAGGCTGATGAATAATGTGAGAGTTTAAAAACAGAGTTCTGCTACAAAGGGGAGAGACAGTAATTTTTCCCTTCTGTGCCTTAGCCTGTTACCTGTGCAGCATAGAGTCTCACAGTAAAAACTATGTAACTAGTCACAGAGAGTTTCAGAGTTTTCTAGTGAGCTCTGTTAAGCATAAGCCTTATCAAACCAAGTAGCTCTGACTCCAATGTGATCTGTAGTTTTTCTATTAATTCCAGTATAATTCATGTTTCAATGCAACATACAAAAACTCACGATGTATTGGCTTGGTGATGTCATTCCACTTGCTTAGCTATATATAAATTACGAATTCTGTGATTGTTACTGTTTGAAACTTCTAGAACATCTAATATGGCTAAAAAATAAAAGAATATGAAATTAAAAATGGGATGCTTTTGTGTTAGCTGTAGGTGTGGGTGAGGAACAAAAAAAGTAGTAGTATTTGTTCTTGAATGGCTTTAAGCTGAAGGAGGGTAAGTTTAGATCAGATATCAGAGGGAAATTCTTTACTGTGGAAGTGGTGAGGCACAGGAACAGGCTGTTCAGAAAGATTGTGGATTCTCCATGCCTGGAAGTGTTCAAGGCCAGGTTGAACACAGTTCCTGGTCTAGTGGAAGGTGTCCCTGCCCATGGCAGGGGTTTGGAATGAGATGATCTTTAAGGTCCCTTCCAATCTGAACCAGTCTATGATTCTTATTTTCAGTGCAACTACATTAGAAAAACCTTTGTTTCAACTAGAAATATTACATTTGATACTTTAAAAAGTTATTTATAATGAAAGGCAGATGCTTTGTGTAAAATGTTACTATAGATTTTATTAATTAAATCACATTAAATCACTTAGTATTTATGCTTTATAATTTTAAATAGCAATTTGAATATTTCTGATGTTTTCCATTGACTCCAGTAATGGAAAGTCAGGTCTAACAGGTCTAACGTAATTAATCATTACAGCATTGTTGCTAGGTACTCCTGACTTTTGGACACAAAGCTAAGAAATAAAATCATCTGATAAAGGCCAGTGAATGAATCAATAGCAGACCTAATATTGGAACTCTAAGTTCTTGCTTCCTAGTTTATTCTGAATCATAAATTGTCTTGTAATTGCTAAAGTGAAGAGAGAGGTCAGTAACACTTTAACTACATTCAGGCTTCTCACATTCATTTCTATGCTTTCTAGAATAGATTAGTTTAGAATCTCTGGAAGACAGAGACTGTCTAATTCTGATTTCTAATGCAAAAATTAGAAATAATTATTTCTGAAAATTAAATACAAGTACTAATATGCAAAAAAAGGCACAGATGGTGTTGCCACTACAAAAAAAGGTCAGATTAGAAGGTTAATTCTTAAGCCTGTCTCTCATTTCCTAGACTGGGGATCCCTGCATCCCAGCTGGTTGTGCTGGCCTCTCAGTGCTGAAATCATCTCCATAAGACATTACAACAAGGGGTGGTCTCCTGGAGGTTTGTTGTTGACATTCATGGCACAGAAATCTCACCATTCCATAAAAATATGCTTTTAATTCCTGTGGCTTCAAGTGAAAAAAAAAATAGCAATGTGAGTCATCTAGTTGGTGATATGGTGTTTCTCTGAATTTGCTGTACATTGGTCTAGAGCAGCAGCTCAGGGGGATGGTGACAGCCTCGTGAGTGGGGTGGAGGGGCCACTGGCAGCATCTTCATGGGTATCCCCGGGTTCTTCCCACTTCCCAGGGGAGGTGTGATGCTCTGCTGCTGGTGGAAGTGCCCTCAGAAAACAAGGCTCACCAGCAGTGACAGTGTGTCAGTATTACTCCGTGAAGTGTTCTGCTGGGCCCCAGTTCTTCATTTCAGTTGGTTAAGTAAAAAAAATCATAGAATCATCAGGATTGGAATAGAACTTTAATATGATCCAGTCCAACAGTCGATCCAGCACTGCCACTGTAACTCCTAAACCACCCAGATCCAGATGCCTCTTAAACATCTCCAGGGGCGGTGACTCCACCACCTCCTGAGCAATCTGTTCCAATGCCTGGCCGCCTAAATAGTGAAAAAAGTTTTCTGATGTCTAATCTGAATATCCCCTGTCTCATCTTAAGGCCATTTCCTCTCATCCTCTCACCGGCATGGCAGAAGAGAATGGCCCCCACCTCCTCTTGTCAGGGAATTCTGGAGGGCGTTTGGGTTCCCCTGGAGTCTCTTCTCCTCCAGACTAAACAAATCCAGCTCCTTCAGCTGCTCCTCGTAGGAACAGGAGCAGGAAGCTTCATCAACTTCCTTGCCCTTTGCTGGACAAGCTTCAGCACCTCTTTCCTGAGCTGAGGGGCCCAGAAGCAGACAGCGCTTGAGATGTGTACCAAATACAGAGGCATGTTAACTTCCCTGGTCCTATTTCTGACACAGCCACGTGCCATTGTCCCTCTTGTTCCCCTGGGCTGGCTCAGGTTCACCACACGCTGGCACAGGGTAAGCTGCTGTTGATCATCACCCCTCAGGGCTTTTCCACTGAGCAGATTTCCAGCCATTCTGCCTCCAATCTGTAGAGCTGCGTGGGGTCATTGTGGCCAAAGTTTAGGACTTATATTGTTTAAGTAAAAAAATGGAGTTGATTAAATAAAAAAAGTGAAGTCGATTAAGTAAAAAGCCGGCTCTATCATAGACTGACAGGACGGCTTGGTTTGGAAGGGACTGTGAAGACCATCTCGTTCCAACTCCGTGCCAGGCACAGGGACAGCTTCCAGTAGACCAGGCTGCCCAAAGCTCTATCCAGGGACGGGCCATGCACAGCTTTTTTCGGTGCAGACCTTGAAGAAAAATGGACGTTTGGAAGCACCCGAACCCCCTCACACTCCGCTCGGCGCCCCCACACCGCGGGCCCCGGGCCGAGCCCCGCGCCCGGCGCTTCCGCCGCCCGCCCG
>VWZS01001740.1:835823-905659 GCA_013397075.1 Rhabdornis inornatus
GGCGGGGCCCGGGAGGCTGGGCGGGAGCCGCACCGCCGCCGCCCGGCCCGGCAAGGGGGGGCCGGGGCTTCGGTGCCGCATCGATACCGGCAGAGAAGGATGAAGGAACGGAGGAGGCCGGGCCGGTGTCGGCGGCGCCCGCAGGAGCGGGGCCTGGTCCTGGCGCAGCCCCCGGAGCCGCTGCCGCCCCGCTGCCGTGCGTGACTCACACGAGCCGCGAGTGGGCAGCGCCGCGGGGCTTTTCCCGCGCCAAAACCTGTCGCTGCCCAACGGGAAAAAGGGATTTGGGGTAAAATTAGTGAGTTTAATGTCGATAAGTTCGGGGAGCGCGGTTGCTTAGCAGCTCTCGGTGTGAGATGGAGCTGGCGTGGGTGCTGGAGCAGCTCCCCGGCTGCCGAGGGAAGTGGATCGGTGTCGGCCTGGCTGAGGTGGCTCGGCGGTGCAGGAAGCTGTAGGTCCGGGTGTTGAGAGAAGGATGGGGCACGCCTTCGTGATCGGATAATTCCTCTTCTGGAGGTAATCGTTGTGCTTTCCTGTAGGAAAGAATGTAGTTCATGGCCACAGAATCATAAAATTATTTGGGTTGGAAGGGGACCTTGAAGATCATCTAGTTCCAACCCCTGCGCTGGATGCTTGTATCCTTCCCAGCTTCATTTTCCTAATGAGTGATCTATCGTCTGAAAGTATATGGCCCCTCAACCCACTTCCAGTAATAAATACTAGATAGGATTTTACTGCTTTGCCTCGAACACGATTATTTGAGAGGTTTTTCTTATTTCAAAGAAAATGCTAGTTATTGCCTTCGAGCAGCAAGTGCACCTTTGTGGGTTCAGCACATTAAAATTTCAGTGCTGTTCCCGTGCTGGGTTCAGCTGCCGTGGCAAGGGGAGTTGGAGAGTTCTGGGTACTTACTTGGTCCTCTGACTTCTGGACCCGGGCTTCTGTCAGGAGTGACCCTGCCTGACTGATCTGAGGTAAAGGATGTGTTTTGTCAAAGCTTTTTGCTCGTATGGGAGGCCAGAAGAAGTAAGGACTACCTAGTGCAATATGGATTTTAATTAAGGTGGGTTTTTTTCAGGGAAAAAAGAAACAAACCAAGTGATTGAAGTATTTAAAAGTCAGTGTTCATCCAAAGCCATTTCACTGTTTGATATGTGCTTGAATGTTTCTACAAATCTTCACTGACATAAATAAGGCATTCTGACTAGATAATTGCAAATTCCTGTCTTTCTGAAAGGTTTCTTTTAGTCTGTAGTTTCGTACATTGGAAAATCACTTCTGTTTGATAATTGTAACAATATAATTACACTTCTAACAGACAGAAATTCACAATTTTTGGGGAAAACCATCAAAATGAGGAAGTTGTGTGTGTGTGTGCTTGTTGTGCTTTGAGAGAAATATCCCAGGTGAAAAATGAGCAAGGGGAATTCCTCCTGAGCACAGCCTTGCTTTGCAGGGCAGGAAACAGGACTGAAGAAATTAAACCTTGTCTTGATAGCTCTGCCTTAGCTATTGTAAGTCTGGGCTCTGTTTTCATTCCCAGTGTTCTGATACAGGGACATTTACTCCTGTTAAATGCCTACAGAGATGTTTCTACTTGGCATGTTTGGATGGCAGAATCCTGAGCATGTTGGCCCATATGGTGGTGGCCTCTGCTGTTATTCATGTCTAGGAAGTGATGCAGGTGGACAGGCTCTCTGTAGGGGAGCATCAGCACAGGGAGTGACACCACTTTTTCCTGCAAATGCCAAGAACCGAGTCCAAAGTCGCTATATCTTGCATACAGAGAGAGAGTAGGCATGACCAAGTGGCTTGATTATTGTGTTGTGTGTAGTTTTGCAAATATGGATATGTCCCAGGCACAACTCTTGTGTATTTATGCAGTGATTTGTGAATTCAAATAGTAGTTTTCTTCGGCTGCAGTTAGTACTGCTTGACAGGGGGAACTGGCTAGCTCAGATGGTGAGCCCAGAAACCTTGGGACTGATTATTGTATTTTATTGTGAGGTCTCTCTTCAGCCCAGCTGTAGTATCACTGACTGCTTGGAACACTTTTTAGTTTTGTTTATTTCTTTTTTTCCCCTCTCTTTAAGCTGTCAATTAAACTGCTGTTTACGATTCTGTCATAGCTACCTCTGTTGAAGATGATACCGAAACTCAAGCTACTAGAAAACCACACACAATATGTGGGTTTGTGGTTAGAGGAAATGGTTAAGACTTTTTTTAATAAGAGGAAGTGAGAGGTTGAAATGTATGTAACACTAGTAGAGATTGCTGTGGATGCTGTCTAGAGAGCACAGATTTTTAAGGATTAAGAGTTCTCTCAACTGTTAGAAACAAAGCAGGAAAATTCTACTTCTCAAAGAATCACAGAAGTTGTTAAAAGCAGTTAGAAACAATGATTCTTTATATTTCCTCTTCCTATACAAATTTCAGTTTTGTTGCTGTTGTGCTGATAATAGCTCATAGTTTCCTGTTTACTGACCTTCTGTGCCACTGTTGTCTTTTGAAACAGTTAAAAGTTTGTTGTTTTTAAAACAGGGTATCTGACTATATGTTTTTTTTGCCTCTGAGAGTGACATGGAAATTAGGAAAAGTGAAGTTACTTTAGTAATAGTGGATGATGAGACAGAACTTATATTCCACCCTGTAAGGAGGTGGATTTTTGTTGCTGTTGTTATTTTGAAGGATGGCTTTTTGCTTGCTGCTTTCAGCTGTCTTTTGCATTGAAACCGGTATCGTTAGTGAACTTGGAGCTCTTACCCTTGTGGTTTCTCTCTTAGTTTGTTGCTTCTGTTTTTTAAGAATTTATCCACGGTTATCTAGGTTATTGTCTACCCTGTAACTTTTGTCATTACTTGCCTACAACTCCACCTCTATAAATCAAAGACAGCAGGGTTTTTTCATGCCATCCTGGCCCAGGTGAATCTTGGATTTCTTGGTTACCTTCCAGGGCAGATCAAGTCTTGTGTTGGTAAGCTTTGTGTCAATGCTGCCATTACTGTCAACTGTTTTGCTTGGGAGTGGTGGCAGCAGAGAATAATCTTTTTTGTGGGCCTGTCTTTTGTTTGTTTATAAGGCCCTTGGATACCAGGATGTGTTTACAGTAAGAGATTTGATCTTGAAATACCTGAAATAGAGATTTAGCCACAGCAAATCGAGGAGGTCTGATTTTCATGAGTGTTGAAGTAGTACTGCGCTCAACAGAACTGCGAGGGATGAAAGTTAAGGTTTTGAATTATTTAGAGTTTATGTTAATCAAACATGATGAGTCTATTATTTAACATGAATTGCTTTGCTAGTGGTGTTCTGTTGTTCTTCACAGTATAGGTTTTATGTTTGTTCACAAGATGTTTTTTAAACGTCATTAACAAAACAAATTCTTTCCTAACTTGATTACATAGTATCTGAAAAATGAGAATTTTGAACCAATTCTTAGATGTGAACTGCATAATCAAACTGAGGTCATAGATAAGGAACTTATTAACTGTTTGCAGAGGCTTTAGCTGACTTTATATTTTCTTTAAAGATGTAATAATGGAGACACTGGATTTTTACCTGTATTGAGGATGTTAGTACTTAAATTTAAAAGTTGTAAGAGCCAGTTGATTATTTTATTAATAGAACCAGTCAATAAAGTGCACAGTTTTGCTCTAGCACTTGAGTGGTTCTTCAGGAAACAGTGAAGAGATTTTAGGTGCCTGGAAGACCATGGGGAAGTTTCCAATCTGCAGAGCTCTGAAGTTTGGAATGGTGTAGGATTAGATCACTCTTTGGACACAGAGCTCTGTGCTGGAGTGCAGACCTTTGAGCTGAGAGGAAAAGCTCACCAGTAATTTAGTTTTGAATTGTAAGGTTGGTGTTGAGCAGACAGTGTCAGGTAATGTCTTCAGGTCACTGGGAAATGTCTCAGGGTGGGGCACTATTGCTTCCACAGATGTCAGCAGTTCTTTACAGGTTAAAATGGCAGTATGTGTTTGTGTCTGTCATCTTGGAGGAATGGCTTATAGTACTGTCTTATTGATAAGCAGAGGAGGAAACCCTAAACAAACTCACCGTGCTGGCAATTAAAAAAAAATTCCTTTGCTCAGGAAGCAAACACTACCTGATGATATCGGATCATACTTTTTTTTTACTCAGAAAAACAAAAATTTGTAAAGAAACAGAAAGACTTCGTAATAAAATAAAAATGTCCCATGATATCTCCTAAAATATACAGAGTGGATTTTTCCATCAAAAATAGATGCCCAGAATTATCTTGCTTAGTTTCTTGGCTTACAAATACAAGTTACCTTGCCCCTGGCAATTGCTGTTCATTTTGTGTTAACACAAAGCCAAATCCAGTTTTAGTTGCTGGAGTTGTAAAGTTGCAAGAGATTTTTAAAGTTGTGTGCAGAGGAGACACACCTATAAAGTAATAACGGTTCCCATTTGAGGTTCAGAATAGACAAGGCTTTCCCATTGCCTTGCTTCTTTTTATTAAGATGTTATTTTATAAACTACGTTGAGGAAAAATTTTGTGGCAGTGAAACTTCTCTTTATTTTTTTTTTATCCTTTGTGTCACACTTGCCCCGTATTTGATTCCTAGAACCAAATCCTTAAACAGGTGCTACAAACACAGTGTGAATTTATCACTGTACAGACAGTGTCAAACCCAGTATATTTCATTCATTCACGAGGTGATGGGTTGCTCTTAGAAGATACTTTACATATTGACTTTAGCAAGGCTGCTGACATGACCTCATCTGATTGTTCTCATGAACAATCTAAGGAAATTCAGTCTGGATGAAACTGATGATGAAAGCAGATGGATCACCATATTAGGGAGTGATTGTAAAGATCTCATTGTCAGATGGGAGTCCACAGGGTCTTATTGGGGTGTGTGTTACCTCTGGTTCCAGTCACTCTTTGTTTAAACAACCTAGATGATGGCTTCAGTGTGCTTAATAAATTTATATGTAGGAAATTGGGACAAGCTACAGAATATAATTTAAATTCAGCTTGAGCTTAGAAATTGTAGGTATGGTCTAACAGGCTTGGAGGTGGCTGAGCAAGTATGATTGTAATCTACTTTGTGCTTAGTAGAATTAAAAGGACAAAATGAGAAGCAGTGAGATATCAAGTCTGGAGAAAATAGCTGGAAAAGGTTAGGGACATCCCAGGGCAAGCAAAAGCCCAGATAAGTTTCACTGTAAAAAATCAGGGATGACATGAGGTCATATAAATGCATGAGCAAGAAAATCTGAAGGAAAAGTAAGTAATCCTTTTGCTCTGCATCTCCTTCATTGAGATTCATTGAAAACATATCTGATTGACCACTCTTTTCAAGGAAGATGTGGACAAAGTGGAGAAAGTTCAGAGAAGAATAATAAGGACAAGTGGTACAGAAAATTGCACCCATTTAAAAAATGGGAATGTTTTTTCAAGTCAGCTTATAAGTAACACTGATTTGTAAATTTTTAGAACTGTAGTAGAGAGATGGGGAATAGTTTGTGCCCTCCAGTATGACCACCAGAGATGAAGAAGTGATGGATTAAATTAAATGTTGGAAAACTGAATTTAATATTTGAAAAGACTATGAGAATGTTTTTGTATGTAGCGTGTTAGAGACCTGTAAGTAAAGCTTTGGCAGACATATCCCGGGGGTAATACAGATACAGTTGATCCTACCTTGGAACAGAAGAGGTAGGTAGGCAATTTATTGTGGTCCTTTGTAGCCTTTTCTTCTGATTTCACATGAATTTACATTTTACTTAGTTGAATTTCTTAGTAGTGATACACTAGGATTTAAAGTAAGGTGTATACTTGGGTTCCAACACACACCAAATAATGAGTAAACACAGGGGAGATGTCTTGCTTAGATCTAAGAAACACTGGACTGACTGTAACACCTTTAATTGTGATTTTGAATTAATATGAAGGTACATTATCTTTCAAATCTGGAACCCTAGTTAACAAAAAGTGCAACAGGTGTTAAATTTCTAATAATTTTGTGCCGTATTTTGGATGTGTCTGGGGCCTTTAGAGACTCTTCAAAAAGTAGTTACGTAGAGACTTTATTCTGCTTCCAGATCTTGGTTGATACTATTAGCATAATTTGTATCAAGATACAGGTTTACTTTTTATCAAGTATCATTTATGTAACTACAAGCCTAAAAAGTGTAATTTACTTGGTATAAAGTCACCCTAGCTCTGCTGGTGTAGGACAGTTAAATTTTAGCCATCAAAAGTATTGAACTATACTCTAATATTGTCCATGTCTGACCAACTAGTTCTTGCATCTTGTTGGATAAGGGACAAGGCTTTATTCACAAAACTTTTTTATCTGGGACCAGCCTGTTTAATAATGAACTTAGACTTCCAAAATCTAAAATACAGGCAATTAGTTGTGGTGGGCTTAATCAGAGATATTAAAGCTATTCAAAACAGCTCTTTATTGTTTATTCACCTCTCTTTCCTTCTCAGTAGTTTTGCTTTTTCAGAATTAGAGATTGTGAGTTCATAATCTTAATTGTTTTAAGTGCATGGCAGAAACAAAGGGTATATAATAGGTTTTATACTACAAAAATATAATTAATGGTGAAAATGTCTCTTTGAATGTTTCTTTGGCTTTTATATTTAGTATAATTTGCAGGATGCCCAGCTGGAAACCAGGCATGCAAACTTAGAGATGTCTTAGCACGAGGCCTTTCATGCCAGCTGCTCTTACAAGGGAAGAACAGTTTTACAAAACAGTTTTGGTTTTTTTTTCTGGCCTATCAAGAGAAAGTGCTGTAGTAAACTGTAAATGGGACATACAGGAGCTTTTCCTGTTTTTGAGTCTGAGGCATCCTGAAAGTATTTCTATTTACTAATCTAAGTTACTAACTTGGGGAATGGCATAGTTTTTACTGTCACTGAAAGTCCATCGATTTCCTTGTTAAATTCACAGAGTTTTTTAGTGCAGATTCATTTGTAAATGAAACTTAAAGGTGAAGTGATTTGTTGACTGAGATTACTTCAGTGTATGTTGTCACAGTCAGGTGGAACTGTACTTAGCAGTGTTTTATCTCAACACTGCAGTAACAGCAAATCAAGATCTCTTGAAGCAATAAACGTGTTAAATTGCTGCCAAGTATGGTTTATGATAATCTGCTGATGTAGGAAGTTTGGGGGATGAAAATACAAAATTTTTAGTTCAAAAGGCCCTGTTTCTCTTTTATTAGGAGACAGCCCTGATGTTAATTTGGAATAGGTTGGGTTTAGCAACAAAAAAAAAAAAATAAATAATAGGTCTTTCCATAATACAGTAAATATTTAGGCTTTATTTTTTTACCATCCTAAGCTATGTAGTTCATGTGATACTTCCCAGTATTCTTAAAACAGGCTGATGTGAATGAGTGGCATGAATGAAGTTCAGGGGTTTTAAATGCAAGTTTGGGGCACTGACTACTGACAGTGATTGTACCTGAACATAAACTTCATTTATTCACTTCAGCTGCACGTATGTAGTAATTTCGTTGATTGATGTTTTCTTCTCCTTCAACATCCTCTGCCCTCAAGTAGGAAGTAAAATCTTCAGCTTAGATTTTTACAGTGAGAGCTGTAACAGTATTGGGGCTAAAGGTCTCTTTGCTGTATATTAATGTTGGTGTATTCTGGGCCCAAAGCAGTTGAACTGGATTCTGTTTTCCTGTTTAGAAGCCACTTATCTTAGATGTAGATCTTAAGCAGATTTTTGTAGTTGACTGTTTGCTTGTTGGCTGCTTCTGTATGAGTACAGGATAGAAAGTATAGATACGTAGCATTCCTAATTTTCAAAGTGGAATTAGTATAGAAGAACCTAATAGCATCAAGTGAGGAAGAGAATCTGAATTTTAATAATAATATAATTATTTACCTCACTAGGGTTGGTAGGAAAATGCTGCTTTAATTCCAAATACGTGGCCTAGTGAAACATGTGCAAACAGTGCATGTAGACTGATCTCTCTGAAGCTTGATAACTGTGCTTGTGACAGCAAATCAGTATTGTGAGTAGTGAACTTCTTAGCTACAGAAATTGTATTGTTCTTGTTGGTAGTTGCACAGAATGACTTTACTTGAGAGCTTATCATAGCAGGGTACCGTTCTAAAGATCTGTGGAAAGAAATGCTGTGTGACTTGAAGGAAATTTAGCATCTGAATCCATTAAAGTTTTTTTAAAATATGTAGATTAGTTTCTAACCATAACTTTGCATGATCTTTTTCAGCATAGCTGCTTATCAGCTGTTTAGTAATATACAAAGGATCTCAGAGTTGACTGTTGGGAGATTCTTTGAGTATAATATTTTGGGGCTGAAGCAGCTGGAATTCCATAGCTTGAGAACTGTGTTCTGTGAATGCTGCACTAATAAGAAGATTTTTAATTTGTGATTTTTCTTTTTTTAATGCTAAAAATTGTGGTAGTTCTGGATTGTGGGGTTTTTCCTAATAAGGAGTGAATTGAGGAATGGTTATTGCAACCTACATGGGGGTAAAAGTGGTATCTGAGGCTGAGAAAGGGCTACTGGTTTTGTGTGGTGCTCAGAATTCTATGTGAATACTAAAGAGCTGTACATGGGCAAATGACCTTTGTATGTTCTACCACAATGTTCCTACCCATTACAGTACTCACAAAGGATTTTGTATTGACTAGTACAACTATTAAAAGCAAAAACTACATTTCTTATCTCCATTTTAAGGTTATTGCCCGCAATGTCTTTGTTATTTTTAGAGGAAAATTCTGTTTCTGTGTCTTATCCCACTTTTATGCTTGTGCAAAAGTGCTAGGATTGGGGTTTGTATGTTCATTCTTTTATGCTTTATAGAGTAAACTATAGGGAGTTTGAATTCTGTTCACCATTTTGGGAGAGGTTTAATTTATGGAAACTGTTTTACCTGTGATGCTGAATGCAGGTAGCTGTATGGATGAAAGCTATTGATGCAACAATTAGTAATCTGTTCATACCAGTACTTAGAAAGGAGCTGAGCTGCTGTGGAACATGGGAGAGTGAAGCAAAAAGCATTTACCCACTTGTTCAGCGACCCTCTTTCAATTCAGTCTATCTAGGTAGGCTTGTGCAGCTTTCTAGAAGCTGGAATTGTAGTGTGTGTGAGGGATGATTCTAGCATCTTGCAGGAATTTTCTTATTTATCCTTCAGATTAGTGTAGTTTATTAGTAGGAAGAGTTACAGTTGCTTCAGGTATGATGTCAGCTAACAAAGGATGGGAAGAAGCAAAAAAGGAGCATATTCACATATATTGAGAGGATTGCCAGTTAGGCTGAGGATAACACTTGTGTTTTCTGGGGCCTGAGTTCCTGAAGCCGCAGGACGATGTTCATGTTGATGTTTTCAGATCTCTGTTTGCTTGTGAGCGTGTGTGTAAGGGCTTGGGTAGAACATAAGTTTTAGTAAACATTTTGGAGAGCTGATTTATAGGAAGGGAAACATCTGTTTCTAGGAAAAATGAGTGTATGTAGAAGGAGTGTTTGAATTCAGACTGAAAACTTTATGAAGTCAACAGTGGCAGATTTCTTGTCTCTTAAATAACAGCAACCATATTGGAATTTAACAGGGCAGTAACGGTACACAGGGCACAAATATGTGTTAGTTAACTTGTTTTCTTAGTAATCCTAGCAGAGAAACTTACATGTTTTGCAGCAAGAACAGCAAATTGGAATAATTTGACAAAGGTTCCGATGCCCATGACATGGAGTTAATTAAAACTTCATCAATTTGAAGCTCTATGTTTAATATTTAATGCCTATTTACAGTATAGTTTGTAATTTTGAATCGTATAGACTTCAAGGTGTGTACAGAATAGCTTTTTTTGGCATGTGTGGTTTGCTCTGAGGAGATTGAAGCAACAATTTAATATCTAACGTACTGTGGATGTTGCTGAATTTATCTTCATTATAAATTCCTCTTGCATTACAGATATGATACTGTAATAAAGTTTAGTGCCTTTGTGGGAAATTTAGCAAATGTGAGTGTTTTGATATCAGAATAGTACATGAGTATACATCATGATGGTCATGTACTACTGGTAGGTGTTTTAGAAACTTTCAATAATGACTCTTTGTTTTGTTTTTTTTTTCTTGGCTACCGTTTCTTTTTCAGGTATGTAAAACTTCACTGAGTTTCTCTCCTTTTTTCCCCTGTAGTTGCATGTGATGTTTGTTAACTTTTTTCCCACTCTACCTGAACTTAGTTTGGAAGTACTATTAGTAGTTACATGTCTCAGTATATTCACAGTGCTTTGCACAATAGTAAAATTCTAATAAGTGTAAAGTTGTTTGTGAGTATTAGAATAATCAACATCCAGTAGAAAGTGTGCTGACTAGAGTAACAGATGGTTGTAATGTTCTCTTGGATGTAGGTAATAGTGTATTAGTTCACATAAATGTAATACTTTAGAATTTAAGAGTGACTTGTTTATATGTAATTTTTCTCTCTTTTTATTACACTGCTTTCCCAGCAAGGACAAGTTTGGAAGGTTTGCAA
Organism: Rhabdornis inornatus; assembly: GCA_013397075.1. Taxonomy (NCBI): domain Eukaryota; kingdom Metazoa; phylum Chordata; class Aves; order Passeriformes; family Rhabdornithidae; genus Rhabdornis; species Rhabdornis inornatus. The sequence goes on from VWZS01001740.1 coordinate 846,328, forward strand.
AGCTTTTCACCTTCCCTTTGCCCGCTTGCCCGCTTTCAGAATCGGTCTCATACTCCATGACTTCTGTCTCTACAGTCCACAACTCGGTCATAGAAATCAATGTGGAAAAGTTTTTAAATGAGTTGTCATTCGAGTTCACTCTGTTGCGTAGAAACGCCTAGCATGTAATTTAGTTTTGCATGAGACGTGAAACTCCTTTGCAAAGTCCTCTGAGGAAAAATAAAACTAAGTGAATATTTGAGAGAAATACAGTTTGAGCGCATATTGTGTCATGTAAGTAATGCTGCTTTTAGTCTGTTACTCCAAATGAAATGGTATTGCAAGGCTCAGAGTAGCAGAGAAGTAGTGTCTGACAGCATGCACTGCAGCTGGCAACAGGAGGTGCTTCCTCAGGTGTCTGTCCAGAAAAGCTGTTCTGATCATCTATGTAAGTTAAGAGACCTAACACTTAGCTGTGACTTCACATCGAAATTTACTGAAACTTTTTGATTGCTGCTTTTAAAGCTCAGCCTATGCTGCTGTAGGAATAAAGAACATGAGTAAAACTTCAATTCCTAGTTTAAGGAAATAGACTATGCTAGGCAAATATTGGTGGTTCGATTGTGGGATGGAAAATAGTCTTACAGTTAACAACTGGAAAAAAAATTAAATGCGGATTGCTGGTGGGGTGTTTAGTTTTGTTTCACAAAGGATAGTTTAATCATTTAATGTGCCCAGCACTGTCCTCCACAGATGATGACATAATGGAGTTTTCTAACAGTTTGTTAAATCCAGATGAATACAATACTACCTCAAACCAGGAATAGCATTAAAAGGAAACATTTTTTTTTCTCCTTCTTTTAGGACTGAGTTTTTTCCCTCACTGCTGTTCTGCACTAACTGCTTTGATACTTCCATGCATCTTTTTCAGTAGAAGAGCATCTCTGTACTGTTTCCCATTGCATATTTCAGCTGTGACAGTCCCTGCACTTTGCCTTTCATTTTATCACCTGCTCACTAAAAGCAAACAAACAAAAAGAGGAATCTTTCTAGTTTGTCTTCAGATTTGCAACTATCACTTAGCTTTACCCAGATGATTGTTTCTACTTCATTTTGTATTGTATTTTTTTATAGGCATGTGGTGACCCCAAAGCCAAACCATCCTACCTTATTGACAAAAACCTGGAATCTGCTGTCAAATTCATAGTCAGGAAGTTTCCAGCAGTAGAAACACGCAACAACAACGTAAGTAATCAAATGGCCATATAACTATTTTTCTCTCTACCCTTTCATCACAATCTGTTTTGTCAGCATCTGATGCTGACAGTTGCAGTTGGAATATAGATGTTGATTCAAATGTCTGACAGGATACTTAAAGGACCTGTCTTTAAGGAGAGAATATTATACTGTAATTCTGGATGGATTTTGTTAGGATAGGACTCTTTCTGGTTTTCTTTTTGCCTGCTCTCTTCTATTCCATTTGAAAGAATTGTCAATGGGAAGAAATCCTTGGGAAAATCATGCTGTACTTTAATAGGAGAAATTCCTGGTGACCAGACTGATTGCAGAAGATGAAAGTTGCATAACTTTATTTGTGATGTGTCCTAACCAGCAGATCAGTGAAAAACACCTGACTGCAATGTGGGAAGAAGTGTTTGTACTTTACGGGTGCCCTTGCCTATGGAGTCAGTCCCTGTGGGAATAAAGAATACTTTTAGTACATAAGGAGAAACATTGTGAAGTACAGAAACGTGGAAATACAATTGTTCCCTCTCATATAGTGAGTTCAGTCACAGAAGTAAATTATGTTTTACCTTTGAGTGACTCAGTATTGCTGAATTTGACTTTGAAGGCTTTTTTTTAGGTAATTATTAGGCTAGAGGCAGGCATTTTGGCAGGTGATGTACGCTTGTTTCCCTGATTCAATTTGAAAGACAAGGGCCCTTAAAATGTTTGTTTTACCTGCTTATATTTCTTTCCAAAGGTGGGAAGTGGAGGTAGGTGTTGGGTTTGCATGTTCCCTGTGTGCAAGTGTGTGCCTGTGTGCTTGGGAAGTTTAGGCTTGCCTTAAGCATTCAGGTTTCTGCAGAATGGTAGTGGTGATAGTAATGAGAATAATTAGTTTCTTTTACATTGCCTTCTCAAATTTGTATGTAATGTCTCCAATAATACCAGTGGGGAAAAAACCCAAAGAAACCAGAAAAAAACTTTACCTTATGGAGGAAACAATTTCATTAACAATGTCCTTTTTCACTCTAAAACTTGTACATGCTTTGTACTCTTTAATATTGCTCATCTTTGTATTGAATTTGATTGTGTTAGTAACAAATATGGAAGTTCTTAATCAAATTTATGTAAAAATAATAAATCTGTTAAACCATGTTTGGTAAATGCTTCCTTACTCTCTAAGCTTGGGTGGCAGATCAACTATTAAAAGAAAATCTATGTAGAATTTTCTCATGTACAGTTACATGTATGGTTTAAATGTCTTCCAGTAGTTGATTATGAATTTGGAGCTTAACTAATGACAGATATTTAAGGATTTGGTGCTGTGAAGTTTATGGAAAGAGATCAAAGAAAATTTGCTATATTTTGACAATCACAGTTTTAAAAATAGGACACACTCATAATGTTTTGTCATTGCCTTGTGTTTATTTACTATGAGCCAGCCAGGCCTGTGTTCATTAAGCAGAGTTAACAAAAGCCTACCCTCCTTATGTATGAGCATACTTTGAAGTAGGATTTTGGGCTCTAGCAATAGGCAGCTGGGGTTTCTGTCCTGTAGTCAGAGCTGATGGCATTTCCCTTAGTTTTTCACAGGTGTTTCCCATAGAGTGTTGTAACTCCCAAAAAAAGAAAAGTGTGATCAGAGATTTAAAAGGGCAAGAAGCTGATTGGAGCAGATACACATTGATTAAAGAAATATCACAAGGATTACTGCAGTGGAAATAGCTAAGAAATCATAAGTAGTGTTTCCTCCTTGCAGTGAAAATTCCAGGACACCCTTTCAGGAAGGGGTTTTGGGTTTTGTGTGTTCAAGTGCAGCAGTTGCCACTGCCTAGCACTGTGTACCTATGCTTTTTACATCAGTGGTGATGGTGCCAAACAAGCTTGCATTCAGTTTTGGAGAATAGGTAGTGCCAGCTTTTTCAGTTTTTTTGACCTATTCTTGCTGTTTTTTCTCAGGTATTGTCATCTACAGTGTTGTGTTTTAGAAATGAGCAACACTTTTTTTTTTTTAAGAGTATGAGCAGTGTTTGCTGTAATCAGATGATCTTGAAAAGCATGAATTTTCATTCTGTTGAAACAAGTAATTCTGTTATATTTGCAATTGATATCTTTTACACCTTTATCCACGGAAAACAGAGTTCCTGGTTCTGTTCCTCCTTCAGTGTTTGATGTACTGAGTCATCAGAGCAATGTCTGGCAGTTGCTGATATTCAGTATTGTACTGAGAGTGAAAGTTTGTGGGCAGCTCAAACAATGACGTGGCTGATGCATCCTTGCTGACCAGGCTGGAAAATTAAATGGAGTAGTTCATCTTCCAAAGGATTAATTATAGACAAATCTGCACCTTATCAGTTCATAACTCTCTCTCCCATCATCCAAGGGCAGTCCCTGTGAAGTTTAGACTTGCCTTTTCTTTTGCATTGTGAATCACATCATCTTGAAATTGTGCAGTTTGAAGACCAGGCTCTTAAAGTGTTAATTAAATAGGACACCAGGGTAGTATTGCTGCACACTGTATGAAATAACCTGCAAAGGAAGGAATGTATATAAGCAAAAATTTGAAGGATTCAGAATGTGAGAAACAAGGTAGATAGATAGAGTCCTGTTTGAAAGGGAAGTTTCTTCTGTGTTTGGGGGACCTTTAGTATTTATAAATTTTATTTATTTATTTTAAAATTTACTAAATCTTTGTTTTGAAAAAGCCTTCTAAGCTGCAGATGGCTTCCAAAAACTTAATACCATAATTGTTCTTGGTCAGGTCTGTGATTTGATTGTGCTTGTATTGACTCAGAGTAGCATTTATTGTTACTGAATTTCTTGGCCTAGTTCAGAAGGCAGGTTCCAAAGTAAGGAATGCAGAAGTAGCCTGATCTTTCTGATGGCTATTTAGACTTCATCCTCTTATAAGGGTGTACAGGCAAGGTTCTTGTCACAGAGAAATCAGAAGAGAGTGTACTGAACTAAAAAAAATGTTGTAGGGCCTAAAAGTTGCTCTGTTCTCGGCCAAGGCTAATACTTAATGCCTTTTTAAACCAGAATAAAATACTTCACAATGGGAAACTGGAGATGCAGAGAGAAAGGCCAGAAAATTTTTTTAGATTGTGAGTAGGATTTGATAAATCTGCTGCCTGCACAGGTAAGGCTCCATGTTTTTGTGTGGTGAAGTTGTAGCCCCCCCTTCTGCTTTCCCAAACACTGCATATGACAAGTAGTGAGAATATCTGCCTTCTTTCTTGAACATATGTTTTTCTTGATTTGTTCCTAGCAATTTCCTTGTAGAAAAATGTACTTTTTTACATGTCTCTTGGAAAAACTGAGGTTCAGTCATTGCTTAGCACGAAGCAGACCAGTGAAGCATCACTTTGAAGTTTCTAAGTGTACGGTTAGTAAGGAAAAGATCTGTTTTCCAGATCTTCCTAGTCTTCATCATCTAGTAGGTATGTTCTCAGTATTGTTCATATCAATTCAATTTGTGTTTTGTATTGACTAATTTTCTGTATTGTGTCTGTGGGGACTGGAAATAAGATCACTTGGGAGCAAAGGACAAGCAGTGTGAGCATTTCTAGTCTACCAGGGTTAGGATCTATAGTTTTGAATGAGTTCACTTTACTTTTTGAAGTTTTTACCTTTTCTCTTTTAGATCCCAGTGTGTGTTTGGTTTGTCTCCTGTGTCTTTCACAGTTTCACTTAATAATGAGCTGGTTTCATAGCAAATTAGATGGATTTGGGAGAGGTGTTGTGGGCACAGAGTGTCTGAACCTCCTTGGCTAAAGCTCATTGGAAGTCATTAATGCATGCTTTTATTAAATGCTTTCTTCTATTAAAAAAGCTAAAACCCACACTTTATAACCAGTCTTGATTTTTAATTTGTGATAGGTACTTTCAGTAATTAGTCTTTTTCACAACACTTAATACAAATAATAGCCTGATTTTCCAATTTTTTTCTTTTGGCCCCTGCAATTGGTACAGTACATCAAGGAAAATGTCATTTATTTGCTTGTTTCTAATGAAGCATTTAGTACTGTAATTTTCATAGCACTAGTGAAGATAATTTGGAAATTGTCATCTCTGGAAAAATAACTTCAGGGTCTTGCCTCTGCTGCCTCATGTATTGGTAATCCCTTTCCACTGGTCATTTATTTTTGAGGAAATTATATCGTCATTAAAGCTATCACAGCTGTTTTCTTAAGTCTAACTTAAATTATCCCCTTATTCAGTAAATGTTAATATTTTTCTCTGCCTTTCTGGGGTGTTAGATCTCTTGCATGGGAGACTTGACTTTTCAGATAACTTCCAGCTTGCTTAAGCAAAAACCCCCAACTCCCCAAATGCTACCATAAAACTTAACTGGCCTTTTCCATGAAGATTAAAGCCTTTTCCAGGTAAGGGGGTGCCATGCACAGCTGCTTTTCCAGCTCTGTTCTTGCTCAGGGAGCTGATAGTGGTACAGGACCACAAAAGAGGTAAATTTTCCAGAAGTCACTGAGGCAGCAGTTTAGGTTATGGATGTTCCCACTGCATGAGTCAAGTCAGATGATGAGCAATTATTCTCTGTTCAGCTTTGTTTGAACTGTTGTCTTATGTTTGAGAATAGGAATATACTAATGATAGTTTATTTCACTATTCACTATTTCACTATTATTTCATATTTTGCAAGAAAATGCAAAATATCTACAAATAATAAAATTTTATCTCTATTTTTACTACGAAGTAATTCAAAATTGAAATTGCTTGGCTAATGCCTTGCTCTGGTACTACCACACTTACTGTTCTGATTTTGTATCAAGTAGCTTGTCTGATGTCTTCAGTTGTTACAGGTGTAAGACTGACTTTAAAATTACATATCCTATATAACAGAATACAGTATATAAAGTTTTTCAGTCTAACAGTCATTCGTGAGTATTTTTTTCATAGCAATTCTAAGAGGTCCTGTGAAATCCTGAAATGTCTTTAAAATGTTTCACCAAACAGCATTCTCATAATTTAACATATTTTTTTTGAAATAGTAAGTCCTGTCAGCTACAAAGTTTATTTTCTTGGTTTGAACTTTGGGCCTGAATTTGAGATAGAATAGCATTCAAATGTTGTAATTTTTTATCATTATTTGTAATAAATCATTGTGGAACACTGCTGTAAGTCATGTAAGTCCATACAAGTTGCTTGCCAAGGTAAATCAATCTTGCTCATAGTGTCTGCAATACCTGCAGAGGAGCAAATGTGTGTTGCACTTTACCCTCTCCTTCATCACATAAATCTCTTTGCTTTAATGGTTGACAATTTAAGAGCTCAGTCTTTAAAAACCAAGAAAATAAACAAAAAAACCCCACTGAGATGACATTAAAAAATGTGTATGAGCTGTAAAAATATTGCAAAAATTACAATCTTAAAATTAAAAAATAAAATTTTAAATTTTAAAATTTAATTTGTCAATTTTAATTTTTTAAAAATTTCCAGTGGAGGTGAGACTGGGGAAACTGTTTCTTACAGCTGAGAGTTAGATCAGTTTTTAAAGGGAAGCCTCCCTGCTCCAGTTGTTTGCCATTATTAGTTCCCTGGGAATGGTAACAACCATGGAGCATCACAGGTGGCTGCTTTCTTTTCAAAACTGTTAACTTAGTGCTAGAAACTTGAAAATAAACTAAAATAGGTCTTGTGGTAGACATACATTAGTTAGTAAACATGTTAAATATTCTATTTTATCTTTTTATATGCAGCACAGTACTTCAGAAACTGCTTTTAATTGGAAATAAGAAAACCAAGGACGCATCCATCATTCTAGAGTTAATTTACAGAATTTAAAACCGTTTTTTTTTTTCATTTTATTAGATGCTTCTATCTTTCCCTGCTGTTCTGCTATGGATTTTGTAGACACAGAACTTTGTTCAAATTAGTTGAGTTTTTCCAATATTCCTCTAAAGACTCTGTAGGTGACAAGCATAGTGAGTATAACAAATGAGAGTAAGAGTACTGGCAGTGATGATTTACCTCTCTCCACAAATTTAACAGTCAGAATTTATAATACTGCTTTTTGGGGCTTATATTCCAGCTGGCAAGATTGAGCTGATGGTATTTTTGCTGAGGACATGGTAATATCTGTGGTGTTGGATTGTAGAAAACAATTACAAGTGTTTAATGATCAGACTTGCAGGAAAAATATCACACTGGTATAAGAAGCAGAAAATTCACCTTCCTACTGTCTATTTCCAGATCATGAAATAAGACATTTATTCACATACTGCTGCTACCAGTCAAATAAACATGATAAAAAATTGCAGGACCTTTGTGTTTACACACTTAAGACTCTGAACAACCTCTTCTAGTTGTCTCATATTTCTCATGAGCCATTGTAATTAATTGGTGTTTATTCACATGGTTAGTATGCCAGGGTTGCATCATTTCCCCCTTGTCTGAGCCACTGTGTTCATATAAGCTTTAATTGAGGCTGTCTTGCACTTTCTGATTTTTTTTTGCTTCTTTTGATGTACTTTCTCTATTTACATAATTGACTGTGTAAGGCTCTTTGGGTTTTAATATAAAGAAGGAAAGGAACAAGTTAAAGATCAGTTCCTTCTCATGTAGGTAATATATTCACAAAGTGTTAGCTTCACTCTTTCTTATTTATAAATATTCAAACATGATCAGAGATGTGATATTTTGTTAATAGATAAAAGAAATAATCTATTTCACCTCATTCAACAAAAATACTGTTGGTATAATTTGTACTTCAAATTCTCTGAGAATAAATAAACCACCTACAGCTAACCAGTCTACAAGGCATAGTCAGCTATAGTAAAAATAATATTTTGATGTTTAAGGAATTGTTTCTTCAGTGTATCCTATTTTAGGATATACCTACTTTTGTTGGTTATTGGAAAATTTCAATAATGAATTGCAGGCTAAGGAAAAAAGCCTCAAAACAAATATAAATCAATATAGCAACAGCAACTTCTAAACAGATGTTAGGAAATTAGTAATGGGAAGTTTTAATGCTGTCATTGTGCAAAGGGCTACACCCACATTCTTGAATGATAAAAAAAGCAAATAAACATCCAAGACACTGCATGCTTGTAAGATGTTATTCTAAACATTACTGATCAGGCTGTGCCTTATCAATTGAACTTTTTGCCACATAGTGATATAGCAGTTTGTTTTATTTTGGTACAACTATTTTAAATAAAAGTTTACTGACCCCTTCAACACTCATCGTTCAAAGAATGATCATCTTCACTCTCTGGGAAAGTTTTAGAATCACTTAAGTGTAAATGTTTTTGGGAATATAGGTAACAAGGTAAGGATGCACAGCAATGATTCTGTAATCCTTAGCTGAGTGTGGCAAATCCCTCCCTACACTCTGTACAGCTTCACAGAATTTCTGAAAATTTATTATTTCTTTTGCAATAATAGTTTCCAGCACCGTCTCCCTTTTTGCCATTATCTCCCCATTTCACCTATTGTGGCTTGAAATTGAATGTCCTGCAGGAGTGAACATTCAGTTGCTATTTGTTATACGAAAAATAGGTGTAGTGTACATCAACCTATGATTTTGAGTCTCCTTTAGCATTGCACTTTGCTGACTATGAGTTAGGATTGCAGTGGAAAAAATGTTCTTAGGGAGGTGTGCAGTAGTAGTGTGTTCTGGTTTTATTTTTTGTCTGCACTAGAAATAATCTTACTTGTGGATCACACCCTGTTGTCTCTTCCTGAAAATTCTTGAAAGGACTTTTCAGATTCATCTGGTTCACACTTGTATTAGTTGCACAGAAAGAAACATTTCTGCTTAGTCTTCTACGAAGTGGCAAGAAATACTTGAAGTGCTAGGCCCAGGGTGCAAAATGAAAACCACACATCTTAACTGAGTTTTTATTATGTAAGAAGTGTTGACTGATGAAGCAGTCCTGAAAGTACAAAGCAGACTTTTCCTCTGGAGTGGTTCCAAGTGGTCTGAAGGTGTACTGGAGCTGCACAGACATACTGGAGCTCTGGAGTCTGTGTGTGATGATGCTGCATGCTTCCTTCTCTGAGTTCAAGGCAGTTGAAGTTAAAGCTATATATTGGAAAAAGTATAGCTTTAATCCTCATGCTGAGGATCAAAATACAAGTCATGGGATTTGAAAATAGATTTTTGTACAGCAGCAGATTAAATGGAAATAAACTATTTCGTGGTGCATGAAATGTATCAGGACAAGTTACAAAATAAACACATGTACTTGCACCTCTTTCAATTAAGCCTTGGCTGATGCCTATGTGAAAGAGACTTAAAATGTGGGCAGGAATTCAAAGTCCAATCCTTTGCAGTGGTTTAAGAGTAGGCAGGAGTATTTTATCATGTAGCCGTTCTGATTTGCTCATAACTGTCCATTCCTGTCTTCCGTGGCAATAATGAAAGTGTTACAGCTCAAGACTTCTAACAAATCATCACTTCTAAAATTTCAGAGGAGAGAAGCAAAACTTATTTTACATAGGATACCTAGTTGTGATCCAGGCAGTTTGTTTTACAAAGTTAGAGGAATTTTGATGCTTTACATGAAACTGAGAATACAGAGCACAGCTTTATAAAAGAGAGTGAGCTGAAGAAGCATACTCAGTTCTTAACCTCTCATGAAAATAAGCTAATCCATTTGAAGCAACTTTTTAATCTGTTTTATAATTGATGGCTCTTATTGAGAAAAAGACGTTGTTTAACTTGATCATCTTTAATTTAAAAGTCTTGCAGATTTTTGGAGGGCGCTTTTTCCTATTGTGACTGCTTTAACTCAGTTCCTGTATCAGGAAGGAGACGTAATTTGTAGCTGGTTATTGCCAGTTAAATATTTGGATGTTTGCAGTGCTGTGAGACTGTCATACATAGATAAACAGAATGGCTGTTCACTAACAGCTGCTTTTTTGTGTTCTTAATTGTTTAAGTGATCAATCTGGTTCCTTCAGAAAATCTTTAAAAATAAATGGTATTTCATTGTCTAAATATATATATAAAAATATAAATTCATGTGAATTATTTTACCTTTGTATTCACGTTTGCCTCTTCCATTTTCTTCACAAGTGTCTAATGCTAGTGTTTTGCTTCTTTTATGTTTCTTTATTTTGTTGCTTTTGTTTGAATGTATTATTGTGTTTATATGGAACTGGTCAAAGAACCGTTACTGTATTTTATGTTTGTATCTACATTTTATTTTGCATGCTTAACGTGGCTTTGCCTGGATATTCTTTTTGGTAAGTTCAGAATTTCAAAGCACAATGTTTTTCTGTAGTAAAGTTTGTAACCTGCCACCTTATTTTCTGCCACCTCTAGTAACATAATTATTTTGTTTTTGGCATACTGATTTGTGCTCATGTACTGTTCTGCTTTTGCAAATTATACATATGATAGTATAACACTTTTCCTAACTACCATTTTCATCTCTAGCTGAGCTAAACAACATGACTCTGGTACTAATGCATACTAATGTAACTTTTATCTTCAAAATGTAGTTGGCAGCTGTTAAAATGATCAGTGCTGAGAACTCTGTGTGTATTTGACACACACAGAACCTCGGTCTTAGAAAACCATTACAGCTTCTTTGCATAGCCTGGTGGTTACTCTGCGCTTCACAGGTATTACTTTTCAGCAATCCTCTTAAGAACTTCTAAGAACAATGTGCATGTTTATGTTTCTCTTTTAGCAACAGCTTGCTCAGCTCCAGAAAGAAAAATCAGAGATTTTGAAGAACCTGGCATTATACTACTTCACATTTGTTGATGTTATGGAATTTAAGGTAAAGTATTACAAATGTGTAAGTTGTTCTGTCATGTTAGGTTTCTGTAATTTTATTCATGAAATAACATTATATAATGAAATAGCTGAACTTGAAGCTCTGTTCTTTGAATAAAAAAAGAAAAATGAAGCTCCCTCACTAATCTTAGTGATATGATTGAATTATATCTTTTTAAACTAAAGTTATTCCTTTGTTTTTCAAGGACCATGTCTGTGAGCTGCTAAACACTATTGATGTCTGCCAAGTCTTCTTTGATATTGTAAGTTTCTTGGTTTAAACTTTCAAAAATGCTTCTATTCAGAGTCATGTGGGGAGAAGGACTTGCTTTTGTTAGTCCAAGAAACATTGCATCTCTAGTTATAAATGCAAGATAAATAGAAACAATGTAGAGTTCAGATTTCTAACTTTTATGATAGATAGACCTTTCTCAGTAGGCTTCTTATGGACAGTAGTAACAGTATTGTTACCAGATATAAAAAGTTTTCAGTAATTTTTGATTTATTGTATCTGCAAATTAATTCCTAGTCATCTGTATGCTTTTGCCTTGTGAGACTCACAAGACAAGACTGTTACTGGTGTTCACCTAAGCTATGTGAGGAGGTCACTTTTGGAGTTGACTAGAGCAACTACAAAAACATCTAAAAGCCATATATTTAAAACAAAACCACCACCACCCTGCCACAAAAAAAAAACAACAAAAAACCAAAAAAACAGAAAAAACACCAAACCAAAAAACATAGAAAAAAAGCCCCCAAAACCCCAAAAGAAAACCTCCAACACCTTTTTAACTTTCTTAATGTTCTTAATGTCACCTTGTTAGTTTTTGTCATTATTCTAAATTTGACAAACTTAGATTCATAATATGAAGAAGGAACAGATATGTGACCTGTGGATTGATATTACAAGGCCAGTAGGATATGTGCTAGTCTTTTACATTAGGGTCTTATTAAAATACAGTTTACAGGGAAGGCACTGCTGACTGCTTAGTGAACAAGAAAAGTTTTCCTATCTGTCAGGTAATCTATGACACTTTAGCCTGGAAGGATTTATTTGGATGCTTTGCTTTCATGAGTGCAAACAGTTCTGGGAATCTGAATGAATAAATTAAGGTTATACAGAGTTGTATGCCACCAGGACAAGAACTTTGTTCAAAAGACAGCCTATTGTATTTAAAAATGCTGAAAATTGGTGGAAACGTAATGAAAAATGTTTTATGCTTGTTTGTAAATGTTTCTAAATGATAATTTACTGTTTTTCATTTCTAGACTGTAAACTTTGATTTAACAAAGAATTACCTAGACTTGATTATAACCTACACAACTCTAATGATCCTGCTGTCCCGAATTGAAGAAAGGAAGGCTATCATTGGATTGTATAACTATGCCCATGAAATGACACATGGAGCAAGGTAAAAAATTTCTTGTATAAAAGATGTGTTTAATGTTGTTGATAGTAATGGCTACACCTCAGTGAATTGTTTGTTGTTGCTTTTAGTGACAGAGAATATCCACGCCTTGGCCAGATGATTGTGGATTATGAAAATCCTTTAAAGAAAATGATGGAGGAATTTGTACCTCACAGTAAAGTAAGTAACTACTTTTCACAGGCATGCAGTAACCTTAATTGGGAGAAAAAGAGGTAAAAAGTAAATATGCAAGAGTTTGTTTTGTTGAAAGCCATTTGGTATAGATTTTACATGAGATTTCTGCTTACATTGAATCTCAAGGGCTGGGGATTGATACCCTATTAAAAAGCACAACCTGTGGAAATACAGGAATGATAAGACCCATTAGTAAGGTGGCATCACTAAGGATTAGAAATGGATTAAAAATCAGTTGTGGGTCATCTGAGAATAGCTACTTCTGTGTTTTGTGTAGGCTTGTAGCTTGAAATTAAAGAGATTGACAGTGTTTCTGTGAAGTTGGTTGTTTTGCTGAATTGCTGTCCAAGATGAATGTGATTTTCTGTTTTGTAACCTTGGGGGTTTTGCTTTGGATTGTCCTTAAACTGGGAATCCTGGAGATCACCACTGTCACTTTAACAGTAGCTCCTGTTCTCAAACGCTGACACTGCTGAGTTGCCTTCACTTCAGTTGAGTTAAAGCAGCTCAATTCCTTTAGTCCTTTCTGTACAGATGTTTCTAAGTTTCTGTTCTTACACAGTTGGTTGTGTTGCAGTTCTGTGATGTTTTATCTAGGTTGTATTTTCATGTAAGAATACCTTGGAAAAGTTACAGAAGCCTCACCAAAGTCAAAGTATATCCTGTTTTATCATTTCCCATTTGTTCACTAGATTTGCTGTTCTGTCAAAGTAAACTAGATTTCTCTGATCAGGACTGACCAACTCTTATAAGGACATTACTTTCTAGGTGCTTGCAAATTAATTGCCTAACAATTACAACTTACTTTGGAATCTTGGCAATAATTTAAGGTAAATTCTAAGTTACTAGAGTCTAAATTTTTAAGGTTTGGATTTTTCTTTACGTACTTTGAAGTTTAGGTACTGGTTGTGTTTTCCTTCTCTAGTTTTCTTGAGATTTTTCTCAATTTCCTTAAACTTTTCAGTATTGTCACTGGAAGTTCAGAGTTTTCCAGCTACTTTCCTAAGTGCTCTGAAGTGAAATAGTTTCCAACGCTTCTAATTTGTCTGTAATCTTACTGTTGTTACACTTTGCACGATTCCTGTCTTGTTAAGACTTACTTAGCTAAGGATCTCATTTACAAGTAATCTTTTCTGGTGCACATTTTAGCAAAGATGCTTTACTTCTCAGTATGATCTTTGTTTATGCTCTGCTATTTAATAGTGGATCAGTCCTTTCCATTGAAACATTTGTAAAGATGCCTTTCAGTGTGATTTTTGCTCCTGTGCTTATTCTGTGCTAGAAGTATAAATTGGGGTCAGTGATCTTTTCAGGTGCTGTACTACAGAAACATATTCTTGGGAATAGAAGTGGAACTGCACACTTAAGTTGTCATTCTGTAATCCCAGTGCTTTGCAGCAAACCAGCCAGTTTAGTCCTTTACATTAGCTTCAGCAGATGACTTGGTTGTTTTTGCCTGAGTGGCCTTCTCTGCTCTCAGATCAGATCTGGCTCCTTGAGGATTCATTCAAGTACCAGTGATTGGTACAAAAGTCAGGGAGAAGATTTAGGATACACTTGCCTGGATAATCTTAAATAGCTACAAAGATATTCCTGCAGACATTATCTGCTAAAAACAATGATAGTTTGCTACCATAGGGAAAAACATAGAGGAAGTGACGGTACATACAACAACTGGGATGCTTGAATAAATAATGAACAACTTCCAGTTGTATGTGAGAGGGCTTTTGTGCCTTATTTTTTTTCCCCATGTCCTCTTATTCTGAACTCAGAATTTTGTAACTCTAACTAAAAATAATAGAAATCAAACTCTCTTGCTTCTTTGCATCTGTCCTCTAGCCTGGAATAGTCTTTTATATGTTAAATAAACTAGATGCAAAGGGGTTTAGCCTTATGTTTAATTTCAAAACTAGGTCACTGAAATATTTTGATGACTGTTAGTAATAATGCTGAGGAAACAGCTCTACTGATGAAATAGTACTAGCCATTCAAACTAATCATTAGCCTGCTTTCTAGTCCCTTTCAGATGCTCTGATTTCACTCCAGATGGTCTATCCTCGACGAAATCTCTCAGCTGACCAGTGGAGAAACGCACAACTACTGAGCCTCATCAGTGCCCCCAGTACAATGCTTAATCCTGCACAGTCTGACACAGTATGGTCTTTTAATTTACATTCTATGATAGAGTTAATTAAGGTCTTCTGTAAAATAGTTGTCTGTTGGATTAGCTCTATGTGACTTTTAATCAGAGAAGTAAATATGCTGATTAGTACCGGGAAAATGTTTTTTCTCATTAAGTAGTTTCTGTTGCATTAACTCGTGCCTTCAGTTTCACTAATTTGTTGACCAGAAGGTGAAGGGAAGCAATGTTAACTTCTGCAGTTGTAGAGGGGAGGAATCCTGTGTACCCTCTCAGGTGTTTGCAAGCCAGGAGACTGGAAATCAGAGCTGGTCCTTCCTTTCAAATTTGTGTTTGCACTTGCTGCCTCAGTTGTGATATGAATGGTTCTCTTCCTGAAAAAAATTAAAGCTTTAGCACCTGTCAAGTCGTGATTAGTATCCATTAAATATTGTTAAATACAATGTTTATTGAAAAAAATATTTGTCAAAATTTGTTCAAGGTGTTGGAGGGTATGGAAACTCACTTAATATTCTAACCCTCAGTTTCCAAAGTGCTGAAACACCGAATCACTGTTAGTGGTCAGCAGCTTTCTATGATTCATCAGCATTTAAGGCTTTGTTTGTCCCTTTTTGATAAGAAGTACTTATAACTAGTGTGCCACAAATTACTGTTTTTTTTAACAGATGCCATGTGAATACCTATCTCTGGATGCAATGGAAAAATGGATCATTTGTGAGTAAAATATTCTGAAACAGCTCATGGTTGTATTAAATTGGTTAACATTTAAAAGACTACTTGCTTTTTGTGCTGTACAAAAGCTGTTGTATTGGAATAAGATTCTAGAGAGCTTGATTAAATTTCTTTTGTACTAACATGCAGTGAAGCTAGAATTCAGCATGTGCTGCTGGAATAGTGGTGTCATCAATTTGTTCCAGACTTTGACTGGAAGTGAGGGCTTCGGTAATTCTGATGAAAATTGTCAAGTAGTATCAGCATTAAGTAATTAATTTCACAAAAAATATTGTAGAAATGCCTCCATTAGAAGTGGGGAGGTATTTTTTTTATATATTAGAAAATGTTATCCACTAAAGAGTTTAATAATGATCTATGCAAACTATTTAAGCAAAAATATATAATCATCTCACTGTTCTCTTACTGTCTTTGTGCATCTGATTTGTGACGTACATCAATGTGAACTTTTGAAGTTGGATTTATTTTGTGCCATGGAATCCTAAATAGTGATGCTACAGCTTTGAATCTTTGGAAACTTGCACTTCAAAGCAGCTCTTGCTTGGCTCTGTTTCGAGATGAGGTGTTCCATATTCACAAAGCTGCAGAAGATTTGTTTGTAAACATAAGAGGGTGAGTTTCTGTTCTTCTTTCAGAATCTCTGCTAAAACCACCATATTTCTTGAAGAACTGTTTCAAACAGATTACTTCTGCTTAACGTAAGTTCTGCTTAGGTACACAAACATTTTTGCTTGGTATCTTGAATATATTTTAATGCATAAGTTTTAGAGACCTGATTTCATAACCACCACACCTTTTTTTATCTCAGTTCTGAAAGCCTGGTGAGTCAGTCTCTAAAATGGCAAGTCTGTAAGATTAATGATCTCACCCACAAATCTTGATTTACTGAAGGGAAATGATGTTACCAATGTGGAGTTGCTTGAAAAATTGCATCTTACTGCCACTGTTTCTGCAGTACATTATATGAAAACTCAGAAACAAAGTTGAGACCTCTACCAGCAAACACCAGGAGCACTTCAATAGAAAGTATTTTTGGTTTGGGTATCTAGTTTTGGCATGTAGCTCTTCTCAGGAGCTGGTTTTCTGCTGTATCCTGCTTGCTGTAACATTGTAGCTCCTCTCAAGTCCCACTCAGTTCTTCCTAAAATGTGCTACTGATTCTTATACCAAATCTGATTGGTTTTTACTTGCAGCTACAACAAGCGTATTAATGACATCAGAGAGTGCAAAGAAGCTGCTGTTTCACATGCGTAAGTGTCTTAAAGTTTTTTTCTGACAGATGTTAAGATTGGTTTTCTTAAAATCATAAAGATTGTACAAATAGAATTTGTCAAATGCTGAATTAGTCGTGCATTTTCAAATGGGATCGTTTACTGATTGTTCTTTTAAATCTGGATTTGATTAATGTCATTGCCAATTTAACTTCCAAAGTTTTAGATTATTGTTCAAATTATCAGGATGGAAGCATTTAGTTTATTCATTACCTAATGAATATAATGAATATAATTATTGTTTTGCTGATTACAAAATATGAATGCAGATTAAATAGAAATGTTTTAATGTAGTCAAATGCACATCACAGACAGGGGGCAGAGAGCTTGAGGGCTTAAATTAATTGATGCTTCCACAATATATGGTCTTGAGGATGAGGATGCCAATTTTTTGAACCACATTCTCCAAAATTGTGAACTTTTGAAGTTGATATAGTATAATCTGCTTATGTTTGGTTTTAAATGCTTTTGAAAATCAAGTGTTCTGTGGGTAGCACAGTGGATAATGTATGTTCTTTTGATGTAGGGGTTCAATGCATAGGGAGAGACGCAAGTTTTTACGTTCTGCACTCAAAGAACTAGCCACTGTCTTGTCTGATCAGCCAGGCCTGTTGGGTCCCAAGGTAATTTCAGCTTTTATATTTTGCATTTGTGCAAAAACCAGTGTGTTTCTCAATGGTAAATCCAATATTTATTTTCTTGGGGGGGGAAAAATCTCTTCACTCTGAGAAAACTACTTAGTTGTTTAAATTCTTGGGTTTTAGAGACTAGTTGCTTCTTGAGTGCACAAACTATTCAGCTGTTGTGTATATTGCTAAGCTTGTGAACAATTTTTGTTTTTCAGGCACTTTTTGTATTTATGGCATTGTCCTTTGCTCGTGATGAAATAATTTGGCTTCTTCGTCATGCAGATAATATGCCAAAGAAGAGTGCAGATGATTTCATAGATAAGTATGTTCATTTTTAATGCAATACATTCAATACTAGAATTTCACAGACAAAATAAATTTGAAGTCAATGGAATCTCGGGAAAGCTTGTCTATATGGAGCAGCTGGGAATACTCAGAAAATTTTTACTTGGGAATATTAAGTGTCCCATCAAAACAGAAAGCTAAAAATATTGTCCTAGAAATTGGAGCACATCAATGAAAATTCATTTATAATGTTTTGTTTTTTTAACTTTGAATAGGCCAAAATAAGGCTTTTTTTATGTCTTCACTGATTTTGCATTGATCAAATCAATGAAGGAGGCAAGAAAACTTTCAGAAAGCTTTATTTGTTGATTTGTAAACTGTCTCTTGTAGCAAAACTGTCTTTTAAATCAGCTAAGCTTTATTTATGTAATACAGCATTAGTGGCACCATAAACAGGTGGTAAAAATGAGAAATATGATTACAAGAGCTTACAAGTGTAGATAGGCAGGAGACTTCTCAATATTATTGGACACAAGATTGAACTGGAATTTTAAACAAGTAACAATGACAAGGCCATTTATAGAGCTGGAGTGGGAAAATCTTGGATTCTCTCCGCTGGATATAGGTGCTAAGGAAAGATGGAGGTTCCAGAGCCTCTCTGAAACAACCTGTGCAAGTATTTAACCATCCTCATGGCTTGGAAAAAACCCAGAAAAGCAGTTATTAAACTTGTATTTTTCAGGTTTGACTGCTATTTGAGAAAAGCATTTTTTCAAATGGAGCTGTACAGAAGGGCTTCTTATTCAGAAAATGAGCTGAATAGTTATACAAACCTTTGAGGATTACTATGGTGGTAACCTGCTAATTTGTGTCCTGTTGAGTGGATTTGACCTTGCAGAGAAAATTACCTATGTAAGCTCCTTTTACAACATTGACAAATATTTTCATACAGAAATTAACTACTGATAATTGTTTTAAAAGCCCGGTATAGGAGAAAATCCCCTTGAGAAGAGTCGCACTGATAGAAATTTGTTTTAATATTTTGAGTGATATTTGTAAGCTTTTCCTTGTCTTTTCGTCTAGGCACATAGCTGAGCTAATATTCTACATGGAGGAGCTCAGGGCACATGTACGAAAATATGGACCAGTGATGCAGAGATATTATGTACAGTATCTCTCTGGTTTTGATGCAGTGGTCTTAAATGAGCTTGTGCAGGTATGGCATCATCATGGTTCTGGGTTCTCAAATGCAAATTTTCACAAGGGCTTTTTGTCCAAAATGGCATCATAAAATGCATCCCGGTTTGTGGATTTTGATGAACTTTATGGAATAAAACAAATTAACTTTCTGTTTAATTCTGGGATTTTGAGCTGTACTTATGGTTCCTATATAGAATCACAGAATATCCCGAGTTGGAGGGGACCCACAAGGCTCATCAAGGTCCTGGCCCTGCAGAGTTCACCCCAACAATCCCTCCCTGTGCTTGAGAGCATTGTCCAAATGCTCCTTGAGCTCTGGCAACCTTGGGGCTGTGACTATTCCTTGGGGATCCTGCTTTTAGTGCCCAACCACTCTCTGAGGGAGGAACCTTTTCCTAATACCCAACCTAAACCTCCCCTGACACAGCTTCATACCATTATGAGTGGTATGAATTTATACTTCAGTATTCATATATCAATATTATGAAGCACTGCTATATTTAGAGTTATGTTTGAAACAGGTACTGTCACTGAAGGAGTGTAGAAACCTCTTCTTACTTAGCTCAACCAAGAAATGATAAACTTTCTGAAGTGCTTTGGTTTTATTCCCTAGTGACCCCACTAGACAGAGCCCAAACTGAAACAAGGGGGGACAAATGGGCTTGAATTTTAGTTGCCATTAATTCATAACAGCTATCAAGCACCAGATTAGACAAGTGGTGTAGTAGTAGTTTGGATTTTTTCAGCTTTTAGTTTTCAGTGTCAATTATTGCTGGAATTAGGAGAAACTTCTGCATTGTACTACATAACAGAAGTGTGGTCCTGTTAATGGCTAAAACTAAAAAGATTTGTTGCATTTTGTAAAATTTGAATGTTTAGTAAAATAAATTCGAATTTTTAATAAAAAAAATTTGAGAGAGGAATTTTTTGAAGGTAAAGTGGTGCTGACATGGACTCCATTATATCCTGCTGCAGCCAGGTTTTCTTTGCAGGCAGGACAGAAAATGTAGTACAGCTACATTTACTGAAAGATTTTACCAATTTGAGCTGATATTGGTTTGGAAGCAGTCTTTTCTAGGTATTTGTCACCAACCAATGAATTAAAAAGTGAAAGCTATTAAATAGCACTATTTGAAATATTCCATTGATTAAGTTACCTCTTGTAGGTTTTTGAACATTTCAGAATATAACTGATAAATGGGGCATGGATATTGACATTGTTTCATAAATCAAGTTTAAAGTAATAATAATAATAGCAACAACATTTATTTTAGAATCTTTCAGTGTGCCCAGAGGATGAATCAATCATCATGTCCTCTTTTGTAAACACAATGACTTCACTAAGTGTGAAACAAGGTAAGTTTAAATGATCTGGGAAAATTGGTAACAGACTGGCAGATTCCTCTGAATAGTTTCATTACTTTTGTTTCATGTAATCAGTGGAGGGAGATAAACTGCCTTTGTCCCCTGGTTTCTCTTTCACTTTTGTATCTGCTTCTTGTGGTGTGTCCCTTTTCCAAAGGATGCTATTGGGTAGGAATCCTATCTTTTAATATAGAAAGCATATTATACATATTTTCATCTTGATACTGTAATTCCTTTTACTGTAACTGTACTGGATCAAAATTCTTGGGTAAAAACATGAGGTTCATTACCCAAATAATTCTTTACTACTTTGAGGTTTTTAGAAGGTCTGATATAGTATATCTGAATTTGTTATAATTTTCTAAGGGTTTTCTGTTCTATATTTTTCCCTGATGCAGTTGAAGATGGAGAGGTATTTGACTTCAGAGGAATGAGGTTAGATTGGTTTAGATTGCAGGTAAGAATTGGTAAATATTCATGACGTTTCACAAACTTAAAACCAAAATGTTTCATAGATTACTACTGTTTTAGATTACTCTCACACTGCAATTGGGTGACAGGCTATCTAAAAATAATCTACTCTTAAAATCGAACAAATACTTTTAACAGATAATTTGCTATGTTATGATATAACTTTGTCTGCTTTGGGTACTTTTTGCAAATCATCCCTTGGGGTGTTTATAACAGTTCAGAAATAGAATGTGTTGAGGCTGAGCTGTTCAGTGGGTGTGCAGGGTGTGATTCAGTATGCCTACACTGCTAAGGGAGAGCTTACAAGTTTGTGTTTTGCCAATACGTTTGTTCTGCAGTTTTTCTGTGAATTAGTGCCATATGCAGTGGTTGTTTAGAGACTTCACTGCAAGGCAGTTTGCTTTTTTTTTTAAGCTCTAGTGGAAAAAATCCCTGCATTTTAATTATGTAGGTGTCCTGTGCATGGTGCAAACGGTATTTAATATTGGTGTGGAACAATAGCAATGGGATTTGCACAAAAGCAAATTAAAAGCAGCTATAACACATGAAAAAGCAGCTATAACACATGAAAAAGCAGCTATAACACATGAAAAAGCAGCTATAACAAATAAACTGTATTGTCTTTCCAGGCCTACACCAGCGTTTCTAAAGCTTCGCTTGGTCTGGCGGACCATAGAGAACTAGGAAAAATGATGAACACAATCATTTTCCACACAAAAATGGTAGATTCTTTGGTGGAGATGTTGGTTGAAACCTCAGATCTTTCCATCTTTTGGTATGCTACTAACCTGACTGTACAAGTTTTTTATTATTTACTGTTTGGTTTGTCCTTGCAAGTGTAATTTTTAAAAAGCACACTTTGCAGGGAGATAGGCCAGTGGAAGAATTGATAGGAATTTCTGGTTTCTATCAGAATTAGTTTGAAAAAGGTATTTACAAACATCTGTTAGAGATATTCTCCAAGCAGTCGTATAATTGATCAGGAATCATTTGCAGATTTTTCCTTAATACTTTTTGGCAAAAAATGCAAGTTTTTACGGTCCCTGTGTGGCAAACATCAGAATAAAAATACAATGATGATGATGATAATAATGTAAAATAGATGTGCAAATAAAATGCATTAGAAGTGAATGCAGAAATAAACAAAAATGATGAAAGCATGGGGCAGTTTTGGTATACAAAATGTGTTTATGGTCACATTTGACTTGTGTGAAGTAAACCTTATTTGCAGAAAAATATATATATTTGAATGTCTGATTAATAACTGATTAATTCTGTTCAGTTTTTATAGTCGTGCTTTTGAGAAGATGTTTCAGCAGTGTTTGGAGCTTCCCTCTCAATCAAGATACTCAATTGCATTCCCACTGCTTTGTACTCACTTTATGAGCTGCACCCATGAACTATGCCCTGAAGAGGTACTTTTAAAATTTTAGTTATTTTCATCTCTTATTCAACATAGAGTGAACTACAGCTGAACACTGCAAGAAAATGTTTGTCACGGCAATTTAATATTTGAGAGAGGGTGCTAAAAATGCAAAACTGGATGTAAAACATGTAAATATCTTGTTACATGACTCTTTGTGCATTAATCACTAAATAGTTTCCTGAAGTGAGGAAGCATTCTTTTCTTTAAAGAGGGATTAGCTAGGGTACAAAAATTAGATGACTTTTCAGGCTAATATGCTAATAAATCCCATATGCCTGTTAAAACTTAGAAGCCACACTTTTCCTGTTAAATGGTTTATAAACTCATAGTTAGAAGAAGGAAGTAGGAAGTTGGGGGTTCTGTATGGCTTGTTACATTTTTCTTCAGTAAGAAAACAAAAATATAAGTGATACACAGTTTAATGCAATCATTTGCTTTGGTCAGAGCTGGGTAATGGAAACCTTGTTGGTTAGAGTTAGAATTGAAAAAATACTATGTTGCTTGAAGAAATGGACTCTTTGTTAAAGGAAGCAGTTTGAATCTGAGGAAATTCTTTCTTTTTGTTGTAAGAGCATAAATCCTTTAGTACATTTCCTGTATGTTCCTTGACTTTGGAATTAGTCTGGGAGTCAACTTTGCCATTTTTCTGTAGTGCTCATGAAAATGTTGTTTTCATTCATAACAGTGCTCATCTGAAACAGTTAGTTGATTAAGACTTATTGTAATATACACAATATGGGGCTTTCTTATTTAAACATAAAATTATTTTCTGCTGAACTTCATTACAATATACATCTATGTAGGTATTTTCCTTGTATGCTTTGCTTTACATAGCTGCCAATGCTATTTATACTAGACAAGCATTAAACAGTTTCCAGGAAAGCTTAACCCTCCAGGACAAGAGACATCTTTGAGAACAATATAGTAACAGTAAGAAATCAGTAGCCAGAGTCCACCGGACACTAGTTACTGTGCATTCAGCTGCAGCAAGCACATTTTGTCACAGCCAGCAAAACTTGAAATTCAATATCTGAATTGTATGTCTTGGTAACCATTATCATTTTGGAAAAATAATCTTTGCTGTGCTATGTACAGTGTGTCATAGTGTGGCTGAAAGAAAGTAAATATCAGTGGTGAAAGGAGGATTTCAGCAGGATGGAGACTGTGCTTGTGCACATCCAGTGACAAAGGAACAGAATCCAGAAATTAATGCAGCAGGGCTTCATTATTGACTTTTTCAGTGATCTGAAGAACACTGCTTTCTCTATAGCTTGAATTGCATGCTCTTTTCCCCCAGACTTAGTATTGGCACATATTAATGGAGATGACATTCACAGAGACGTTGGAATATTGGACCCATTAAAGTAGATTTGGTCCAAAATTAAATGTGAAAACCTACTTCTTCAAAATTTTTTTTGCCTCTTTTTACAAAAAATATTTTTAATGGTGACTTTGAAAATTTCATGGTTCAAATTGCTTCCAAAAAGATAAAAATACCCTAGAGTCAAGATTGAGGACTTAAGTAATTTATTAATTCCCATATCCTAATGATTAGTGGACTGTTCTCTGCAGTACTGTAGGACTGATGGGAAACTGAAAATCCTGCTTCCTTTTCTCCTTTTTTAACAGCGACATCATATTGGAGATCGTAGTCTTTCCTTGTGTAACATGTTCTTGGATGAAATGGCTAAGCAGGCTCGAAATCTTATCACAGACATTTGCACAGAACAATGTACACTGAGTGATCAGGTGAGTATGGTTGTATTCTAATTTTAATTCTCGTTTGTATTTTAATTCTCCTTTGAGATTTTTCTCCATTCAACTTTCTGGATATTTTCTGTTCGCTTTTTTCTCTGTGTTTTGGGTAAACTTTCTGTTTATAAAATTGAAGGTAATTTGAGCAAGGATTTTTTAATACTGGAATTTTGTCAAAGGAAGAATGTGTTATTTTTGTGATGAAGTGTGCTAAAAAATAAAGGATTTTAATTTGGAGGGGCTATTTCTTTTTGTTTACTAGTTGTTGCCAAAACATTGTGCCAAAACCATCAGTCAAGCAGTGAACAAGAAGTCAAAAAAACAGACTGGAAAGAAAGGAGAACCTGAAAGGGAGAAACCAGGAGTAGAAAGCATGAGGAAAAACAGATTGGTTGTGACAAAGTAAGTTGCTGCTTCTATTCTTTTCACCTTGAATGCCAAGTCAAAATGTGTTTTACATACTGAATGCATCTTGCTTAATTTGTTTGAATAAATTGAATTGGCTGTAAATTTGACAGCTTTGCAGTTTGTGAGCTTACAATGCTTCTGTGGCTTGTATAGAAACTGAATTTTGTTACATAGGTAATAGGAATGTTTGTCATTTGAATTTATCCCCTTGGATGTTTCCTTTCCTGAGCAGAAAGAATCCCTGTGCTGTAGCTAGGCTTCCTGAATAGTTATATTAACTTGTGGGCATGTGAGCCCAAGGAGTGGGTGGCATCTTCAATTCTACCTTGCTTTAGCACTCTTAAGGACAGGCTGGACAGAAAGTTCTTGCTGCTGTAAAGCTGGTGGCTGACATGGAGTTATTGGCTGCAGTGCCTGAACCAAGTGGGGAAGGTTTCCTTGTTAGTGGCTATAGAAAAATTGAAAGCACCAGTAAATTCAATAGTGAAACCAAAAAAACCCACCTGGAAATAGGTAAGATGAAAGGTTAATAAATACAGTTTGGGGTGTAAGAGATGATAGGGTAGGAATCATAAGATTAATAATAAGATAGGTGTAAGGAGAGATCAGAGATCAGGATGGTAGAGTGATAAAAGTATGAAAAGGAAGAAAGCTGAAAAAATGGGTGTGTGATTGGGAGTGCCTAAATTCACACACTGCTGGAGGGTGCAGGAAGTGGTTTTGCTACAGTTGTAGCAGAGGACTGTAAAGATTAGAGAAATTGCTGGAAAAGAACTTAGTTTAAGATTTGTTCCCCAATATTTTATTACTGCCTGCTGGGAAACATTATTTGTATTGTTTAGTTCAATTAGGGAAAAATCGCTTAAATGTCAGTTCATTTTTTGGGGGGGGTAAAAAAATATATCTCTATATATATATTAAAAAATCTATCTTACATCACTGTATGCAATGCAGATCAGTATGTAGTTGTAGGATGTGTTCTTGACCAAAACATTGGGTTTTAAATATGCTAGAAAAATGTCTCAAAGCAGAACATGATAATGAAGAGTTGGACTTGTACCTGCTTTTGAGGTATTATCCATTCAGTATGTGCCTTCCATGATAATGTACACTTCTGTTACATTAAATATTTTTCTTAATTTCTTGTCTGTTCTTAAAGCCTGGACAAACTGCATACTGCACTTTCTGAGCTCTGCTTCTCAATCAATTATGTACCAAACATGGTGGTTTGGGAGCACACATTTACCCCGAGAGAATATTTGACATCTCACCTGGAAATCCGCTTTACCAAGTAAGAAATATTGTAGAAGCATTGATACACAAGATAAGCCTTTGCTAGTTTATGTTGGAAATATTGTGTACTTACTACATTAAACTAGGTTTAAGAGGTGGATTGTGAAAACCATGAGTAGAATCCCAACTAATGATTATCATGTTACATGTGCAGGCATACACAATAGTCAATTCCTGTTTTAAAATAAAATATGCTGAAATCCATATAATCTATTTAACAGTCAGATCCTGCATTCCCAATCTTGTGGATTTTGTAGGAGCTGGTGATGGCTGTTTTTAGGCATGTATGAAGACATGTATTCCCACCATTCTTTTGCACAGTGCTGGAGTGTTTTCAAATATTTGAGTCCACTGCATTGCTGAAAGGAGTCAAGAAGTCTAAAAATCAGAAGTCAAGATCTGACAAAGGCAACTGAGAATATGTGCAGTTACTTTTTTTTTAAGTGTTGATGCTTGATATTCCTGTCTGTTCTTACCTTGATCTTCCCATAATTTTTTACAGAAATGGGCAAATTATGGAGAAGACTTCACATTAAATCAGACAGCTATCCTACTGTTTTATACCAAAGATTACTGGTTATATATTTCAAGCAGGGTATAAGGTTTAATTATCAAGATTAAGTTTAATCATCAAGACCTACTATTAGGTCACTGGAGTATTTCATCAGTAACATAAGGTGGCAAAAAAATGAAGATAACTTCATGGCATTTTAAGAAGTCAGCTCTTTGGGTTTATGAACTTAGACTGGTGTTGGTCACTTGTGCTTATTATTTTAATTTTGGGGGAGATCAGCTTGTGGGTTGGGGCTGCAGCAACAGGCACATTATTTTCAGAGAGTGATTTCCTTTTCCTTGTTTCATGAAAGAGGTGAAACTTGTTAGCTGAGCAGAATAGATATTCAATTTATAATTATTTTTCAGACCTCCAAGTGGCATTTATTTCAGAGGCTTGCAGTGTTCCTTAAAAGACAGTGTTAGTGTCTCACTGTTAGGGATTTTTTTACTGTTTTAAACTCCTCTGTGTCACATGTGATTGGACTGGAGCTTATTATTATGCCACTTAATCTTGTTAATGTATCAATTTTGAATTTATTTTAAAATAAGTGACTGCCTCAGAGGCAAACTATTGAAAATACTTATTTACATATGTCCAAGCACCAACAAAAAAGTTACTCTAAATAATGTGTTCTCCTCCAGAATAACTTCTCTCATTTACCTGTGATGAAGGTCATGATCTACAGATTTTTTTTTTATCGCTGTTCTGTCTTGAGAAGTACATATTACTTAAAAGCTTAGCTCTTAAAGTCTGAGACCATTATAAACTTAAACACTACAACAAGTATTTGTTTACTAAGACTGCTTTTAAGGATCCCCCTGATAGAGTTTGTTTGAGGACCTGGTTCCAGTGACATACTGGATTAGGTCCATATCCAGGTATGTTAAAATGGAATATACAGTCCTTTGTACAGTTCTGCTCTAGCTTGAAAGCTAGCCTAGGAGCTTCTGTTATTAGAAGCCTGGTTTTATTTATGGTGAGAATTTGAACAAATTAAAGTATGTCCTGCCATTTCTTGGCTTCTTGATTAAAGATAGAAATCACTGTGCTAGCTAAATGGAGCTGTATTTTTCATGATAGGATTTCTGTTTATTTACTTATATATTGGATATATTTTTCAATCCATACTACACTATAGCTGTGTGGTTTTTTAAAAGATATTTCAAACTATAACAGCAGCTTTGGTCAGATAATTTTTTGTGTTAGTATGCTTTGAACATTTCAGTACATGATTGCTCTTGTATTTCCCAGAAGTTCTGCATTTTAAAAGCCTTCAGCATTAATTTATTTGCCAAAGTAGTTGGTATATAAGCTTTGCACAGTGTGGATTGCTCATATATATATATATAGGGAAAAAAGCTTTATTTAAAAAGTAATTGGTGAGTATTCTTAGTCTCATGAAATCTTTACTGGAACCACAGATACAGTTGTCTTTGGAATCCAGAATGGTTTTTAAAAGTGCTGGTGTAGTATGTGCATTGATCAGAGTTTTGTACTTGTGGATTTGAGAAGTATTCAAATAAAATGAGTATTTTCCATGCTTGAAAGTGTTTCAGGCCAGGTTGGATGGAGCTCTTGAGCAGCCTGATCTCGTGGAAGATGTCCCTGCCCATGGCAGGAGGGGTCAAACTAGCTGGTCTTTAAGGTCCCTTCTATGATTCTATGAAAATCTCTGGATATAAAATCATCTTTATAGCTGCATCTTTGTTGTATTTTACTAAGAAATGAATTTGTTTCCAATCCTTTTGTTTCTAAAAGGTCAATTGTTGGAATGACTATGTACAATCAAGCAACACAAGAGATTGCAAAGCCGTCAGAACTGTTGACCAGTGTAAGAGCCTATATGACAGTCCTCCAGTCAATAGAAAATTATGTACAGATTGACATTACACGAGTGTTTAACAATGTTCTGCTTCAGCAAACCCAGCATTTAGATAGTCATGGTGAGCCAACCATCACCAGTCTGTACACAAATTGGTAAGTATTATATGAATGCTTGTTACAAATTTTTTAGAGATTTTTTTGTTGCTGTTGTTTAATGAAAAATCTGGAATTGGAGAAGTAGAGGTATTTAAAATTTTTTCTGAAGTTTCCAACATGTTTACTTTTCTCTGTACCTGTTAAAAGCAGCTTGAAATTTGCAAACTTCTTATACCTTTTATAGGGATGAGATACAGAGTAAAATGCAGGCATCAGTTGAACTGTGAAAATAAAGCTTCAGTGTATGGGCTTTGCTGTCCCTTGTCACACAACTATACTTATTTGAAGAGAGTATCCATGAACATGTGCCTTTTCATCTAAAACATTTCCCCTTTCTGATTAGGTATTTGGAAACTTTGCTACGGCAAGTCAGCAATGGTCACATAGCCTATTTCCCTGCTATGAAGGCATTTGTGAATTTGCCTACGGAAAATGAATTGACATTTAATGCTGAGGAATACTCTGATATATCAGGTAAACTTTGATACTTCTACTCTGTACTTGTGAAGGACAGTTACTGTATTGCTTGATTAATTGGAACAACAGCAACTTTTAGAGCAACTGTTACTGAAATAACAGCTAACTCTCAGAGTTAACAATTGTTAGCCTTCGGTAGTATTTTAATTTTATTCATGCTGTCTCTTGTCTCACTTTTCCTATTTTTGGTCAAAGTAGCATTGCATTTAAGCTAAAGAGATGGGTGTATTATGTGTTGGTAACTTCTGCTTCAGTTTACTACCAGACAAATTCTTGTCTTTAAAATTATATACTTTGGGGTAAAATATTTTTGCACTTAAAACACTAGATACATGCTAGATACATGATGGGCTGCAAATAAATGAAGATAAAATATTTTACATATAACAGTTTCTTTTATTTCTCAGAAATGAGAGCCCTTTCTGAACTTCTGGGACCATATGGCATGAAGTTCTTAAGTGAAAGTTTGATGTGGCACATCTCTTCACAGGTTGCTGAGCTTAAGGTAACCTTGGAAACTGATGGGTGGGAAGGCAGTAGTTTTCTGGTTAAGCTTCCCTTAGGATATTTAATACCTATGTGTCTGCATGCTATCTTTTTAAAATGACTGTGTCAAACAAACTGATAAAGCTGTGAATTTTACTCTTCTTTTGTAGTAAGTTTGCACAGGTAATATGTGTGTATCCCACATTCTTCAACATTGCACGTGCAGGACTTTATGCAGACTGTTCATTTCTGAACAGTTAGATACCCTAAGTTAAAAGTCAACCCTATTTTATCATCAGTGGGAAAAGAAACATTTTTGAAGATCTCCAAGTGTTTGTGAAGCCCTTACTCAAGACTGTTTGCTATCCAAATGTTGCAGGATAATCTCAAATCTATTTTAGTAATCTCTAAGGACTTATTTCTTAACAATGTCTGTATGTGTCTATTGTTTAGCTTACATGAATGAAAGACTTTGGGTCCTTTTTCTTTGTTAGTTTTCCTCATTTTTACATATGTCTTTCCCTCTGGCTCAACAGTAACCATTTATTATAAAATGTCTGTTCTGATAAGTAAACCTCACATCTGCTGCACTGCAAACAAATAATAAATTTGATGCAGTGAAAAAAATTGGAAACGGGGGTATGTCAAGGAAGTTCATTTCATGTATATTCAAAACAGCAAACAGTGACAAGGGAACCACTTGGTACCTGTGTAACTCCTTCTGGAAAGAAGTTTTATTAAATGTAATAACATATACTACTTTCTCTGGATAGTGATACTATTAAAATGTCACTAATTGGCCTAGATTTTTTTATGACTTATTTTTTTAATGTCATTTCCAAATTTAATTCCAAGTTGTTATTACATCTCCTACTTTTCAGTTATTTAACCACTGATTAAACTAAGAAATTTTTTGTAACAACTTTTGGAAAAGTACATGAATACCTAAAAGATAAAAGGAACTTCCTTTCTTTCTTCAATAACAATTTGGTACTAGCTTACCAGACCTTTGGAAGTGTGTGGTTTTAACAAATCCTGTTACACTTTCAAGGTTCTTGTTTTCTTTGCAAACACCTTGATTTGAAGTGCTGCTGAAAGGCTGAGATGTATGATAAAAAGGTTTGAAGCCTTTTATTCACTGTCACAGCTTAAGGAGAGGGCCTTCTTATGCTTTCCAAGCTGGGTTAAGTACATACAGCAACCCTGACCTGAGTGCCCAGCCTGGCAGGGTAATTGATTCCTTGTGCCCATACTGATTTTTGAGTTAGAGCATGAGTCTTTCCAGGTGAGAATGGTGTGGTTTAACTCCTCACTGTGCACAGAGTGACACCTGTCACGTTGCAAGTGAAGCACAAAGGCTCTTGGAAAGTGTTTGTTGTTGTACTATTTGTGCACTTACTGAGGAGTCATCATATTTCCTCAAAATGAGCAAAGTCAAAATTTATGTTGGAGGTGTGAGGATTTTTTAAAAAGCCACTTTAAATTGTGTCTGAAATCTGCTGTTTTCTGATACTGCTGAGGGTAAGCAGAGGATGATGTAGATTCACATGTGCATGACCACATTTTTGGAGGAAAAAGCAAAGTAATAAAATGTTCATCTCTTTGGCTGAGATCATTGGCTTCTCAAGAGAGCCGTGAGAAGCATCTGTGTTTGGGGGAAGAAAACAACAAGAGGAGAGAATGGGGAATTTATTACAAGTAGGGTTCAACATGCTTGCTTTGCCTTCTGCAAAGCTGGACCAGGTGTTAGTTTTATATCTGAAGTTTAAGATTGGGGCAAGAAGAGAAAGATTGCCTCATTTAAGCCACTATTTCAAAATTATTTCAGCCTACTCCTTTTTAATCTTAAATTAATATGCTGGTTATTCTTTGTAGAGCTGAAAACTTGACTGAGTAACAATGTGCGTGGGCTATTGCTTTCAGTCTTGCATTTTGGAGAGCTGTGAGGGATTTAAAGTAAAATGCCAAGTTCTGATACACTGAATAGTTTAAAATTGCCCATCCACTGATTTCAGTGCACACCAGTCTTGCTTTGGCTTTCAGCCAAAGAATAGAATTATGTCATGTCCCTGCACATGTGCACTCCACTCATAGTAACTGAATGATTTGGGTTAGAAGTGTTGCCTATAATCAAAAGAGAAAAACTCCTTGCAACAGTGTTAAAATAGTAAAATGAAAAGCAGACCTTTATTGGGAGCATCCTAGTGTCCCAGTGGTAATGGGATTGCCACTGGTTTTCTATAATTTTATAAGGCTAATTAATTAGGGTATCTAACAGGTGTATCCAGTAGGAGATATGGTTGTCCCAGTTGGTCCAAGGAGTTCATTGGAGTTGGTCCAAGGGCTTCTTTGCCCTACTTCTTGTTATGACTTCTCAGATTCTGATTGGAAAACCAAAAATATTGTTCTTGTTGTTCTGACAATAAGACTAAACAGTATTTTCAGAAATGTGTGACATGGTTAGCTCACGGTTCTACAATCTAGGGGAAAAGGGTACAAAAAGTACTGGGTCTGCAACCATGCATTAGCAATCTACAGAGCTACAAATGTATGAAAAATATCTAAAAAGCTTAGGCATCAAAAAGGATCCTTAGCAGCAGGTTCCTGCAGGTATGCCTCTTAGATTTTATGAAATATGTATAATCATGTTCCAAATTATAGTGGCCTACATGTTTGATGAATATTAATTTTTCCTGCTGCCTCCTCTGTAAATTAAGATGGATTGGAATGCATCTACTTGAAAAATAGAACTATTAATAGTCATTTTGGAAAACCACCCCCAATTCAGAATATTTTTGTTTCTCCCTGTATTCTTCAGTTCTTTTTTAGGGTGATTTCATTTAGTATACAAAACATTAATTGAAGTCTTCTTTAAACAGAAGGAAAAACACTTCAATGTTCAGAAGAACATGGGATCTACATTTTCTTAGCTGTTGATTGTCCTCTACATAAAGAGTGACAATCACTTTTCCCCTTTCAGAAATAGGGTACTTAGCATTGAGACTGCAAAAATAGTTTTGTAAGAATAAACTACCTATTTTTTGCTTGAAGAGAATTTAAAAATACAGCTTGGCACAGCCTAAGTTTCTCAGCTAGCAGGAAATTTGGATCTGGCATTTTAGAGATATGATTATGTAATCTCTAATATAAATTTTAATCTGATAAATATTTGGAGAATGATTTCAGGAAAGTTATTATATGTACTCTAATTTTACAAGTTGCATATATGGGAGCTGTTAAAAATTAGAAACAAACACATTTTCTTTTGGCCAAACTGAAATGAAAACTATTGCACTTGCATTTGTTTCAGGATAAGGTGTTAGGACTTGGAGGTATGTCTTTGCTTTTTCATATTATAGTGGAAGAAAATGTCAAGTAAACTGCACCACAGTTTAACAATCTGATTTCCACTCTTGATTCCATTTTTCAATTTTACCAACATTAAATTTCAGCATAGTTAGTGAAAGCAGCAATCCAAAAGAACTGATTATTTTGTGAATTTATATTTTTATTGTAATATGTATACTTTTCTTCTAAAAAGCTGAGTGGCACAAGGACCTATTGTCTGATTTTTATGGAGTTACATTCCTTTGGTTTAAGATGTGGTACACATTGCTCAATACAAAAATTGTGTTCTAAGGGGTATCTAGTCCTCTGCTTTTTGATTCAGAGCTTGCTTTTGTGTATAGTAGTGACTGATGATAGTATTGATATTGTAATCCCATTAAGAACACGGTGGATACATCTGTATTGCATAGGGTTAGTTGCTTTTCTGCCAAGCTGAAATGTCCTAAATCAGGCCTTTATCCAGTTAACATGCTGAAATCTATAGCTGACATGAATCTTTGCTTTATAGAAACTTGTGGTGGAGAACGTTGAAGTTCTAACACAAATGAGGACCAGCTTTGACAAGCCAGACCAGATGGCAGCACTATTTAAAAGATTATCATGTGGGTATCCAACAAGATCCTACTAAAGTACAGAGTTACTTTTTAGACTTGTCTTTGTAAAGAAAATGGGAAAAATTAATTTCTCTATTGACCATCCGTAAGCAGCAAAATGTATGTGAGCTCACATAAACTGATGGATCATTTCAAACTTTTCCAGTCTTCTTGTGTACAAAGTGAGATTTCAGTGTTATTTAGTGCACAGGCACTATATTAGTGACGAGTTTTGAGCATCATTTCAGGGATGATAATATGTAGCTGTAGCAGCAGTAATATGGAAGCCTGGTACATAGCTTTAGAATGTGAAACAAAAAATAATTACAATAAATAAAGAGACATTTTTGTCCTCAAGAAAGCACAGAACCAGTGGTAGCATCCAGTACTGTCAGCTGTGTTTATTAGGTTTCATTCCTGGAAGTGGTAAATGTGATAGTCTTCTACTGAAAATCCCATTGTGGATTCAGCTATTAAAACCTGCTTTAGCACTGGTTATTTTGGCTCTTTTAAGGAATGGCTTTTTTTCAGTACCTTGTTGTTTTCATTATTTTGTTAAATATTTTGTTTCCCTTATTTGAAGAATTGATCTTATTAACATCAACACTTTGTTCATTCCTCTCTTTTCAGCTGTTGACAGTGTTTTGAAGAGGATGACAATTATTGGTGTTATCTTGTCTTTTCGGTCATTGGCACAGGAAGCACTTAGAGATGTAAGAAAGAACTGAATATGTCCTGAATAATTTTCATTGTATTTAGCTTAATGGAATGATAGGATATTTGAAGCTTAACTGTTCAGGATTGCTAGCTCTTAAAAGGTTGATGATATGGGTAAAATGGCAATACTCAGTTCAATACTGGGCTTCAAATTGCAGCTTGGGATGAGGGAATATTTTTTGAGTACTATTCAGAGAACTGTTACATTAAAACATCACATTTAGTTTAGATCATGTTTTCTGTGTTTATTCGTTTTAAAGGCTTTTATTTCACTTCTTTGTTGTAAACATTTATTAGGCTTTGATGTCTTAAATCTACAAACAAATACAAATGCTTAAAATAAAAACCCATTAGAAAAGAAAATTAGCCCAGTAAAATAATGGTAGTGTTTAACTGATAATTAACATGGGAAGTAATTTTTGTCATTTTGTATGTATTTGTATCTCTTAGGTCTTATCCTACCACATTCCTTTCCTTGTAAGTTCCATTGAGGACTTCAAAGATCACATTCCAAGAGAGACTGACATGAAGGTAATATTTGGCTGACAGGGTGATAGAGTCATTTTGGAGCTTAGTAATTGTGGATCTGCAGCCTCCTAACATCCTGGGTGAAAAATCACAACCAACTGATAGAATAAGCATTCTATGTGCCTGTGATCACATTTGAGAACTTTCATGGACTTAAGAACGAGATTTATCAAGTGTTAAAACATGATAAGGGGAAGAATGCTGAGCTGCTTTACACTGTGAGCTGTACAACTGGTAAAACTAAATATTTCAAGGATTCTGTATGAAATCCCTGAGGAAAAGAAAAGTTAGCAGCTTAAATAAGGTAGCTTTCTTCTGAATGAGAGTATGTTTCCATCCAAAAACCCTTGTTGGCACATCATGTGGCTTCTGGACATGTATGCACAGTAGCTGAAGTCTAGCAGGGTTTTCAATTTCTTATTGCAGCTTGGAGTCTGTGAATATTTCAGCTGCTTAATGGTATTGCAGCAGTTTGATTTGAAGAGAATGTGCACTGGGATATACAATGTACATCTCGAACTTTTCCAGAAACAACTTTTAGAAACCTGTTCTTGAGCAAAGTATGGTTTTTAAGGGCCAGAATATGTTGTTATCTCTGAAGTTCACGTTTTGCTGTTAGCTCTTGAGCAAAGTAACTAAGTTCTCTGTGTATGAAAATTCATTAAATAACATTAACATCCTCCTCCTTTTAAAAGTTGAGAGTCATCATTGTGAGCTTCATGACTTCAGAAGACACAGTTCAGCAGTTATATTCTGGCTCATTTTCAGTTAAAATTACTGAAATTTTACATGTATGCTATTTCATTCCAAGATATAATCACATGCTCTTTGAAACTTGCAATGCTGATAAACCAGCCATGAATGTCTGATGTCCCAGAAAACATTGAAATTCATACCACAACAGAGGAAATGCTGTGGAAAATGCTATGGAAAATTAACTTCAAATGTACAAGCTCATGATAAAAATTGTATCAAAATAATGCAAGTTGCCTTTGTACTTCTCAAGAAAAGCCTTTCTAAAATTCCCACCTGTAGTTGTGGAGAAAATCATTGATCACCAGAGCATCATGTTCAATACTTTATTGGACTTGAGGAATCAGCATCCAGAAGAGATGAGATGGGAAGTTCACTGCTTACTTTGCTTGATCTTTTCAGAAAGCATCCTACACCCTCTGGTATCAAAGAAGTGCTGAAAAGCAAGGTGGGATTACTGCAACAGTAATCATTGAAGACAGTATTTTACCATTAATGTTTTTAAGTTGATGATAACAGATGCTTTGAAACAGTTTAGTGGATCTCCGAAGACATCGCTGAATTCATTAGTATCAGTAGATATGAGAAAGTGTAGTAATTGCTGCTTCTTCTCCGGAAGTCAGCAGAGTAATTTACAGTCCATGGAATAAGTGCATGGGAAAAAAAGCAAAATAAAACCCTGCTGAGGGCTGCTGTCTGGCTCTTGCCACATAGCACTACCCATTTGCCTTCTGCTTCACATAATATTTGGCTATTGGCCTTCTCTGTCTCTGCTGTAGTCCTCCTGTGATTCTTAAATATACCTATTTTGTGTCTTGGTGTGTGGTTTTTTTTTTTGTTACAAGTGTCTAAAACAAATTCTGACCTCTGTGGGTGTACTCCACTCTGCTGGTAGATGATGGTACAGACTGGTAGATGATGGTACAGGCGTGACTGAAGCTGTCATGTCTGGTGTGATGTGTTGCCATGTACACTTGTTAGAGAGTTCATAGCATGTCTGGATAATGTTGGAGGACTGTGCATGGAGCCAGACCTGGGTAATCTTGTCCAAAGTGCCTGCTGTGAATACTGGAAACTCTTGTCATGTATTCCCCCACAACTCTGCCAGAGCTTTGTCTTGAAACATCTTGTTGGATGAGCCAGGAATGTTCTATGAGTCTGCTAATAATTAAGCCCTGGGGACAATTAGCAGCTCGTTCTCTGAGCTTTTTCCTGGCCCTGTCACACACAGCTGAGCAGCTGTAGGTAACAAAGTCTTCTTTTGGGACAATAAGGCAAACTATTTTTTTCTGAAAGGCATATTAAGAGACAGATCTTCACAAGGTTTTTATATAGTGGATTGGAACAGTTGCCTTTTTGGGTATATTTTAGGGCATAATAACATAGTGATTTCCTATGTACTGAATTTGCCAAGCAAAGTATGAATAGTTTTAAAGCTGTTGATGAAATTAATACTTGTTATGAAATATTATTTTTATTTTACTATTCCCAAAACTTCTGATTTGGGGTGACTGTTAAGATGGGGATCTCTTCTCCTTTTATTTGGATATTTTTAATATTAAATTCTTGAGCTATCTATACAAGCTTTTAGAAATAGGCTTACATTTGTTCCACTGTGCATGTAGTGACAGGATGAGGGGCAATGGCTTTAAGATGACTGCGTTAAGATCAGATATTAGGAAAAAATTCTTGACTGTGAGGATGGGGAGTCCTGGCACAGGATGCCCAGAGAAGCTGTGGCTGCCCCATCCCTGAGGTGTTCAAGGCCAGGTTGAACAGGGCTTGGAGCAACCTGGGATAGTAGAAGGTGTCCCTGACTATAGCAGGGAGTGCAATGGGCATGGCCTTAAGGTCCCTTCTAATGCTGACCATTCTGGGATTCTGTGATTCTTTAGAGCCTGTTAGGCTGTTTAGAACCATGCCCTGTCCATGTGCTCTAATTCTTTTCATGCAGGACTGTGTAAACACCACTGTATGCTTTTCATACCAAAGCTTCCCCTCAGGTAGTGCTCACAAGGAGGGTCTGCACAATATTCACTTCATGGAGCTGCTCAACTCTACATGATAATTTACAGAAAAAGTGTAAAACTTCCCAAATATAATGGCACTAAGACACTGCTGGTGTTTCCTGTATTCATTTGTACTTGATGTAGACCTGCTTTTGCAGAGAGTCATCTGAACTATGGTTTCAGAAACTTATTGGAATAGTAAGTGGAAAGGGAAAACAACAGTGTCGAATGCTTGTTGATGGGAACAAAAGAGACATCCTGGGATGGACTGGGAAATGGAATACATTTCGAAATGTTCTTAGTTCCTTCAAGTGCTGTGGCCACTTAGACTGTAATTTTTGGTGCCTGGAGTCAATGAACACTGAATCTGTATAACATTTGCACCTTGTAACATTTCTCCATGACTCTATTTCACCAGATTGTGACTTTTGGGTTTTGTTTAAAAATGCTATGTTTGTAGATGTTAGCTGATACTTTAGATCTGGTAGAGAAGATACATCAGTTTCTTTTGAACATTAAAGAAAGATGTAGAAACAGCTAATTGGAAGTCAGGGTGTTGCTTTGGAGGTGATGTGGGAAATTATATGAGTTTTGTTTGGCTTGACACCACAAAATTACCATCTGGTGCACAAAGTGCAGACACAGCTGCTCAGTGGAGGTCAGAAACAAACAAAATCTACAGTCTCTGTCTTATATTTGCCAAATCTCTGAAATTTCTTAGTGCCTCAAACTCATTTTAAACATCACAGCAAAAACTGCTTCATCATCTTTACATGAAAGCATTTGTGTTGTCTTTCTTCTGGTCCTCAGGTGGCAATGAATGTATATGAACTGTCATCTGCTGCTGGATTGCCTTGTGAGATTGATCCTGCCTTGGTTGTAGCACTGTCTTCTCAAAAATCAGGTGAGAACTTCCAGCTTCAAAAATATAAATGTTTAAAAGAGAAAAGAAGAGTTTAAATTGCTGGGAGGAAACTTGTATATCTTGACTCCTTTGTATTCCTTCAATAAACTTCATAAATGGCATAAGAGGATGAGTTACTTATGCCTGCTGTTTATTGGTGTTAGCTTGAGAATCTTTTCAAATATGCATGAATGGATGTGCTGACCTAGAAAATGGTAACAGGTAGATGCAGAAGGAATGTAAGGGTGAGCACTGCTGTGATTTGAGAACAATGACACTAAGAGTGTCTTGTGAACAACTTGATCAGTTCTGTTGCACAGATATGTAACAAATCTGTCACCTAAGTAAGCATTAAGAGCTGAATGCAGCTCATGAATTTAACAATATTTTGTTGCCAGTGTGTCCTACAAGTGTTAACATGAAGTTTACAAGGGAAAGCAGTAAAATAAACATGTTAGAGAATTGACATTGATCATGCTTCCTCTTCACTGCTTTAAGGCACTGCTGTCTAAGCTTTTCAGTTTTGTTTATTCTGACAGGTTCAAAGACATGAATTAAGATTCTTAAGTGTTTTTTCATGGTCTTGTGCGTGGTCTTCTTTTTTCCTATCTTCCTTACTGAGCATTTCATTACTTTTTTCCCCCTGTATGTTGTGCATAGCTAATATTAGAATGAGACCATGAATATTTTAAATGCTACCTAAGTTGTTTTTTCTTACTTCAATAGTAGTTATTTTGAGAGAGGAAAATACAGAGGTGCATTTCAGTATTAGAATTTAAGTCCCAAGCACAATTTCTTTGTGCACTTAGAAAAAAAAGCAGCCCAAAGTGTATTTGTTCTATCGACATTATATGTGTAATATACAGAAGTATATTTTTGTTAGGTATCTAAAATGGCATTTTAAATAGATTGTTTTCATTGTGGTACAGCTATGAAATGTTTAAGCTAGGTCAACAAAAATAATTTCTGTATATTCTCTGTATGTAATGGTTTATGATCTTGTATTTTGATTGTTACCTTTGGAGTTTGAAATATTTTGCTTTTATTCAGTTTTCATAGTGAGAAATTCTGTATGTCACCAATTGTTGACTTTTTAGAAACTGGTCTTAGGCTAATGTGTGATGCTGCTCCTATTTTTGTAAGCACAAGGTTTTAGTGTGAATTGACATGAGTGCACCATCACCTTCTGCTCATTTGCCAAAGGGAGAGTGCAAGAGAAGCTCTTCTTACCTTAGAGCAATAATTGGATTTATACCAGCATGAAAAGATTACTGTTCTGCTCATCATATAAAAGACTTAGTAACTAAATCATTAGAAATAATAGCATGGCAGTGGTTTCTTTTTGTTCTCCTAGGTAACAGACTGGACATTTTGCAGCTTCTACTCTGTTTCTTTCGGCAGGACTGACATTAATATTCCTCTTTTCACAATACAAACATTGACTTAGTTTGATTTTGCTTTAAATTTCAATTTAGTCAAACATTTTACATTCTAATCTACCTGCAGCTGAAAGGAAATATTTCAAGATTACTTCTTTGATTCAAGAACTTTATTATTTTTATTTTTAGAAAACATTAGTCCAGAAGAAGAATATAAAATTGCTTGCCTTCTAATGGTCTTCGTGGCTGTCTCCTTGCCTACTTTGGCTAGCAATGTGATGTCTCAGTACAGCCCTGCCATCGAAGGTAATGTAGAGTCAGCTCAATATTTGCTGGGAATGCTGTCTTCATAATAGTCCTGGTAGTGTTTGGAATACATTTGCCTTTAATATTTAATTTATAGTGAACAAATTTTAAAATCTGTCAGCCTTAATTCAGGCAAGTTCTTCTGAAAGAACTTTAAAAAGCATTTACTGTTGTCTGAGATAGCGTTCTATGAAAAATTAGTTTGGTACTTGAAATTTTCAGAGCAGTTCAGACACTGCAGGGGGCAATCTTGTCCTACGGTGGAGTCATTCAAGCACACATTCTGCATTAATTAGTGTGGGACTTCCTATCTAATATAATATATTCTAGTAAATATTAATGTTGTAGTAATCTTTACATTGGCCTTGGGCCAGTCATTCAAGGTGTCCTTTCTATATTTAATACTCTGTTCATATTGCCAAGCATAAAGTTTTGAAAACAGAATCTGGAAGGTGGAAGTGGTGAACAGAATTATTTCCTACACAATAGTTCAACTTTCTTATTTAAAAAAAATCATCTTTGCCTCAACAAAATTCTTTGCACGTAATCCACAATTTTCTTTCTCCTTTTAAGTTCAAAAAAGACAGACAGTGCTGTTCCAACACATACAAAAGTCACCTTTCAAGCTATTTCCTTTGTAATGTGTAACATGACTCACATAAAAGACCATGTTTATACTACTTCCATTCACTGGGATGCATATTTTCTCTAATTAGTTTTTAAACTTGCATTATTTTAAATTTGCTCAAAATTGTAACTCACAAAGTAAGTGTAAACTGGCTTCTGAATATTTAAAGTACCAGGAAACT
The DNA here is from genome assembly GCA_013397075.1 of Rhabdornis inornatus. Classification (NCBI taxonomy): domain Eukaryota; kingdom Metazoa; phylum Chordata; class Aves; order Passeriformes; family Rhabdornithidae; genus Rhabdornis; species Rhabdornis inornatus. The sequence goes on from VWZS01001740.1 coordinate 886,709, forward strand.
ACCAAAAATTTTGAAAGCTTTCTGTATGACTTAATGTAGTATGCAAATAATATTTTTTAGAGACCCAGGATTGTTGTTTTACATGGGATTAATCAGCCTTTTCTTCAGTTTTGAATTATTAGGGATGTGTTGACTCAAGTTTCATTTTAAGACAGATAATGTAGACTTCTCTAGTTGTGGAAAATGTTAGATAACTCTGATGTATGAGTAGAACTTGAATATTGATTTGAAAAGTAAAGAATTTTCAAGTTAAAAGCTTTTTCTGCTGAATGGGGAGAACAATCTGTTACCTGCAGAGTTGTTTCCTATTATTCATGCTGTCTTAGTATTTCTGTTGCTCTTTGCAAGCTTTTTCCAAGTCATGATACTTGAATAAAAATCTTGGAATATAGGTGAGGGCAGGGAATACATAATGTGATTAGTGAGGTGCACAGGTAGAAACTTCCTTGTCTGAAGACAGGTTGCCTGTCTTTACTCAGTCCAAATGAACTTGTTTATGTGTGTGTAAGATCACATCTCTTAAAAATTACCTATAGTTACAGTTTTGTAAAAGAAATCCTCTAGAAGCACTTCCTGCTACCAGTTTCTCCTTCACAGGATCTTACCAACTCTAGAGTCTCAAAACCTGTATGGCTTGCCAGTACTAAAAGTTTTACTGGTGATTATATTTTTACATTTACCCCTCTGCAAATTAAGAGTGTGTCAGGCTAGCTAGGGGTTCTCCAGCAGGTTAAAGCTCAGGTGGGTTTGCCTTCCTCAAACTTCCTCTCTTCCCAAGACCCTCTTAGTCTGTTTTTAGCAGGCTGAAACAACAGATAATTCTTCTGTTGAAGATAAGCAGATAATCTGTCTGTTTTATATCATGTAGTTTAAATATTCCAGTTTATGTGGTTTCATTTACATTAAATAACTCTTAAGAGGAAGTCAGGCAGAGCCTTGTTTCAAGGTGAGCTCTTAAAGTACAGTTCATAGATGACATGAAACTGTGACTGGAGAGAAAAGTTACATCTTGCACTCAAATAAACCCATATTAGGAGTTGCTGCTGGTTCTGTGAGATGTGGCCTGTGTATTATATAATTTTTTACTGAGTGGGCTCTTTTATTGAGAGGAAAATCTAGCAAAATGTATAAATAAAATATGTTAGCTCTGCAAAAATAACTGAACAAACAGGATAGACTTTGTCATTCCTGCCTTCCTTGCATAATACTACTTTTTCTTGTGTTCTACCCTTATTGTAGAACATCTGGCTTGAAACACTTAATATAAATGGTATTTCCAGAATGTGAACTTAATAAATTCTGCTTTATGAAGTAAATTCCCTGGATAAATCCTGAATTAATCCATCAACGAGTCACAGATTTGAAAGAGTTTCAGCTTTCTAATCTGGCAAGACATATCTCCCAAATACAGACAAGTGCTTGGACAGCTGTAGCGATGTCTGTATTCCGCTGTCTGCTTTAAGATCAAGTCTGTTTCTTCCACTAGTTCCACATAAAGGCTCAAAGTCTAACAGACCTTTACTTTTGCTTTCAGTACAGAATCTGAGCTGCTAGTCAAACACCAGGCTAGAGGTCTAATTTGTCAGCTAGAGGGTAAATGGAATACTAGTCTGTAAGAGCCCTAGTTCTTTTCTAAATGCTTGAAACCTGTTGTGAGTTGGAAGACAACAGTTCTATTGCATCAACAATTCCCTTGTTGATGCTTTTTCTACAGCCTGAGACATAAAAATGAAGTCTCTTGAATAAAATGAGCCTCTTCAAAGACAAATACATATTTGAATCAGAATTAAACAGAACAGATTTTCTTGACTGATGTTCGTATAAAAATAGGAGACAAAAGTTGGAGTATCAAATCTAGGGGCCCTGCTGAAGGAGATCCTCAGGGATCTTCACTGGGACCTGCTAGTCAGCATATTCACAGACCACCTGGATGGGGGGCTGAAGAGTGAGGTGATAAAATTTATGTATCATGTGAAGTTGTTGAGGGTATTAGAGGAGTGAAGAGCTGCAGAGGTATGAGGTACTGAGTAAAGTGGGCAATAAAATGACAGCTAAAAGTAATTTTAAGTAACAATAGTGATATGCATGGAGAAAAAATGGATTTTTCTCATGTGGAGTGATGGGGTCCAGCTGACCTCACTATTCAAGCATGACCTTGGAGTAATGGTAAATGGCTGAATGAAAATATGAGCTCATTGCTCACCAATGGTCAAAAAAGAAGTTAAGAATCAGCATGTTTGCATGCTTGAATACTTGTTAACTCCTTCAAAGACCACCTCCTTTTCATGTGCTCACCCTTGCCGAAGATACTTGCTTAAGTGTATATTACTTTTGTTGTAAAGTGGTATATTTGACTTAATTTGCCTCGAAGAAATGTCAGGTTTACTGAGGAGCAGTTCTTCTGCTCTCTGTGAAAACTGGTGTCATTTAACCACCTTCCAGGGCTCTGAAGCCTGAGTGAATTTTAGGCAAGATGGACCAGGACAGTGTTACATATGAGGATCAGCAATGAAACAACTTTGTTCTTGAGTACCTGTGGATCTCTTTGAGGAATACTGTCTCAAAGGACATGAGATGTTCATTTACACAGAGGGAGAAAAATCATCAATTAGCTTGTGAAAATCTTGTCTTTTTGGCCTAGTCAAGTGTTAAAGCTCTCAAGTTTTGTAGAAACCAAATAAACTTCCAATATATCCCTTATTTCTAAAAGCCCCAGGTTGTTTCTCAGGTTGTTGTGACCATTAGAAATTGGAAGGCAGAGCTGTACTTCTGATGACTTTCCTGATAACAAGTTCAGTGTGGAAGAGTACTTCGCTCCCATTGTGTAAGATGCTAAAAGTTCTTCTTTCATTGTCACAAGTCTCTTTAGTCTTTGGTGATATTTTCCAAAGAATATTGTCTTTTCCAACGTGGTGCTGAGGTGATTTGAGTATGTTTTTGTTTAGGGCATTGCAACAACATCCATTGCTTGGCAAAAGCTATCAATCAGATTGCTGCGGCTTTATTCACCATCCACAAGGGAAGCATTGAAGACCGTCTTAAAGAATTTTTAGCTGTATGTATAACTTTATTCCTACTTGTTAAAATGTACTGTTGATTTTGGGATGCAATGCAATTGACTTCATGGAAGTCTGTATTGATGCACAAATAATATTTTGTATATGCTTCTATATACAAGTCTATACATAGATCAAATTTTGCTGTAGCTCTTTATAAAAAGACTTGTGTGTTGGAAAGTTAGAGGAGCAAATCAGTGCAAGTGTCATTTTTTTTTTTTTTTTAGTACAACCTTTAGTATTTTAGCACATACCATTTCTCACATTCTGTGGCCCATGGTGGGGAAAAAATGTGCAATGCATATAAAATCAAAATTCTGTCTACCTGCTTTTTCCCATGATACTTCAGTTAGTTACCTTTGAAAAAGTAAGATAAACTTCAGAGTGGCTTTTGTGTTGTACCTTTTGACATGCCTGCCCTTCTTAAACGTGAACAGCCAGGTAGCAGCATGCTACAGGGGTAGTTGGGAAAAGGAAATTTTTAATGCCTCAGAATAATAGATTGAAGATGAAAGCTACTGAAATCTTTAGTGATGCTTAGGAAAAAAATCAAGAGTTTCTAGGTCATGGTGACATGTTTTAAATACATTTTGATGTGCTACTTGAGTAGAAATAAAATTTTTTAAATGGCTCTTAATTAGCCAGTGCTTGCAGGAAACTAAAGGTTAAAACAGCAGCATCACTTTAATTTTTAAAAATTACTATTCATTTTGAGTGGGTTTTGATTTTTCTGTTTGGCATTAAAATGTGTAGAGAAAAAGCCCCTCCCTCTTTATTTTAGGTAACTTTCTGTAACTAGAAGTTCACAGAAACTTTTTTTTTTCTTAACGAATCTTTCACTTGTGGAAATTCATTGCATTTTGTAAAACAGAAAAAAACCCTATGGCCATTGACCTTGTCTAATGCAACTGCTGGATGTAAAACATAAAAGAGAAATGGTTGTATCAAGTTGCATACATTTGACAAGTGAAGAAAACCAGTGTAGTTTCATGTGATAAAAACACTTTTGGTATGAGGTTTGCATTCTTTCAGTGTTTATGGACTGCTTTCAGACCACTGCTTTTACTGCACAGGCTATGACTTGATGGTTCAGATATTTTGTTAATCTTTCTTTTTTAACACTTACTGTTAGTCTGAAAGAAAAAAACATTTATCTTGAGAAGAAAATTACTGCTGAAGATGATCTGCTTTCCTGTCCAAGTTAATTAAATGCTAAAAAAACTTAGGAAGTTATTTAATGCTGATGAGAATGTACTATGTATCTTTTGAAATAGACATACTGACTTGATATTAAGAATTGATTCATGACAACTTTTTCAAGAAGAGTGTTGAGTTAGATTTTTAAAGTTAGTATTTTAATTTAAAATCCTTCTCTGGTAAATACGTGGTTTAGGCATATTCCCATTGCCAAAATGATGATTGTACATCTGGAAGTTGGAAGGGTTTTTTTTCAAATTTCTGCAAGGCATGAAAACATGATGTAGCAAGAGCCCAGTGATGGTTCATGTGCTCAGGATTACTTGATTTCCTTTGTCATTATTAGTACAATGCAGAGTCCATTGGCTTTGTGTAACAAAATAGCAGAAGCTCATCAATGCTTTTTTTTATTTATTCCTTTGAAATACTCATTTTCTATAGCTTGCATCATCCAGTCTACTGAAGATTGGCCAGGAGACAGACAAAACTACTACAAGAAACCGAGAATCTGTTTACCTACTACTAGACATGGTGAGCATTTGTGTATTCACATTGTTCAGATAATTTTCACTGTTTGCTTAGTACATAGCATATGTTTAAGAAGCAGTGTTCAGTGTGTAGGAGAAAATCTTCTCTGCTCAGAGGATTTCCTCTCAGTATTCAGTATCTTTTGGAAGATGACTATTTTATATTGGAAAGTGAAATACTTGCTTTGAGAAGCAGTGAGTTTAAATGTAGGGAGAAACACTACTATAAACTTGGTGCAATTTATTTTCACTGTGAAATATGTTAGTGGTGGTGTGATGCAGGCTGGAAGGATCTATATGAAATAGATTATCAGTAGAAGGTGCTCTGCAAAACCTTGTGTTTCTGGTATTTTTCAGATTGTGCAGGAGTCTCCATTCCTGACAATGGATCTCTTGGAGTCTTGTTTCCCATATGTCTTGCTGAGAAATGCATACCATGCTGTCTACAAACAAAGTGTTACATCCTCTGCCTAAGTATCTACTCACTGGAGATAAGACATAGCACGCATCTGTGTGGCCTCAGTTTTATCTGTAAACTGTGGAGCTATTTTACTCTATGGCCTGATGAACAGTTTTGTGAATTATAAACTTTTTCCATAACGTTGTATTCCTAAACAGTGGTTTCTTAATATGGTTGTACTACAATATAAGCTTGGTTGATTTTAGGTTGCACACTTAGGGAAATTTTTTTTCTCATTCTTTTTTTTTTTTTNAAATACTACTTCTGCTATATGTTTTTTGATATTGATCATGCAAAACAAAAATTGCTTGTTTATTTCCAAGAAGAAAAATGTATGTAGTGATTATTTTAGATAGAGTAGCCTTCATCTGTGTGTAAATTATTTCAAATAGGGAGAGTTATAAACTTGTACCTATTGTTCTTATTGAAAACAAATATTGGATGTGCATTTCTGTGAAGTAATTACAGCATTTCTAGTTTTATTTTGAAACATTCACCAATCTACGTACTATGACACTATCTAACATTAAAAATGTTATAGGACTGCTTATCCTACAGACAGTGACCCTCTCCCAATACTCTTAAACAACTGCAAGTGGTGGTGTTTGTATAAAGCATAGTGGAAATTTTTTTTAAACTAACTTCTGTGGTGCCCTGTTGGCATTAACACTACCATTGTACCCTGCTGTATAATAAACATTCTTACACATTTATCATATATTGATAAAATGTTAGCCCTTAACCACTTTTTATATGTTTTAAATTTTTGAAATTCAAGTGTACCTTCCATAACATACAATAAACACTAGACTGTATTATCTGTAGGTGAATTATTTTTAATATAAATGTTATCCTAGTATTTTAAGCTTTAACTGTGCTGTTGTGCATTGATTTACATCTCACAGTTCATTAAATATCAATCCTTAGAGCTTTTATGTGAAGACTTCTTTTAATCCTTCACCTTTTGCCTTTTGCGATAGTGAATCTTGTAAAAAATTGGAAGAAGGAATTAAAAACAACGTTAAAAATGTCAGTTTAGTGCCATTATCCTTTAAATCTTATTTTTACATAATAAAGCAAGAAAAGCATTTATATAGTATGTAGTGATGCCAGTTGTACCCACAGAAATAAACATATTGTTAAAGTATGAAACTTGAAATGATCTTAAAACAGGGGAATGTTGCTAAAACTGTAACATCAGACATGACTGAGACAGATGTATAATAGTCCCTTTTTTATCAGTCATGCAAATTGGCCTTGCAGGATAGCATGGGCTCATTTAGCCTGAAAGCTGACCAGATGGTTGTGCTCTGTAATCCCTGATGTATAAAAGCTGTGTGTTCCTCAACAGGCTCTGGACATTGTATAGAGCCCCTGTTCTTGGTGCAACTTCTCTGCATGCTGGTAACTTTTTCAGTTATGAAAGAGCTGTTGTGTGCTCAGTTACAATAGCTTCCTCTGTCCAGAGGAAAAAAGTACTGGAATAAAATTGTCCTAAGGAAGTAAGACAGTACATCTATATTTTTCTTAATTATGCATTTTATGTTGTAACTATGGAAGTGTTTTTAAATTGATAAGTTAATACCATAATGAAGAAGTTTGTTCATAAAGTAATTAGGTTGAATGCAAGATTTATGAGTTCCACTCTGTAATATTTATAGTCTAATACATTCAAATGTTCTGATTTCAATTAAGACTTTGATTATGATGTAGCCTTTTGTGGGAAAGCAATGCCTATTTTCAAGATGGATTCTTGAAAAACTCAATTTTAAGAAATAACTTATTTTATGCCTTTAATATTTTTAAATACAAAACAATTGTATATGTCCATTTGCCTCAGATCCCAGATTTCCACTGTGGTGTTAGTGAACCAAATCTGGAAAACAGGTAAACAAATAGGTAATGGGAGTGGTATCTGTTCAAGAAGCTGCTGTGTCAGATTTAGGTATAAACATTTTAGACATGGTAGTTTCTGTGAGAATCCTTCCATGTGGTGTCTGGCACACAAATCCCTGAGGTGATGCCTTTTTAGCTACACTACTGCTTTTTAACACCTTCCTGCAAGAACTTGGGCGAGCTCAGAACAAACCACACAAGGGAAAAGTTGGGGAAGAACCATGTGGACTCATCCATGTGTTGGCTGGATTTGGGCAGGGCTGGGAGGATTTCCTTGTTGTGTTCTTGCTGTATTTCTGTTGTTCCTGGTTCCAGCTGAGCTACCACAGAGCTATTTAGGGTTCAGCCTGCTCATGGAAGGCAGAGCACATCAGGCCTGGTCCTCAAGGCAACCTGTGTCCATGCACTGCACAAACTCAAAAGCCTGGTGAACCAAGTTTGTTGGGAAGGAAGATTGAGAAGGAATTTTTTCCTCTGGAACCTGCAAGACCATGTCCACCACTTGGTAAGTTCAACACTTGCAACTGTGTATCGAGTCATCTCAGGTGGCCTTTTGTGCCATTACAAACAAAATGTGTTTGTAATTCCTGGAGCACGAAGCACAGATGGCTGGGCTGAGCTGGCCCCATATGGAGCCAGTTTGGATCAAATGTCTGATTCATGGGGGAGGGTTTTGCCTCATGTGAGAAACAGTGCAGAAGAAGAATGTCCCGTTGCTGCCCACAGAATTATTTTTATAATTTAAAAATATCTGTCTGCCAGCACAAAAGGTTACCATTGAAAGCAAGGGCTACTCCTAAACCTTTTTTTGCTGTAGTAATTTGTTTTCTGTATGGGAAAAGGAATTGGTAACACTTGGACTGTAGAAAGGCATTATCCCCAGAAAATGTTGGAACAAGGCCAGTGATTTGAAGAAAGATATGAACCTTCTTCAGCAGGTCGTCATGGCTCATATTACTTCAGAACTTATTCATTCCAGATTCAAGAATTTTGGACCATAAGTAAATATGCTTGGCCTCTAAAGTGTATTTTTTCCAAAAGCTTCCCTGGTGCTGAGATTCAGCATTGTGATTCATTGTGATTCATACTAAAAAGTGAACCCTCAGATACTTACTAGTAACTTATAAATTCTTAAAGTTCAGGTATGCCTGAACTAATGCTGTAATTTTTTTTTTTTTTGTGAGTTGCTCTCTTGAGCTGAGTGAAACTCAAAGCTAAGACTTTAGGTGTAGCAAGTTATCCTGTTCAGTCAGTGAAAGAGATTTTTTTTTAGACATAGGCTTCAAACTGGTCTCTAATCCAAATTCAAGCATCTTTTAACACCATAGTGCATTTTGGATACAATAGAAGTAATTTATTGCAGTTATATTGACTAATAAATGGGGCTGATAAACTAAGGACTGGAAGAATACAGGGAACTGCTTCCATTTCAGTCCTTGTGGTAGCCCTGAAACATGGACATAGCTGGTTGTCCATAGCAAGGTAATTGAAATGGCAGCTACACACATAGAAGAATTGCTTTCATGGACAGGAATGATTTTCAGTGTTGTCAAATAACCAGTTTTCAAAAATACTGAAGTTCTACTTGTATTCTTCTGTAAGTAAAATTTTAAAAATAATTTTAATGATAAAGCTAAACCTTTTCCTGAGATGACAAAACTTTTTTACTTGAATTGACCACTCCTTGTATGCTTTTGCTATTTGTCATGTTACAAAGTCTGTAAATATTTGTACTAACTCATAACAAAATCTAAATGTCCCCCTGACCTCTGTCCAAAACCATATTCATTTGTTATTAGTCATCCTTTTCCTAGCACTCCTGGGTCAAAACGACCTGTTCACTGGATATAGTGTCAGTGTGTCTTACACAATTCAGGAAGAGAAATTGTCAGTATTAAATTCAGAATGAAAAGCCTCTGCTGAGTTTTGCATGAAGTAAGGGTAGTTTGAATAATTTCTCACGTAGACTTTAAGGTTGTTGCCTGCTCATGATCATAGTAATCTTATGAAGTGCCTTCTCATGAAAAGTGAAGGTAAGCAATACAATTTATATTGACACCTGTGTGAAGAGATATGTGAGCTGCAAAGCTGTTACAGCTGTTTCAACCCCAGCTGAAACTCACGAATCCAGTTCATTTCCCACTAACCACATACTTTCCTATCTTGTCAGTACTCACATCGTGTGCCTACCAGGGTCTAGGAAAGACCATATTTCAGGTACCTGCAAACTCTTCTTGCCTTCTCTGCCCTTGTCATTAGCCTTTGAGTCTGAATTTGAGGGAATCTCAATGGGCAGCCAGTGCAGGGAACAGAAGTCTTGTTTTTGACAAAAGCAGTATTACTTCTTAATACAAATTCAACTATCTTTTTAACAATAGCAAGGAAACCATCTCAGCAACAATTAAACCATTCCTTGCATAGTCACACAAAGGAAAGAGAAGTATCACAACAAATACATTGTAAACTAAGACTGTCAATTATGGTAATACAGAAGAGGACTGAAAAGAAAAGGGAGGTAAGAGGGGAAAATGCTTATCTTAGAGCCATCAGAGAAGTTGGGAAAGATACTGCTCAGTGACTGATTCCATTTTGTGACTCTGAAGTCACTGGACATTTTGTGGATCAAATCTATATTGTATCTCACAGACTTCAGAATTGTATTTAAAAATTTCAGCTGGTGTATCCTCTTTATTCCATTCTGCACATGAAGCAAACTTATCCAGCCTTGGGACTATTTGTAAATAAAGGATCCTTGCAAGTGTAAAACTTTGAGGTGTCTTTCCATGAGCTTGTGTTTGCCAAGAGTAAATCAGCAGGACTGGATAGGACCATCTCTTTCATGCCTGTTTGTCTTGAAACACTAAAGGTGGTATGTGCTGTATGGATTTAGTTCCATAGATATCTAAACTGGAATATGTCAGGAATGATGCTGAGTGTTACAGTGAGATCAGGTAAGTGAAAGAGTTCATCTCAGCAGTTTGTTATTTTGCATAACAAATCATTTCAAAGGGCTTAGAAATGGGATGAGCCTGTGGCAATTGCTTTAGAGGTAACTTTATTAGGAGAACAATTGCACTGCTGTTTCCATAACAATTTTTTTTGAGTGCTAGGAAAACATGTGGACTTTTATCTAGCAAAATTCAAACTAGCAACAAGGAAGTTACAATGCATTTGAATTTTATCATATAATGCTAATTGTTTGCTGGCTAATCCATGGTGCCCCAGGCACTGGTTGGAGGTGGTCACAGTCCTTTGCTAAGGGGCATTGGAATGAGAGTTCATTTGTTTCAAATTTCTCTCCAGATGGTAAAGTGAACACAGTCTCATGGATTTTGCTGGCAGAGATGACACTTAACACAGTTGCCATGGGTATCACATGCCTCTCGAGGAGAGTCCTGGAGTATATAAAACCAACATCACATCAGAACTTCTCTAAATCCCAGTTACTAGCAGAGGATGCAAGCAGCAAAAGAGTAATTGCATATCAATATTGTAATTTTGCAGGTAAGAGATGGGGACAAAGAACTGTGAGTTAAGGGCACAGCCTCTGGCATCACTGAGGTGCCTGGACCCCAGCTTCTAAGTACATGCTGTTGAGGTCCCCATGACACTGGTGTGCAGAGGAGAGGGAAATTAAAGGCAGTGATAACCTCTGAGGGCCATTTTAAAACTACCCTGGTTGAACCAAGTGGGATGGGGCTGTGAGGGTAGTTTGCAAAAGCATTGGAGCTGAGATGCAAAGCAGATAAAACCCCTGCTGCCTTCTACCTAAGGAAAGCTCCCAGTAAAAAAAAAAACCCCATGGTACTGGAAAATGGCTGTTTTCTAAATTTGTATTGTCATGATTCCAGCATGGTGACTGACAGCCCTGCAAACAGAGGATTGGGTATTTCATCCTTACTGAGCAGGTAAAATACTCAAGCTTTTCTAAGTCACAAAGCATTGATCAAGTTTATTCCTGCCCAGTTAAACTGGCAAATATTTGTGTGTGTGAATGTGAGCTACATTGCTACAAAAGGATTTGTGTTTCTGATTTTAGTAAGCAAGCCTGTGGCTTCAGGGAGGGAGGTAAATCCAGCATTGTTGTAAGAACAAAGATTCTATAAAGGTGGGGGCAAAAAAACCCAAACAACACACCCTACCATGAGAAAAGCTTGTTGGAAGGTTAGTTTTATGGATCTTGTGAAAGCAATACTAGGGGAGGGACAGCAGAATGGCCACACTTAAAACCTATAATTCCTAGAAAAAATGCCACTAGCTTTTGCTTTGGTATTAGTTAAGCTATGGAAGTTTGTTGAGTAGAGAACTAAAGCAACTTTAAAACATTTAGTTCTCAACACTGTCACCCTAGTATTTAACCTTTAAAAAAATTCTTAGTTAAAAAATCATCATATTATCAGGATATAACTGGAGAAAAATAAGCATAGTAATAATTTAGTAGCTCTGACTTTTTTTTCTGCCACAACTAAAGTGCGTGTGGGATACAGAACATAAAGTCCCAGAGTTCCCAAAATATCCCCCAAATCACTGTTTTGAGGGGGGTAGGGCTTCAACATAGCCTGGTACATACTTCAAAGGGACTGTAAATCATTAGACATGCTGTGGACTGCTGCAAGGATGTAAAAGATCTGGTGGGCAAGGAAAGGCTTCTGCAGAAAAATAAGATTTTGTAAGAGATTGGACACTTAGACTAGGCTGTGGATTATGTTAATGTATAATGGCTTCACACTGAAACATTGTGTGGATTTATGCTCATAGACCACCTGCTCTTCCTTAATTTTGGGGTATCTTTCTATTTTCTACTTTCATTGCTATCTCTCACAGAAATAAAAATAAACTGTGCAAACTATGAAACACCTTGACAGAGTCACAGCAGCAGCTGCAGCCTCAGCAGCTCTCCCCAGTTTTAAAGCTTTTCAGTAAATCAGAGATGGGATGAGAAACTGAATTGTGAAGTGAAAAATAAGCACCCAGGAGCTACTAATGTCAGCTGTGCCAGGGTCTGACAGAGCACCAGGCAAGTGAGACATACAGGTAAGGCAATTGGGAACCTTAATCTGGGAGGATTAACAACTTCTGTGTGTGGGTTAGCTTTTTAACATGGAATTGTTTTCACAGGGCTAGATTTCATAGTTTTCAGCTTGCTGGAGCATCTGCTGTTTGTGTGGCTCAGCAAGTGTGTTAGAAGCTCTCAGGAAAGGTGATTCTTGTCCCAGATTCACTGAGGTTTCCACAGTGCATCCTTAAAGATCCCAATGGCTAAAAGCATGAGTGAAAATACACAGAAACAGGGCTGGCTTCTATTTATAGGTATTACTTGATCCTTGGTGCATCAAACCCAATCAGCTCCCACTGAAATTAGTAATGAGTCTGAGTTTCAGCACCTGGTGATATTAGGCTGGTATTGCAAAACTCAACTGCGCAGGCCTTATTTTTAGTCATGGCTGTGATTTGGTACTTAATACTGCTGGGCACTGCTAATAAATCTTGGTAAGCAGTGGCAGAGGCAGGCTCAGGCCATGCAACAAGAGAGGCTATAAATCTGAAGTAGTAAATTTATGGTTTAATGAAATTAAATTTGGAGTGGTTATGGCCTTTAAGCTAGGCTTCTCAAGTTATTTCTGCAGGGGCCAGACTAGAAATGCTGTGTAATGTGTAGAGTATTATAGACCTCTGTGGGTTTGGGGTTTTTTTGTCTTAAACACTCCATCTGGAAGCAATTATAACTTGGAGAAGGTTCAGTGGATACAGTTGTGTCTCTGTCATGGCCCACAGTGGGAGAGAAGGATGTATTTTTTATTGTCTGCCTGGTCATTGCAATAGGGTATAGCAATTTGTCACATTAGAGTAACAAATTGAATGCATATTGAAATCGAATGTTCCGTACATAATGCTGCCACGGATGCTATCTCAGAGTCATAAACACTTGAGCAGGAGTTTAAACCAAAAAAATGAAAGAAACCTGTATGCTGGCAAGCCAAGCAGCCAAGCATCCTCTTTTGTGTTCCCTCCCATGCAGCAGCAGGACAACCAGTGGAGCAACAAGTGCCTTCAGACACTAATTACCTGTCAATCAGTACTGTTAAGTGACTGTAGATGATTGTTCATCTTTGTCCTGGGGAATTGGTGTATTAACACAGATGAGGAACAGTGGAATTAAGTGAAAACGAAGCTACTTTGCTCTGAAACACATACAAATGCTTTCCCAGTTTGAAGTCCAGGAGCTTAGGTACTGAGCAACTGACTGTGCTTTTATTGCCTCTGAATTTAAGATGTGCTCTCCCAAATTAAAAAATGGCTGTTGCATCCCTTGCTTTAAGTGACTGCACTCTTGGTGCTAAACCAAGGGGTCAGGAAAGCTGTTGACATTGTAATGAAACTACACAAGGAACAGGAGCATTTCTGTTCCACCAGAATCTCTTGGCTCACATCTGCACAGTATTTTACAATGAAAATGAGCTGGGAGAATTTGGGGGAAGGTTACTAAGACATATCAGGAGGTTCAGCTTTCTGTCTTCTGCTGTAAGTCCCTTCAGCATGGCTTAGTGTCTTGAGAAACACATACAATTTGCAATAAATCTGGCAGTGATTTCCCACAAAAACAGTAATCCAATGTCCAGCTGGAAAATCAGCATTGCAGGTAGAAAATTTCAGTATTGAGAAGCTGTAAACCCTGACATGGCCAAAAAAAATCTGGGGAATATCCTAAGCAGCAAACAAAATCACTCTGCAAAATGAGATTGTGGGAGAGATATGTGAGTATGTGTCTCTGTGGATAGATTTCAAGCCTGTAATACAGAATTAGCATAATGTTGTCTTTGGAATGCATGTCAGTTAGGCTTATTGGTGTTTAAAGATAAAGCAGTACATTTTCCTAGTCATACTACTAATTTTACCCATAACATGGATGCAAAACACTGGGCAAATAGTTTTGTTTTGTTTTGGTTTTTTTTTCCTGGGAGTTCAGGAACACTGGCAATTTGAGCAAATATTACTACAAAAAAAATCTAGAAGGCATGCAGACTCCAAGAGCAAGGGATAGTTAATAACGATCTGTCTAATAAAAACAGCCCCAAATATTACAGTCTGAAAGACTGCATTAAAAGAACATTTTCTTCTTTGCTGCTTCCACAGCATCCATGGAGAAGCCTGAAAGATTATTAGAATAAGTTAATAGTCCCCTGTGTTTTATCTACCTGAGGGAGTTGTAACAAGACCCTGGCTGAAACAGGAAATATACAATAAATCCCATTTTTATGACTCTGTAAGTCAATGATTTTATGGTTTTAGTAACAGGCACGTAAGAAGTATTTTAGGGTTTAGTTTTCAGTGAGTTGTGTGGTTGTTTTTGGTTTGTAGCTTTGTGTTTGTTTTTCTCAGGCAGTATATAAGCAAATTAAATCACATGTCATCCTGAGATTGCCAAAGAAAGAATCAGGACATTAAAAACCTGTTCTAAAGAAGTATTTTTCTCAGCTAGTTTTACTCTTGGGAATGTCCTGAATAGATACAGTCATGTCTGCACCTTTTTTTCAGCTGGAATGGGCAGGCCATTCCATAAACCAAGACCATAAAGAACAGTCTTGGTTTATAAACAGCAGCCAGAGTGAGCTTGTGTCTTCTCTGAACACTGCCACAGGTCACTGGTCTGAAGGGTCTGGCAGAACATGCAAACTGGAAGTTTATTATATGTCACCTAGAGCTTACAGCCTAATGCAGGCTGTTCTCTCCAGTGCTAATGAAGTGTATGGTATCTAAAATACAAATGTGCCTGCACACAGGCTGCTGCATCTTCAGGGCAGTTGTTAGACCAGGAAAAATAACACCCTTGTTCTGCATTTTTTCCTCATCTCTGATTTTCCCTTTCTGAAATTCATAGAACTATACAATGGTTTGGATTGGAAGGGACCTTAGATATAATCTCATTCCACCCCCTGCCATGGGCAGGGACACCTTCCATTATCCCAGGTTTCTCCATGCCTCTTCCAACCTGGCCTTGGACACTTCTACAGCTTCTCTGGGAAACCTGTACCAGGGCCTCACCACCCTCACAGCCAAGAATTTCTTCCAATATCAGCCCAAACTTGCTCTCTTTCAGTTTGAAGCCATTCCCTTTTGTCTAGCCACTTCTTGTTTGTTTTAGACAGGTACTCATTTCTCAACCACTTGTAGACTATGGAATTAAATGCATCCACAGTATGTACTTAGTACATCTTCTCTTAGAAATGTAAATACAGATTTGTTGATCTGCTCAACTCTGCCCCAAGCCAGGGTAGGTGGGACATGTTTTGAGCTGGTCCTTCATCCTCCCTGTGCCTCCTCTGGCCTATAAGCACCCCTTGCTTACAGAGGTGAGATCCTGGAGTGTGTATATGGGGATGTTTCTTGTCTTTAAAGGATAGAAGTGATGCTAGCAAATATACTTGGGACTGGGATAAAACTGATGTTAACAAATACACTTGGGGCTGCCTCAACTGCAGCATGTTAATCTTGACCAAACCTGTATGTGTTTCTTAGTATTGCAAAGAAAGCTTCAGATTTCAGTTTTATTTTTTAACGAGGTCATATTTCTATATTTCTATTCAGTAATGTAGTTGTTCCAGCTCAAGTTTGAAATACATGTATTTCTGTATTTCAAGCCATTAAGTTTTCCTAACGGACAGTTGTAACAGTGGAGCTGGACATCAAAGCATCTCAGAAACCCAGAATCTTTTGCTTCTTAAGCCTCTTTCTGTTTATCTGCCTCCTGCAAGAGAAAAAGAAGGTGGGGAAGAATAGATACTATGTAAAGGAAAACGAAGAAATAAATTAATGCCAGGTGTCTGGAAGCAGTTCCTTACTTAGCTTCCTTTTGGGGAAAGGTGCACCAACAAAACCCACAATCCCTTTTCATCTTCTCTGCAGTCTTCCTCATTCTGCTCTGTTTCTGTATCCCCAGAGCTCTGAGGGTTATCCTGCCACCTCCTGCTGAAATCCATCCTCATGGTACTCCAAGACAACCAAGTTGGGTTTTTTAAATGGGATTATGGATGAGTAAGTTGGACCCCAGGCACTATGCGCTGTTGTAGGTTACCATGATTCTTGTGGGGAATAATAATTAATGATAATGATGATGATAATAAAACAACCAACACCTTTTTCTTTAATTTTTGTATGAGCTACTCTAGAGGCAAATCCCTCCCTTAGGCCTCAACCCCACAGAGTTCTTGTTTATTCTAGGAAATGGCTTTGTGTGATACTATGGGCTGTTTTATTATTCTTTAAATTTATAGGTTTGTACCAGCCCCCCAAAGTCTACCATGAAACTCACAGGCATGCAGTGCTGATCTCAGTCTGCTGCCTGGGCATACTTTTATTAAGAAATTCTTGCATGACATCAAGCTGATTGAATGTTGATACCATAATTTGACTAAGCCCTTTTGGAGTTGTTCAAGATAAGGAATTCAACTGTTGTCACAACCCAGCCCCAGAGTTTTAGCACTGCCCTTGTTGATGGAAGCTGTAGTGTAGATTCTTTTCTTCATAAATCTCCAGAAAGTGGTGGGAGAGAAGGGGGTGAAATTCCTGACAGCACTGTGGTAGCACCTAGAGTAAAAGCTACTTTGTATTTTGAGACTAGTGGAAAATTTCATATACCACAGCACATGCTTTCTCAGCTAACATACAAACTCCCTAGTCACCATTTTCGTATGTACACCTATTATAGTTCCAATTAGCAGTATTGGTGTTGTGCAGCAACTGCACATGAAGACAGAGGGTAGGTTGGTAGTTTGCTCTTTTCCTCTAGCCATTTTATTTTCCTGCTAGTGTAACTCTACCTGCAGAGCACTGCAGCTGCATTTTGATAGCATGAAACCACAGCCCTCTTCACTGTCTCTTTTTCTGCTTTACCAGATTCTTGGTCTATTAAAAAAGGTGTCAAGACTGGCCATAGTGCTTCTGTAGAACAGAAAATAACTTGGCACACACAGGGGATGTAAATATTTAGTTGAAATAGCAATGATTCAGGTCAGTAATCAGATTGCCTAGTTGCAGCCAGAGGTGAATTTTTACCACCTTGTATAAGGTGATTTATAGTGGAAGCATTAAGAGGTAATGAATGCAGACAGCCCTGTGGGCCAGCAGCCCCCAGTCCTGCCAGCAGCCCATTCTCTCCCAGGCATCCAGGATTCTCTCCCAGCTGCACCAGGAGCTTGCCAGCAGAGCAGGGCAGTGGGCAATGCTCTGCCAGCTGAATGTATGGGAGCTATCTTCACACCAGCACTGCCAGATGTGAAGCCAGGTTGCATAGGAATGTGTGTTAATGTTTGTGATCTCGTAGGGATGCCAGCATTTGCTGTTCTGAAAGGATTTTCAGGAATTTTACTGTTTAAATAAAGAAATACAACGTCCTCTAATGTAGGTCATGTAGACTTGGGGCTAAAAAATTAAACTTACGGACTTAATAGCCTTATTGCAGGCATAGGAATATTCACTATTATCAGTGCTTTTTCCTGCAAAGCACAGAAAATATTTTTAAAGCTCTTTTGTGTAATTATCAATCTGAAAAAAAATCCTGGAAATGGAATACAGAAACAGGAGAATTTCATACTGAAGTAGAAAAGTATGCTCATTCATATCAATGAGTACTTTGCATTGTTCTGCCTCATTTTGCAGGACTCATTCTTAGGGATGCACGGCTCTCACACTCACAGCTGTCAGGTAAGGTCCCAATGTATTCAGTTCCCAACCAGCTGGGTAAGGTTTTTATTACACCATATGCTTTTTAAACATGTATTGTTTTACACTGCTAGGGAAAACTCAAGCTTGAGGCTTTGCTAGGACTAAATTTGACGAGCTGAGAAGATGAGTAAAAACAGTTCTGTCTCTAATTCCCTCTGTGGATGAGCAAGCTTCCCTTTGCTTGCCTTCATGGCTATTTTGCAAGCCTGGATGCAGGTGCAGGGTCATGGGCAGTCTGACTGATGGTTCCTAAGGCTGTCACATGCACATTGTGTGAACATTTCTGCCTCCCTTTGAGGCCTGAATTTTCTTCTAGGAGTGCAGGGAATGAGGTTTTGGTCCTTGAAATTAGCACCTGTGGAGGTAGGCAAATAAAATACTCCACTGGCCATATCACAGCTCCTTGTTTGCTTGGCATGTGCCTTTGCTGGAACCAGGACAGTAGCTGCTGAGTTAAAGGGATCAATGTTTCATCTGCAGTCATAAAACTAAAAACTGTAGCAAAGCCTTTCTAGGCTTAGGACCCTGTGTTTGTGAGTCTGTATCCACGGTTGCTTTCACAGCTTGTTCACATTTTTGGTCTGGTTTCTGAGCACTGGCTTGTGGTAGGTGTGTTTCTACTCACAGGTTTGATTTAGGGGCAGAAACTGGAATGATAAATGTGTGATCGAGCAGTTGCTCATACATTTAGAACTGGAAAGAATTTATTCAGCTAATAAATGTCAGCTTGTTTTCTCTGTGCAACCTGGTCAAGTGGAAGGCGTCCCTGTCCATGGCAGGGGGCTGGAACTTGGTGATGTGTAAGGTCCTTTCCAACTCAAACTGTTTTGTGATTCTATGATTATATCAAGGCGCCTTTTTTTCAGATCAAGCCAGAACTCCCTTTATTGCGCTACTGTTTTGCGAGGTATCTTAAACAGTATCTGGCCTCTTCAATTTTTTTTTTTTAACCTGAAAAGAAAGCATCCCCAGCTGCTCACCCGAATCTCCCTCGTTTTTAAGCCTCTTAACATTATTACTCTCTTCTAAAACTGCTCACCTATCGCTATGTGCTTCTCGTGCGCACCTCTTGCTTAAGCACTTGTACACAAAA